>OZ018334.1:88409368-88792923 GCA_963969495.1 Ceratothoa steindachneri | reverse complement strand
AATTTGCAAATGATTTCAGCCAGATAATCCAGTGTCTTAGTAATTCACTTACATTACCTTCTCTTTTTACCAGTTTTATTTCGTTCTAGCTATGCCACACATCCTTTCTCCCTATAACACACACACACACACACTCACATTAATTGGTAATTAAAGAGTGCCTTTAACATCAGAGTGAGTCAATAATGAAAGAGGTCAAATATTTCCTGCTTAAATGTGTGGGGAAACAAGACTCTTAGTCTTCATAGAGAAGAATTTTGATGGATGTGTTTTTGGTGGGCAAACTTGACCGTGTGAAAGGAGGCGGGAAAATTTTCAGTGGCAGCTACGAGAGTAGAGGCAGTGCCACGTGAGTGAGAATCGTCACTCTGACCATGAAAGAGAGCATGTCTCTGGTCGGTGTATTGGTAACAGGTACCGTCAGCAGGTATGAGATGCTTGGCATGTAACCAGTGTAGGTCGTCCACATTTTGTGTAATGGAATCCAGCTCTCCATCAACCAAAAGAGTGAGAAGACTGGGGAAAAAGAAATGGCAAAGTAGGAACCTTAGGGTCAATAAAAAGGGTTACCTTGGAGCCTTGAATCGTGGGAACAAATTTTTTGACTACGGAAAAGCCGCAATTTTGACTGAACCGGGTATATCTTTTGGAAGCGTTGTTCCCTGGTGCCACTCCCCTTAACATAAACCAAAATACGAAATGGGGGGTCCTGGAATGAATGTCTTAATTTGGGGGCTGATGAAATACCAAGTTTTCCTCCTGAAAGGAATAAACAGCACTTGGCTGCGTTTGCGCAGCACCTTTCAGGAGGTCCGTTAGCGGGTCTAAGATGGAGGCCGCGTCCTTTACACGATTATTGTCAACACTGAATCGTCCTCCGAGCTCCCAAGAGATTTATAGTTGCAGGGAAATGGTGCCTGGCTGCAGCAACTCCGGAAGCAGATTCCCTCGTTGGTTCGTAAGTATCTCAAGAATTCGAGCCGTTCTGCTCCTAATTGTGTGGTGGTAACCACTCTACCAGAGGCCATACAGCGTTGGTTAGTTTCGGGGTGAGTTGCGCTGTCTGGAGAAACGACTAAAGAGGTCGAAAAAGAAGGGAAGATCTCGGCTGGGACGTCGCCATGGAAACACCCACCCGGAGGATGGTTTTGCAGCTAATTTCCACTAGCGACTAGCCTGCAAGGGAGGATCTGGGGTAGCATGGGCAACCAAGCTAAGGTTGAAATCTGGAAGATCGTGCCTTTTCTGCCGCAACAGCTGTAGGGGGCTCTGTTGCGATATGTTTTCTGCAAATTTTAACTTCATCTTTGTCTCTTTCTTTCCACATCTCTCTTCACAAACCCTCTCCCTGATACAACCTCTTGGTTGGGGGGAGGGGGGGTCGCTTCGAATGGGAAGGAAAAGAAAAAAACTCCGCTGAAAAATGCTCGGAGTCACTTCATTCCGCTGCCCAGACGAAGAAGAGAAGAGAATATAGAGAAGAGCATAGAAGTAGATAACTGAAGACATCCCCTTAAGGCATTGAGGTCAGGAGGGAAAACTCAGGTTGTTGAAGCCGGTAAGGCACAAAACCCCACATGACATCCCCATGCGAGTTTTGGATTTTAGTAAACGACTGCCCCCCATCCTTCCCCAACACACACCTCCTAAAGCTCCGTTCGGGACTCAAACCTCTTCTCTCTCTCTTCTCGAGAGTCGATGAAAGGAGTTCTGTGAATATCAATGGCATCAAACAGCGATGTGTAAAGATTATTATTATTATTAAAAAAAACATTAGAATTACCAAAAAATGGTGAGGTAAGGTCCATAATTGGGTAAAGTTAGGAGAAGTGGAAAGGTGAGGATGGTACATAGCTGGAGTAATCAAAACAAGAGACTACTAAGAAAAGAAGTAGTCTGCAAAAAGCTAATCCATAGCTTATAGGAGGCAGCTCCTGTTACCCAGCCCAGTTCAGTCCCACCTACCATCCTCTTCCATATATCTATCCAATCTATTCCTCAAGCTCGACAATGAGGGAAACTTCTAGCACATAAGTAATGGGCCTATTCCATTCATCTACCAATCGATTCGTAAACCAATTTCTACCAATCGGCTTAAAACCATTGCTACGTGTCCTATCATCTTTGTGGAAGAATAAGGAGAGAAATAATGCCCCCCTTCCCTGCTGACTTCCCCAGTTCGCCGTTGACCGCTCTAAATTCGTCTGCCCTATATACTGCGAAAATTAGAACAATGGAAAGACCATTGAGGGGGAATGGCGACTTCCCGCTATGGATCCTCATCTCGACCCAAGGCAATTAAGGAAATCTGTTGGCGATGAATCTTTCTCCCCGTCTAGATAATTTCGAAATATATATTCAACACTTCGGAGTTCACAAGCAGATTGTGTCTGCAGCCACCGTCCAGTACGTTAGCCGCAACGTCTTCGGTAGTTGCGAGGGAATCGACTACATTCTCGTCCAAAGAAGAATTGAGTGATTGTCGAAGAGCCAAGGAAAGGTTAGTCGTCACGCAGTGTTGTTCGTGGAGATAGATTTATGCGCGCTTCAACCCTTCTCACCACATCTTCGGAATTTAAGGATCTGAAAAGCAATCCCCGAAGCATTTTCCGTTTGTCTCTTAAGGATAAGAGGCCCCCATCTTCAATTTCCCGAAGTTGGATTGAGCGTCCCGTGAGATGCCCACAAGTTCAAGGACGAACTTACCTCCCTGGTCCTACTCGCCGCGCATCAAGGTAAAAGGGATTTAACCCCCGCCTCGTCACGCTCTTCACACCTTTACCGCGTCGAACCTCAAGGATCCCCTTTGCTCTAGAACTTGCATAATTGTAAGATCATTTCTGAATTAATTATCCCTCGGTTCAAACTTAATTGATAGTGTCAATCATCTTAGCAGTGAACCGTCAATATTTAATTGCATTGCCATTTAACTTGCCAAATATGTGCATGTAATCTTTAGCCCTATTAAAGTATATTTTTTGTAGCCGTGTTTGTATATTCCTTGGCCTAGAAACTGTTTATTTAAAGCACTCTTAGAACCATCCCCAGGTAAAGCCTTAATTTTGGTCGGCCAGTAGGCCAGTGTGCGTATAATAGCGTACACCTGGTCATACCACGACAGTCTTCATTAAAAATAAGAACCTTACTTATGTCTCCCCTTATTATAACTTTTTACCCACTTGAAGACTCCAGTCAAGTCCCCTCGAACTCCTTTCTTGCCTCACTAACGTAACACCAATATTCATAAAAGGCAGTGAATCTCTACCTAGTAATTAGCGCCCAATTAGTTTAACCTCGGTCCTTTGAAAATGATAGAAGCAACACGGCTTTCGTAATAAACACTTCTGCGTATTGCCTAACGAATACATTAGACTTTTTTAACGACATTTTTAATGAAGACGACGAGAGTAAAGCAGTTGACATAATTTACCTCGACTTTAGAAATGCTTTCGATAAAGTTCCCCACAAACGTTTACTAACAAAATTAAAATCGCATGGAGTTCAAGGCGCCATAGCTAAGTGGATAGAAAATTGGCTGAGTAATCGTATGCAACGCGTAGTTATAACTGTAAAATCATCCAGCTGGACAGACATCACTAGTGGGAAACCTCAAGGATCTGTTCTGGGACTAGTTCTATTTCTAGTATACATTAGCGACTTAGATTAAGGTTTGTCAGGCATAATATCAAAGTTTGCTGACTACACCAAAATTGCAAATTCAGTACTCACTAACGCTGAGATTAATGAGATGCTAAACAATCTTGACAAATTGTCGAAGTGGGCGCAAACATGGCAAATGACTTTTAACGCAGATAAATGTAAAGTGTTCCATATCAGATATCGTAATGGCAAAGCTAAATTACTCATTAAATCGTTCTCAACACCTATTCGTAGACGGAGCGATGGATCTAGGAGTAAAGATAACGAGCCACCTAAAACCCAGTCAGCAATGTTCAGAAGTCCTTAAGAAAGCAAATAAAATAAATGGATTCATTGGTAGAGCGTTCGAGTATAAGTCCAAAAATACAATCCTTACTCTCTATAATAGTCCTTGGTCCACCTATTATTAAATACTGCGTTTAAGCCTGGTGCCCGTACTACCAGAAAGATATAGCGAAATTTGAATGAATCCAACGAATGCTTACTAAAATGATACCAAGTTTTAAGAAAAAAACGTATGAAAGCCGACTTCTAAATCTATTTCAATTAACTTAGCGTAAATTAAGAGGGGACTTAATTCAGGTGTGTAAAATTATCAAAGGCATAGACAATATGGATTGCAATAAATATTTCATTACCGACCAGTCAAATTACACGAGAGAAAACGATTGCAAAATTATAGGTAAACATTTTAACTCGCACGCATCTAAGAATTTCTTTTTTAACCAAATAGTCAACTTAAAGTAAAGTAATACACTGCAACACCGTTAATACATCCAAACGTCGTTGTAGATAAATACTTTGAATCTAATCCCCGACTAACAACGTTTTCTATCGAATAACTTGTGGTGATGGAACCACATTATAGAATCGCATTTTATAGATGAGAGTGATCGCTCGTGTTCACAGGAAAGTGTATAAAGAGATAGATGGGCAGGTCTAAACCGGGAGAGAAGCTCGCTACGACGGCGGAAAAAAGCTCCGAACTGGCAAATAACATAACAGAGTATTGGTTGGTTTTTGGCTTATGAGTATATGTTTTTGACCTCTCTAATTAGTTCCGGATAACTAATATTTCATAAACTAAATCTTTCTATATATATATATATTTGTAGTAATTAAGGTTTGCTGCACTTATTTATAATTGGGAGCTTATACAGGCCTGATTTCCGGTAGGTCTTTTGAAATGGAGGATGAGCCCGATGGGTCTCCTCCTGATAATATAAATCTTCCATTTAAATACTTAATAGCACCTGTAAAAGAAGATGATAAATTTAATGACAAGCCCCTTCAATTTACATAATGATATCCAACATCATGACGTAACTTCTACTGGTCGCACAAAAAATTGCATTATTAGTTCCAGTACTAAGATTAAAGATATATTCCTAGATAGTGCAGGTTTCTTACTAGGTGAGTGGAAAGTAACTTGTAAATTACTATCAGATCTTCCAAAATCCTATGGGGTTATTGGTCCAATTGCTCTAAATGAGAATGTAGTGAAAATAAAGAATGAATTAATATCTAAAGGCTACCCTATACTATCAATGTCTCGTATCAATAAAAGAATAAAAAAAGATAACACTCCAACAAAATTTATTAAAATTGACTTCTCAGTTGAAAATAAGCCAACTATAATTAAAATACTGTATACAAATTTCCATGTAAACGATTATACTCCACTACCGATACAATGCTTCAGATGTCAAAAATATGGACATACATTTAATTCCTGTCGATCAAGAGCAAAATGTCTAATATGTAGCAATGACCACTCAGCTAAGGACTCCCCGTAAGGGGCGCGGCGATTTGCCATCCTGGCCGCCGTGCTGACGGGATCCAGCGCTCCGTCCGGCCCCAGCTTAGCCTCTCTTCCTTCCTTCAGATAGCCCGATTTCTCCCCTACCTCGTCGCTTTTCATACAACCTCTCCCACAACTTTCTCTGGTCAGCCTCTAATTTCACAGGGTAGATGCTGACATTCTTCTCAAGCCAACCACCCCAGGTCGGGGCTGAGGGGGGAGTGGACATTGTTCCCTAACCCCTGAGCTCCGGTTCGGGATGGTTTTTTTTTAACAACCTGCTTCATCCCCACCCATACCTTCCTCACATCCCTTTTCCTCTCCTCTTCACATTCTATCAATTTTACGCCGTGTCCAAGGTGGAGCCACCATGCCGATGGACTGCAATGCCACCAGGGGGAAGGGGTGGTCCCGAATGGCGGCGCCTGGCTCTGCCGGGCTTGTAAGCACCTCTCGAAGTGCGGGCAACTGTGAGAGGTGATGAGCTATTGCGTCCCGTAGCACAAAAAGGGGCACCATGCCCAATGATGATAAAAAAACAATCTCCGCCTAATTTCCCTTTGCTCATCGACGGAGCCGCCCTCGTGCAGTTCCCCTAAAAAAAAGAGGTCCCCCCCCCCCTGTGCTTGCGCAGGGGACCCTCCATATTTCTTTAACTGAAGAGGAGGCTTACTCCTCTCCTTTGCCTACGGGTGCAGGGGACTCCCCCTCACCGCCTTCTCTGGAGGTGCTTTCGGGCACCTCCCTTTTCCCAGCGGCAGTCACCTCTTTCCTTTCCAAGGGGACTGCCAAGAAAGCCAGCAGGCAGCCCTTAGCCAGCCGCTCATCATCGAAGCGGCTCGGTAGGGCAAATCCCCTTAGGGGGGAGAGGGAAGCCAGGCACCTTCGGTGGCTTCCCTCAAAAGACCTGCTGGCAAGAATTTTAAAACTTGCTGGGGTCAAGGACTGTGCCTCTCCACACAAGACTAGCGACACTGCCAAGGGGACCTGCGATGTCCTGGGAGGGGATGGCCAACTGGAGGCCCCTCCTGTGATAGACATGGTCCTTGAGGAGACCCAGCCTCAGACGGTACGGCCTTCCATGGGAGGAAATCCTGGCTCGGCGCCAAGCACCGAACCCGAATCCGCCCCTAGGCAAGGTCCTCCTCAAACGGATGGGGATTCTTAGGCAGTACAAGGAGGGGAGGGATCTCCTCAAGATGATGCCTCTGCGACCACCAGGACCTTCTCCATTTTTGAGAAGGACCTGGCTGAGGCCGGTCCATCTGACCTGGGGGCTTCTACCGGCGGGGGTGAGAAGCGGGTTCATTCCCCATCTCCTCTCCAAAAAAGAAAAGGACGAAAATGCCCAAAAAGACGAAGAAGACGCGGGGCTCCTCTTCATCCACGGGGGCTACGGGGAAGGATGGGTCTGCTGCCACTTTGGCAAGCCACCAAGCCAAGATCGGCACATCCGGCCCCTCTGCCCGCCCGGGTACGGACCTCTTGACCATGACAAAGACCAAAAGTGCACAAGGTGGAGCCTCGATGACATCGGAGCCCTCATTCAGAGGTTGCCTGGCGTTTTCGAGCCCGCTGGCTTCAAACGCTTTCTCGTTATTCGCTCCACTGATGGCACCATGTTGTCCAAGGGAAACATGATCCATCAGAGGAGAGGATTAACTAGTGCAATTGGTAGAGAGCCGAAGGTAACCCGTTTCTCAGACGGCAGCCTTCTGGCGAATGCGGCGAATCCCGCCGAGGCGGCCAAGAGAAGTGCTCTTCGGACACTTCATGGCACCCCGGTGAGTGTGACGCCGCACTCTACCATGAACTTTGTGAAAGGAGTAGTTTATGCGAGGGAACTCGTTGACTACTCCATTGAGGACATCACTCTAGAGCTGGCCGACCATGGGGCGGTCAAGGTCGAACGTGTGATGAGAAAACAGGGAGGGTCCTCGAGACCCACCCCTACACTCTTCGTTACGTTCGACTGTGACAAGCTCCCTGAGTCGGTGCGTGCCGGTTGGTACCGCTACTGCGTGAAGACATTCGTGCCACTGCCGCGGCGGTGCTATTACTGTCACCACTTCGGCCATACGAATCGCTCATGTAGACGTGCAATGTCGGAGTCACCCGAAGTCTGTGTAAATTGCTCCAAGGTCACACACGATAAGTCCAAATCGTGTGTGGCCAAATGTGTTAATTGCGGAGAGCCGCACCCTGCTTCTTCAAAGCAATGTGGTGCATATCTCCTTGAGAAAGAAATCCTGGCCGTTCAGGCCCAGGATCGACCCTCATTCCGCGAGGCAAAGGACTTGGTCCTGGCACGCCCGGCTCTGCCTGGGACGTCATATGCCTCAATAGTTAGAAAGGCACCCTTTGCTCCTGGCCCATCCAGGCCAACGAGCACGGTTGTTTCCGCGCCCATTCGGAGCCCTTCTGCGGGATCTACCCAGCCCGGGCGCTCCACTGGTAAAGCTGGCGGCAAAAAGGGTTCATTCCCTGCCCCGGCTAAAACCAGAGCTCCCCCCTCTTCCACCAGCGTGACCGTTTCCCGTGAGGCGAAACAGCCACGTGCCTACACCGAGTCGTTAGACTCACAGGAGACAAAACCCATGAAGATGGTCGCCAGGCCATCTTGCGGGGTTCCTAAAGCTGTTCCCCGAAAGGAGGACAGCAACAAAGGAGCTTCGGCCCCTTCGCCCACGCCCCGAGGTGGAGCGAGTGTCTCGGAGACGGTGGTTCCTCGAAAAGAGGGCCCCCCTCCTCCGAAGCCGCAACGCCCACCCTAAGGTTTCGAGGCGGAAGGAGGAAAAGACTCGCATGAAGTGCCCAACCTCCCATTAATAAGTCCTCAAAGGCAACAGCGCCTTCAGCGCTTTGTCCGGCCAACAGCGCACGGCCATTTCCGTTAGGGTCTTCAGTCCGAGGAGGGCCCCCGCGTCTCCTCTGAGCTAGGCCTAGAGGGCATATTTCTTCCCCTGGAATTGCCGTGGACTCCTGGCCAACTGGGAGGAGCTGCGGAGGCTCGTCTCATCACGTTCCCCGTTAGCTATCGTTTTGCAGGAGACCATGCTAGGCGCGTGCCCCCTGCCCTCCCTTCCGGGGTATAAGGGTCTTGCGACCCCACCACCGCGGGATGGCCGAGCTGGGGGATGCGCGGTTTACACCCGGCATGATGTCTCCGTTCTTCCTTTCTCTTTAGATACCTCTTTTCAGGCAGTGGTCAGTGGCTGTGCAGCTCCACCTGGATAGGAGGTATACCCTGATTTCTGCGTACATTCCACCGTCAGCTGACTTCGACGCGGGGGACTTCCACCGCGTCGTGGCACGGTTGCCGAGGCCCTCTCTTGCTTGGAGATCTGAACGGCAGGCATCCTCTCTGGGGAGATTACTCCATAAATCCCAGGGGACAAGTCCTTGCCGATCTGTTCGAAGAGCTTGAGATGGGTGTCCTAAACGTGGATGAGTTTACGCATCACTGTCCGAGAACCGCTTCATTTTCTTGCCTCAACCTCTCTTTGTGCTCTTCGGATGCACAGCCTGATTTTGATTTGGAGGTGGTCGATGACCTCCATGGTAGTGATCACTTTCCCATTCAAATATCATTTTCAGGGCAACTGCCGCCTGAGAGACCACCTCGGTGGTGCTTGGCGCAGGCGCGGTGACCTACATTTCAGGAAATGACTGAATTCTCTATCTTAGTCGAGGAGTTTAGGTCGGTAGATGAGGCCGTTGAGTTCTTCTCCGGCAACCCCATCGCCGTGGGCCTGTCTACTATTCCTAGGATGTCTGGCCGTTTTGCACGCCTATCACTCCCATGGTGGTCAGCCGAGTGTGAGACGGCCCTCAAACAGAAGCGTTATGCCTACATGCGCTATATGCGCCGACCGAACGATTTCACTGTCGGTAAATTTCGTCGGGCTAGGGCTAGGTTCCGGTATCTTTCGAAGCACGCCGGCCGCTCTTCTTGGCGTGCATACGTGTCTTCACTTAACGGGAAGACCCCTTTAGCTGAGGTGTGAAAGCGAGTCAAAAGGATTCGAGGCAAGTTCTCGCAGGACCCCCCTCCCATTCTCAGGAGAATGGGACCGCAATCTCGGACCTCGCGTCCGTGGCGGAACCTAAGCGACCGCTTTTTCTGCATTCTCTAGCCGTGATGCTGCTCCGCCAGCATTCAATGCACGTCGTGATGTCGCGGAAGGGCGCCGGCTTGACTTCAGCTCCAGAGGCGGAGAACCCTTCAACGACAGGTTTACTGAGAGCGAGTAACGCTCCGCTCTCGCTTCGTGCTCGGACACCACCCATGGTCCAGACGATGTCCCGTACGCCATGCTTGGACACCTGGGTGAGCGAGGCTTGGCCTTTCTGTTAAATTTGTTGAACAGGATTGGGGTGGAAGGTCTTCTCCCAAATTCCTGGCAAATCGCTACTGTGCTCGCCTTTCGCAAGCCGGGAAGAAATCACTCTACTCCGACCGGTTTCCGCCCAATCTCTCTAACCTCTTGCGTGTGCAAGTTGATGGAGAAATTGGTAAATGTTTGATTAGCCTTTTTCCTGGACAGCGGAGGCCATCTGTCTTCCGCACAGTGCGGCTTCCGCAAGTTCCACTCCACGTCGGATGCTCTGCTCCGACTGGAAAATGCCATCTGCAAGGCTTTCCTTCATAGACAGCACTACGCCACGGTCTTTTTCGATCTGGAGAAGGCCTATGATACCGCATGGCGATAGGGTATCATGGAGACTCTCCACACGATGGGGGCGAGGGGACGCATCCCAATCTTTAGATCTGAATTTTTGCGAGATCGTCGATTCCGCGTACGGGTAGGGGGAGCCCTCTCCGGCCCAAAGGAGCAGGAAGAGGGTGTCCCGCAGGAAGGTGTCCTGAGTGTCACACTCTTTGCGCTGAACATCAACGGCATCACATCGGTGCTGCCGGAAGATGTTCTCGCTACGCTCTACGTGGACGACATTTCGTTCTCTTTTGGCGCCGCCCAGATACCAACTCTGAAGCGTCGACTCCAACAGGCATTGAACCGCGTCTCCCGCTATGCCGAAGCGCACAGGTTTCGGTTTTCTTTGGCCAAGACTAAGGTGGTTCACTTCTGCCGCCATCCACGGCTTCACCCCGACCCAGATTTGTTTCTTAATGGGGTGCGCCTGGATGTGGTTGAGTCGCACCGTTTCCTTGGTCTTGTATTCGACGGACGCCTCACCTGGGAGGCTCATATTCGCAGCCTTAGGGTCTCTTGTACCCGCGCCATGGACATTCTCCGTTCCGTGACATTCAGCGCTTGGGGCACTGATAGGGCTACTGCCTTACTTTTTTATCGATCCTTTGTTCGCTCGAAGCTCGACTACGGATGCGAGTTTTATGCATCCACAGCCGAGCGTTTATTACGGAAGGTGGATTCGATCCACCACACCGGCCTTCGCCTTGCGACCGGTGCCTTCCGCACTTCTCCCATTGAGAGCCTGTTGGTCGATGCTGGGGAGAAGCCACTCGCTCTGCGCCCCGTGCAGTGCTTTACTCGCCTGTACGCGCGAGCCCGGCGCCTCACTCAGTCGCCAACAGCTCTCACTGCATCCGCAGCTGGTCTCGATGGTGCCTATACCGCCGAGAGACGCCAGTCATACCCTAAGCCCTTTGGGTTCTGCCTCTGGTTCTGCCCAGGACGCCACCCTGGAGGGTACCACATTTGGCTATTTGTCACCACGCCTCTGCTCCCAAATCTTGTACTGCGCCGGGAGTATTGCGTTTTTCCTTTTCGGAGCACACATTGTGTCATGCTGGAACCGTGCCAGTGTATACGGATGGCTCCAAGTCCCAAGAGGGGGTCGGCTTCCACGCCGTATCCCCTCTGTTTGAAGTCAGCGGGGCTCTACCAGACGCTGCGTCTGTCTTCACGGCCGAGCTGGTGGCAATACACCACTCGGTACGGGAGATTACGCGACGTGCCCGTTGCGGAGCCTGGATTGTGATCTATAGCGACTCACAAAGCGCCCTGAGTGCTCTCGGGGCATTGGAATCTCCGCATCCCCTGGTTCGCGAAATTCGTGACGCCACGGTTTTGGCGAGCCGGGCAGATGTCGAAATTACCTTCTGCGGGGTTCCTGGACATGTAGGAATTGCGGGGAATTAGCACGCCGATGAGGGCGCCAAAGAGTCCGCGAGGACTCTGCGACCGGACCAGCGTTTCGCTCTTCCTCACACCGACTACATGGCAGGAATACGGGCAGCTCTTCGGACTGCTTGGCAAAGAAGATGGGAGACGGCCGAAGGGAACTTAGAGTTGCGTGCCATTGCGCTGCGACTGTTCCCATAGACCTATCCCCCAATGCCGCGGCAGCTTCAGGTTGCTTTCTGTCGTCTCCGAATCGGGCACACTCGTGTGACGCATCATTATTTGATGGAGCGCTCGCCTGCGCCCTATTGCAACGACTGTGTCGTCCCCCAGACTGTTCGGCACATTCTTGTCGAATGTCCCAGTCTGGGTGATCTTCGCGCACGACACCTGTCCCGGTACCGGGATGGGCGGGGTCGCTACCGCCTGTTTCTTGTACTCGGGACGAGTGCGTGCACTTTGATTGGTGGACTTGTTGACTTTTTGGGGAAGGCCGGCCTTCTCCCTTTCATTTAACTAGGTTTAATTGTAGTTTTTGTTATTGTTTTTGTTATTGTTATTTGTTTTTATTGTGGATCCTGTTCAATTTTTTAAAGTAGCCTAGAACTAAGCTGTTTGTTTACGGCGACTTATGCCTAAGTCGGCAGTCGCCAGATAGCCCCTTAAATAAGAAAAAAAAGATCAGCTAAAGACTGCCCACGAGTCGCTTTAAAATGCGCAAATTGAACTTAAACCATGTATCAACCTTCAAAGGATGCAAAGTATACCAGGAAGCTAAGAAAGTTGAAATCGTAGCAAAAAAGTTTAATATCAGTTATGAAAGTGCTAAAACACAAATAAAAGAAAACAATAATAAACCTTATAATATAAACTCTTATCCATCCTCTACTTCCAAGGAAACTGCTGCAATTATTCAAAACCCCCAAGAAGTTAACCAAGCTAGCTATGCGCATATCTTAAAAACTAACCTACAAGATAGAACCATCAATAATAATAGAGAAAATGGCAAATCAATTCACCACCAAACCTTGATTAATAACCCCATTGTTTATGACAAGACAAGCAATCCAAATTTTCTTACTAATTCAAATACATCCTCTACTGACCCCCTCAAAATTAATAATCATCAAAATAATGCAAACGATACACATATTCACAACTTTCTCTTAATGGCTTTCCTTAAAAAACTCTTGTGACAGAAGGAATTCGAAGAAGCATTAGTTGAAGCAAAACAAATGCAACAAGAAGCTATACACTCTCAATCTACTGATACAACGCTTAATAATGAAACTCAACTAATATTAGGTGAAAAAGGAAATAAAAATCAGGAAATGCTCACTGAAGCTGTTAATCAGGGCAAAACTGTCAGGCAAGACACAATATTCCAAAACCTAAATAAACTAAACTAAACATCACTATATCTCATAAAAAAGTAGCCCCAGATAAAAGTAGACAAAAACCTCCCATTGTTGAAACAAATGATGCAGTTAATCCCAAAGGTAAAAATAAAACCCCCCCTAAATTCTGAACCTGAAAAAAATAAAAGAAACGGCAAAACTAATAATCCAAACCTAATCAAATCAAATAAAAGACTAGTTTGTAGTGCACCTGAACCAAGTAAAATGGATAATAAAGCAAACATGATAAAAATTTTGCAATTCAATTGGCAGAGCTTATTTTCTCATCTATCGGAATTCAAAGTTTACTTATATGCTAACAAACCCCACTTGTGTTGTATATGCGAAACACGATTAGACATCAAATCAAATGTTAATTTTATTAACTAAGCAATTTTTAGAAGAGACAGAGATAGAAGGGGTGGAGGTATAATGATCTTAATTCGCAAACACATTAACTATAAAATAATAAATCTAAATGACTATATTAACAAAGCCCTTGATGCTCAGGCTATCAGAATTTATCTAAAAAATAATAATGCTGTAGATATACTCAATTTATATAATCCCCATGCAAACAATTCTATTGAACAAGAACTAGAATTCTATACATCTCAACTAGGTAATAAATTAATTATTTGTGGTGATCTAAATCAAAGACACCCCGCCTGGGATAATCATCTCAAGCGTGAACCTCTGCAACAAGCAACCGCTTTCAATAATTATATTGCCCAATCAGATCTAACTATAGCAACTCCGCTAGGTCTTAAAACAAGATATGACCTACAAAAATAACTCTTACTCAACTATTGACCTTACTTTAGTATCAGCATTTCTTTCGGATAAAACTGAAATAAACTTGGGTAGAGATCTCGGTTCAGATTATATCCCAATCCTTATCCATTTATCTGAACTAAAAACTGTATCTAACATAGGAAAAAGACAAGATTGGAAGATAAAAAATAACAAATGGTCAGAATGGATAACTAATTTTACTCCAATTCAAGCTGACATATTTCAAAATCCACTTGAAGAATTAGATGAAATAATAGAAAATATAATAGAAGCCAGCAAATTAACTTTCAAACTTAGTATTAAACCTAAAAGTACTAAATATAACAAACCATGGTGGACAGAAGAATGCAGCAAACAGGTGACTCTGAGGCGGAAGGCTAAACGTACTAATGAAAGAAACTTCACTCCACAGAACACCATAGCCTTTAATAGACAAAAATCTATAGCACAGAGGACAATTAGAAGAGCAAAATATATCTTTACAAAATTTATACTAATATAAACTTTAGAACCCCAATTCAAGATATCTGGTTCTTTTTTAAAAAGTTCAGGGGCACTTATAGAGAACAAACATTTCCTCTTATTCAAAATGGTAATCCAGTGCTAGGTGTGAAAGAAAAGGCAAATATTTTTGGACAGAATTTTGAAGATATCCTTAAAGATGGAGATCCAGTTATTTCAAATGAACAAAAAAATAAACTGATCAATGATGCTACAAAAGACTTATCAGAAGATTTTAACAAGGAATTCACTTGGGAAGAATAGATTGATAGCTTAATCAGCATCTCAGAAAAAAGAGGAAAAGCCATGGGATCTGACTTAATACATAAAGCATTCCTAACAAATCTTCCACCAGAATATAAAAAGAAAATCTTAAAAATATTTGATAGCTGCTGGTCACTAGGTAAATTCCCATCCACATGGAAAGAAACATTATTGATACCCATAAAAAAAACCTGATCAAGATCCTGCAAATCCAGGATCATATAGACTAATATCCTTACTCTCTATTTTGGGAAAATGCTTTGAGAAAATTATATACAATAGATTTTATTGGTATCTTGAAAAAAATAATATAATAAAACCCTTCCAATGTGGTTTCCGTAAGAAACACAGTTTAATTGATCAACTAGTGAAATTAGAAAATTTTATTAGGATAAATGTAAAACAAAAAGAGCATGTTATAGCGCTATTCCTCGATATCAAAAAAGCATTTGATCTGGTCCCAAATCTGGCCCTAACGTACAAACTCGCAAAATCTGGTGTAACAGGAAGACTATTAACTATTCTAGTCGATTATCTTAAAAATCGCTCATTTAAAATCTCCTTTGGAGAATTCTTATCAGAAAGCTTTACCCCCTCCCTCTCTGGGATCTTTTCTTCAGGGGTTGTTCCCAGAGAGTCTCTGGCCTTCTCGTGGCGAGGGGGGTCAGCCCTGGGCCCCCTAGGGGACCCATGGTGCTGCCAACAAGACTTTTAACATGCCCCTCTTTCTTTCCTCCTCTATTACGCACTTCCACTGCCCTTTATTTCCCACTCTTCCTTTATCTATCTAGTGGTCCTTATCAATACCCGACCTCTGTTCGTTTAATGGATTGTTCCGAATTGTTCTTTCAGGAAGGTGGAAGAGGCTGGGCATCTCCACAGCCTTCGTCTACCGAATGCCTAAGGAGAAACCTATCGTTGGCCCCTTTTCTCCGTGCGTAGGAGAACTCGGGCAGCCTCTTAGGGTTATAAAGATAGTGTGGTGGATCCGTATCCATTCTCCAAGAGGACATACCGGACATAACTGATTGTATAGTTGCAGTAGTGCCGGGCCCTTGTAGGCCTCCATGGTGGGGAGCCCGGAGGAAGAATGCGAAGTTTTTTTTCTTTTTGCAATGGCTAGCCATAAACCAAAAACCTCCCCTTCTCGTAAGGGTTCTCGTGCCAAACGTTCCTTAGCTTCCCTTTCAGCCTTCCCTCGCTCGTTGGACCCCTATTCCAACGAAGTAGACCCAGATCTTGATTATCCTCGCTTTCTTGTCATGAATTCATCATCTGATATCCCACTTGCAAAAGTCGATGTGTTTGACGTCAATGAATCTTTTGAGTCCCGCTGTGGTGAACCCCCGCTGGATGTGGTCAAGAGGAAGTGGTGATGTCGTAGTCGAGGTGTCATCCCACTCTCAACACAACCTTGTGCGAAATCTATCTTCGATAGCTGAAATTCCAATAACTGTCTCGCCCCATCTGCGTCTGAATTTCGTCAAAGGTGTCGTCCGCTCAAACAAACTAAAGGACTACGACCCCACCCGCCTTCAGAGTAAGCTCAGTACCCAACGTGCCACACACGTACACAGGGTAACTAAAACATTAGGCTCCACTAAAGTCCCAACCACCACACTGATTTTAACATTTGAACGACAAGAACTGCCGCAGTATATTAAAGCTGGGTACCTTCGTGTCCCGGTAAGTCCCTACATCGAACTACCTAGACGTTGCTTCAATTGCAATCAATTTGGGCATGTTGGCCGTGCCTGTTGGCACCCTCGCTCCTGCGTGAATTGTAGCTCTGACTACCATGGCCCCGAATGCACTAAAACACCCCACTGTGCCAACTGCGGAGGTACCAACAGTGCTGCGTCGAAACTCTGCTCTATATTTTTATATGAAAAGGAAGTTCTCGCTTTGCGCGACTCCCTACGTCTAGATATAAAAGAGGCCCGCCAGCGTGCCCGAGCACAAACCTCGCTACTCGGTCGGCTCTTCTCTGACGTTTTACGTGACGCTGGACGAAACCGACCATCACGCGCGAGTTCCGACCAGCCTGAAGCACTTCACCCTAGATCTACTCGCAGCGTCGAAGACATTCAGAATATGCAGTCGAAGCATCGCTCTCACACCTAGATAACCAATGTAGCCCCCTCTCTCCAGCAGCTCTAGCTGGGAGAGACGCTCAGGGTGAGACACTTGAAGACATCAGACGCTATTTGAAAGAATCCTCAACATCGACCAGTGAAGGTTCATCCACCTGGCCACGAGACCCAAAGCCCAGTGGTAAGAGAAAGGATTCCTCACCTGGGTCATCGACCACCAATAAGCAGGCAGCCTCTGAAGCTGACTCGGCCGAACCCCGAGAATCCCCAATGGACTCCTCCCCTATGGTTGAACATTCTCTACCCTTAAGTCCGTCTCGCCCTTCATAGGACGTAGGCCCCATCCTGATCCAAACGATGGCAGATATACACCCAGCTCCACACACCTCGCTGAGATCACCTGTTCGTTCCGCTCACCCTTCAACCCAAGATCCGATGGAAGCAGTTGATACTCCAACATCACCAACTGCGGCGGTTGGACCAACTCCTCAGACACCCCGAAAATACCCTTTGACCCATGAATCCGGATCTACCGACCGAAAATCCCTTCTTGATCTACCTTTTCCGCCAGGTTGCGAGCCCGAATTACAATCAAAGGCCTCGGTCGGTTCTCCAAAACCCACGAAAAAAACCTCAGTTACTGCTCCATCTAAGATCTCTCCCACTGCAAAAGCAGGCTTCTCAAAATCAGCTCTCCGTCTCCCAAGTTCTTTGGGACGAACCTCAAATACAATATCGGCCTCAAAAGAGAAAAAGATATCCACAGTGGTATCTAATCGTCACACATAATATCTTCCATTTTACAATGGAATTGTCAAGGAGTTCTTCCAAAGTAGGAAGAACTCAAAATTCTTTTGACGACTATTCACTCCGCTGTTATTTGTCTCCAGGAGAATAAACTGGGTATACGGCCCTTTCCGCTGGTACCCGGTTTTCTCACTTTCATCTCTATTGCTCCTGCTGGAAGCCCCTCTCATGGAGGGGTGTCAATCATGGTATCTTCATCCTACCATGTTTCTCTCATCTCCCTACATACTACCCTCCAAGCTGTTGCTGTGAGGGTTTTTCTTACTAAGCTTTTTACCTTTGCTCTATTTACCTACCCCCTTGTTTATCATTGTCAAGATCTGACCTTTTAGAACTTATAGACAAGTTGCCCTCCCCATTCTTATTACTAGGAGATTTTAACGCCCGTCACCCATACTGGGGTGACATCACTCGAAATGCCAAAGGCAGTGTTTTAGAGTCTCTTCTATTATCTGACCTTCTTTGTGTTTTAAATACTGGCGATTTTACCTCTTGTCATGTCCAGACGGACTCTTTTATCTGTGTTGACCTGTCTGTTTGTTTCCCTGATTGCTTCACTGAATTTCGATGGTCAATTCTTGACGATCTCCATGGGAGTGACCACTTCCCTATTGTCTTGTCGGCCCTTCAAGTTAGCCTTCATACAACCATGCCCCTTAAGTGGGACTTAGGTCATGCAGATTGGGAAGGTTTCCAAGAGGCGTCCTTCACATGCATTTTTGGGGGCCTTCAATGGAGTGGACGCGGCAGTAGAATACTTTACATCGACTATCTGCAATGCAGCAACACAGACCATCCCACGGAGGCGACCTGTCACGGGCCGCTCAACCGTACCCTGGTGGACCTCGACGTGTGCAACCGCTATCAAAAATTACAAGTTAGCCCATGCCCGATTCCGAAAGAACCCAACTTTGTGCAACAAGGTCGACCGAAACCGAGCTCGTGCGCTTCGCCCAAGAACCCTTCGTCAAGCTCGCCGAAATTCATAATGCAGATACGTTTCATAAGATCAGGGGCTGTTATGCTAATCATCATACCCCCACATTCATCTTTAGACGGTTCCTTGGAGAATGACAACCTGGCAGTAAGCAATGCTTTTGCTGACCACTTCCGCGCCGTCAGCAGTGTCAGCCGTTACGATAAGGCTTTTCAATCCTACAAATCAAAGGAAGAATCTCATTCTCTCAACTTCACAACAAAATCTAACCTTCCGTATAACGCTCTATTCAGCATCCATGAGCTGCAAAGCGCTTTGTCCCTTTGCTGATCTACTTTCCCTGGCCTTGATGAGATCCATTTCAACATGATTCGGCCCCTACATCCACACTCTACTCTCTTCCTGCTTGATTTGTACAACCTTATATGGGTGAAGGGTTTTTACCCGTCATCATGGCGCAGTGAGATCATCCTTTCCTTTGTCAAACCGGGCAGGGACGGGTTGGATGCAGATCACTACCGCCCTATAGCTCTCACCAGCTGTTTAAGTAAGTTGCTGGAAAAAAAATGATATTGGAGCGCCTAAACTGGTTCCTAGAAGCCAATCACCTTCTCTCTCCATTTCAATGTGGCTTCCACAAAGGTTATAGTACCCTTGGCCTACTAGTACGTTTCGAGGGATCAGTCCGGAAAGCTTTCTCATTAAAGCACTGAGTCCTGGCCATATTTTTCGATATTGAGAAAGCCTACGACACAACATGGAGATACGGCATCTTGAAGCAGTTATACGTTTGGGGGATGAGAGGCCTTTTACCTTCATTTATTCAGTTTTTTAGCATCTCGATCCTTCAAGGTACGTGTTGGAGACGCATACTCTGACCTGCAAACCCCAAGAGGAGGGAGTTCCTCAGGGCAGTGTTTCAAGTGTCTTATGTTTTATAATTGCCATCAATGATATTATTTCGTCTCTCCCAGAATGTGTATCGGCAACTCTGTTTGTCGATGATTTAGCACTATACTGTTCCTCACCTCGCCTTCCATCAGCAGCGCGTCCGCTACAACTAGCGGTCGAAGCTGTATCCAAATGAGCACAACTTAAGGCATTCCGCTTTTCCACGACCAAACCCAAAGCAATGTATTTCCACCGAGGCAGATGGGTTCTTGTTCCGCCATCTATCTTCCTACAAGGCAAAGATATAGAGTTCGTCTCCGAGTTTCGGTTCCTTGGCGTAACTCTCGATCCAAAGTTATCCTGGTTACCACACCTACTCCAACTTCGAACAGGCTGTCTGCGGGCTCTAGACATTTTGAAAGTCCTCTCACACACTTCGTGGGGCAGTGACCGACAAACATTGTGGACATTATACACAGCCCTCGTTCAATCCAAATTGGATTATGGCTGTCAAATTTACTCATCGGCTTACCCTGCAGCCCTTAAAATGCTGAACCCCATTCGAAACCTTGGAGTTCGCCTTTTTAGTGGAGCCTTCCGTACTTCTCCTGTCAACAGCCTTTACTGCGAGAGTGGTGTATTCCCTTTGCCCTACCATAGACTTCAAATCTGCATGCGATACCTCTGCCGAGTACAGCAAGCCCCTGTATCAGAGGTCTACAGATGACTGTATGCTGCCGAATCAACGGCGGCATATGATAAGTTGCCATCTTTACCCCGCTCTTTGAACCTTCGCATAGGAGATCATCTCTCTAACCTGGGTGCTCCAAGGGTCCTACCCTTTCATCCTTACTGACTCCTAGGTGGCGTGCTCCTCTCCTCACAGTATGTACCAACATGTGGAGCCTGGAGAAGTCCTCCATGGACCCTCACATCATTAAAAGCGTGTTCTTAGGGCATTCGATCTCCCACAAACAATGCTGCCCACTATACACGGATGGCTCTAAGTCGGACGGTGGCGTGGGCGCCGCAACCATCTACCCAGGAGGAGAATTCCTAACTCTATCTTTGCCGCCAGCAGCATCCATTTTTACCGCTGAACTTTCAGCAATCCTTTTAGCCTTTAGACTCATCCAAATTTTACCTTTTAGTGATTTTGTCATTTTTTCCGACTCAAGGAGTGTCTTACAGTCAATTAGATCTTTTAATGCGTCCCATTCCCTAGTCACAGAAATTTGCAACTTGCTGATCCAAAATGCGTCCCGATATAGAATTATTTTTTGCTAGGTCCCTAGGCAACGAGAGGGCTGATCGGCTGGCCCGCTCAGCACATTCTGTGTCACCTGAGAACTCGGCTCTGCCTTTGAGGGACTACTTTCCTTCAATAAGAAAGTATATTTTTTTCAACTGTGGCAGGATGAATGGGATGACTGTTCATCATCCAAACTATACAAAATAAAAAATCTATTCGCTCTTGGCCCTCGAGTCGTCATAGAATGCGGTCGTTGTAGGTGTCCCTTTGCCGAGTTCGCATTGGCCACACGAGACTTACGGACATCTTGTTTCGGGTGAGGCTCATATCAGCCCTTGCTGTCGTTTTGCGGTGGGGACCAATCGGTTGCCCACCTTTTATTTGATTGTAGCCATTTCGCCATTCTCCGGTTGTCCTGTTTCCCAACCCTTTTAACTATTCCTCAACACACCCGTCTTCGATTCATATTGGCGGAGGAATCTTTTAACCCGTCGTTTTTAAATTTTTGTCACAAAGTGGTCTCCTCCACCTTTTATAGATGATATTTCTCGTTTCACCCTAGCGGCCATATAGAATCTACTTGGATTGGGCAGAAACGCACCGGTAACTTACCTAAACCTCAGACAGCTTTAAATTTGATAGAGGAATACCACAAGGTTCAATACTGTCACCTATTCTATACACTATTTTTAACAATAACATGCCTCAATTAATAAACTGCAATATATCCTCTTTTGCAGATCATCAGGCAATATACACCAGTGGGAACACACTACAGGAAGCTGAAGAAAATCTTCAAAGAGCCGTTAGTAAAATAAAAGATTTCTGTGACACATGGGGAACTACAATTAACCTTAATAAAACTAAACTAATGTATTTTACAAATCAGAGAATACTTAGAACACCATTTATATCAATAAACAACCAAAGAATAAAAGATGTTAAAGAAAATAAATTTCTAGGTCTCTTTTTTGATGCACCTTACTTGACCTGGAAATGTCATATAAATTACCTTGTATTAAATTGCCAAAAACGCCTGAATATACTGAAATCTTTCAGTAAATTATCATACGGAGCTAACCGAAAGTCATTACTTATATTTCTCAAGGCATATATTATCACCAAGATACAATATGGATGTGAAGTTTATGATTCCGCCTGCCAATCTGTAAAAAGGAAACACGATGTTATTGTTAATGCAGGAATTAGAATTAGCATTGGAGCAATGAGATCTTCTTCCATTGCCTCTCTTTATGGTGAAACTTGTATGTTACCACTCCAGTATCAGAGAGATTTTGTTAGCATGAAGTACTTTTTAAAAATACTCTCATCACGAAATAACTATATTTTGAAAGAAAACTTCAATATTCAAAAAAAAAAGCTGTGACAGAAGTTATGTGGACTACCCGAAACAAACCGCCTTATTACTATACAGCTATCAATCTATGTAATAAACTTGGCATAGACCACTTCATATATAGGGAATCCTATATCAGTAATATACCACCTTGGGAAAACATGAAATTACCGATACAATCGAATTTACCAATAACTTACCCGAAATCAATGTCAAATATTAGCAAATAACTAATAGAAGATTACATCAACAACAATTTTACCGGAATCCAAAAAATATTTACAGATGGATCGAAAGTACTCCTAAACGATAAATACTCATGTTCAGCTGCTATCTATATTCAAGACTTTGGCAGGTGTTACTCTTGGAAATTGGAAGGAGATCATACCGTACTTTTCACTGAACTATTTGGCATTAAAAAGGCACTTAGTCATTGCAAAATCTACTCTGCCACATCTGCTGTTATACTTACTGATTCACAATCTAGCCTCTATATATTAGAAGACCACAGAACAAGCCAAACATACTCAAACCTAGTTAATGAAATAATATCATTGTGGTATTCCCTTCAGAGCAACAATCATAAAATATATTCCCAATGGATACCTTCTCACATAGGGATAGTGGGAAATGAAAAAGCAGACCTATTAGCTAAAGCCTCCCACAATTTTAATAACATTGAAACCACTCCATTCTTTAAAAGCGAAATTGTAAACTTATTAAGAGAAAAGATACAAAAAGAATACTCTTCTATTTGGGAAAGATCTGTTATTTCTACTCAATTTGGTGAAATAAAAAACAAATTCAATCATTGGCCATAGTCATTTGATAAAAATACGAGACTCGAAACTGCACTTGTCAGACTGACATCAGGACATGTAGGCTTAAATTGCTACCTAAACAAAATTAAGCTAAAAAACTCACCAAATTGTTATCACTGCAATTTTCCTGAGACAGTAAAACATTTTCTATTAGCATGTCCCGCTTATAATATAAAAAGACAAAAAATGATAAGCAATCTAAGCTTACTGAATATAAAAAAATTTAACTCTCAAAACCCTTTTGGGAGGAGGTGGTTTCAGCCCACATACCCAAGAAAAGATAAAAAAAATACTTCTTAAATTTCTTGCTTCTACTAGAAAATTATCAAAATTATAAAACTAAAATTGCTTAAAAATACTGAATATATTACTATTATAGGTACCTAGTATACTCCAACTTGATTATCACAATAACTATAAATAACTCAATATCTATAAACTAAGTCTGATTGATCAGTCACTATTTTACCTTAATTACCCGATTAACAAATTTAACTTGTCTATAAATACCTACATAAATGTTACCTTTGACTAAATCCAGTCAAGGACATATTCTGGTTTAAATATTAAGGATACTAACAAGGTTCTACTTCTTTTCTGAAGCCCTATGGAGAGGAGCCCCATAGGTGAAGATTGTTGTGGGTTTCTATTCTATTAACTATAACTCAGGAACCAGATGTAACTCAAAATTAATAAATATCTTTAAACGTATTTATACAGGTATTCACCTTTAAAAGAGAAATCAATAAGATTTTACATATTAAAATAAATTAATAAGATAAAAAAAGGAAAGAAAAGAGAGAATCATTAGCTCACCAAATTATAATATAAACTCATAATTATACCAATTATACAGTGCAGCAAACTGTGTAGTGTCTAACTCTCTTAGACCCACTATCATTAACACACCTCCAAAAAAACCCCCCAAAAAACCAGCGCAATATATAGCCTTTAAGGCTACTTAGCCTCTGCACCCTAATTGTTGGCGCATTAGCTGTTCGTGGTGCCCCTGCTTATACAGAAATTGTGTCCAACGACCGAGTGCCTGGCGGTATAAACTGGCTGGGCAGGTGGAGCTCATAGTCTTGGTTGACATTCCACCTAGGAGAGGGACAACTCTGACTTCAAACCCGGGCAGATGTCGCTCGTTAGCCATGGTAGGCACCCCGTAGAGAGCGTGGCAATTTGCCTTCTTGGCTGCCGTGCTGACGGGCATCAGCGCCCCGTCCGGCCCCAGCCTAGCTACTTCTCCCCTTTCCGCTAACAACCCTTTAGCCTTATCTGGCAATTTCTTTCCCAACTTTTCTACTCCCTCTCTTCAAAGTCTTTGTTCCGATGGGATTGGACTTCTCTACTCGCGTTCGAGCCTGTGCTAGTTCTGGTCGGCGAGAGGTCTGATTCTCGGGAGTCTGTCCTGGCTTGATCCCCCCCATCAATACCTGCGGAATATTGGCGGCTACCAAACCATCCCCTCCCCCCCCCTTTTTGGCCACCAAGAAGGGGTAAAACTTCACAGTTGGCGTTCGGTTGGCGGGACCGGGCCGTGGCCAGGGTGGACGAGGAAAGGGTTAAGACCCACCAGGTACATCCTGCATGGTCCGCCAGGTTACCCTGAGGTTACCTGGTGGTGAAGTCCATGGCCACCTCTGTAAGTGGCCCTGCGCCCGCGCCTACACGACGACTGCGTTGTTTAGAACCGGCCCGTTGCCTGCGCCAATGGGCATTCGCGGGGTTAATGGAACCCAAACCATAGGCCTTTCTCTAGAGTCTCGGGTCCGCTCGTTTAGTGGATCTGGCAAGACGGTACTTTCACGGGCGGTAGATTTCTGTTCATGTTCGAACAAATTCTGTAACAAATCACTCTCTTAAAAAACCCATGAAACCAGCAAAGAAAGTCTTAAGCTGCGCATCCCCTCCTCTTTCCCCACCCCCCCTTACTTCCCAGTTTGTCGAAGAAAATGGATACAAACCTACTAACTCGAGGAAAGAAAAGAACAAAAGACGTGGATAAAACTGGTGGGAGAACTTTAACCACAAGATCGCCCCTCAAAACAACTGCACAGATAGAAGAAAATTGCATAGAAACGAGCAAGGTCTCAGGAAATCGAAATTCACCACCGCAAAAACAAACAAAGTCAGTAAGAAATCCGCCGGAAGTTTCAAACTCCCAGCAAGCAGCAGGTCCAGGACGATCCACCAAAACGCTACCTGAACTGCTCTCACTGCAGGTACTCCCAGGACAATTTGTTGATCGATCTTTCAGAAGATTTTACCTAATAAAACCAGAAAGTCTACAAACAATCCTAATGAAGACATGCATGGTCAAACAGAGTAAAGATTTCCAAAAACTATTTCAACTTCCCAGATCACAATTTACAGCTCTCTCGCCTCAATCAGATGGTAGTATACTAGTCGAAATTAAAACAAAAGAGCAAGCGGAAAAAACCTTATTATTAAACAAACTGGTAGGAGATAAGGTAATAGTAACAGCACATCCCTCCTTTAACATGCGTAAAGGCGTAATAATAGAACCAGACTTCGCCCAATACTCAGAAGCGGAATTAATTGAAGAATTAAGCGAGTACTCTGTCACTCAAGTACACAGAGTACATAAAACGATCAACAACAGCAAGATACCAACGAGCACTTACTTCATATCATTTGACCTAGATATCCTACCAAAATATATATATTTAGGATGGCGCCGCTTCACAGTTAAAGAATTTAAACCTAGCCCCAGAAGATGCTACTACTGCCAAACTTTTGAGCACTCTACAAACACCTGTCGTCGCAGAAATCAGGGCTTTGCGCCCACCTGCGTCAACTGCGCAAATGCACTACACCCTGAACAAATCGAAAATTGCCCAACCAAATGTGTAAATTGTGGAGAGCCCCACCCAGCATCAAGCAAAAAATGTAATGTCTACAAATTCGAAGAAGTAGCATCCATACGTGAAAAAAAGACTAAACTTTAGAGATGCCAGAGAAAAGGCACAGACCTCTATGGGAACCAGAGGAAACTCTTATGCCTCTGTAGTTGAAATTAGCAGAGTGACCAGACCCCCATACCACGGGGTTAAAGCAAAAACTCAACCGCCCCTTCCCGAGGAGCCTGCACCACAGGCCCCGAATATTGAACTCTCCTACCCCACGCATATGGTCGATAATCGACCATCTCCCCCGCCCCCACCCAAAAGCAGTTGCCGCATTGCGAGGCACCTGCACCCGATACCTCGATGTTAAACCCCATCCCTAGCAGAGAGGTAAACCTAAAATCGCAATCACAGCAAATCCCTAAGCACATCACCCCCCACCCCGAACAAATGGACACTCAGGTTATACCAGAGATCGTCTACCCACAATTTCGGTCACCACGTCACAGCGTTTTGCCACCACCAATCAAAATGCCTACCACTGACATCATCTACAAAGAGAAGGTAGAAGAGGAAAAAGAGACCCAAGACCCACGTGGAACAGACCTCGTCCCCACCAAACAAATTGAAGCTTGAATCATACCTCTAACGAGCCACCTCCCTCACCCAGAAACAGAAGCATTTTTTTTTTATTTAATTAAGGGGCTATCTGGCGACTGCCGACTAAGGCATTAGTCGCCGTAAACAAACAGCCTAATTTAGGCTACTTTAAAAAATTAAACAGAAAACCATAAAAAGGAATAACAATAACAAAACAATTACAAAAACAACAATTAAATCGCGTTAAATAAAAGGGAGAAGGCCGGCCTCCCCCAAAAAGTCAATAAGTCCACCAGTCAAAGTACACGCACTCATCCCGAGAACAAGGGACAGGCGGTAGCGACCCCGCCCATCCCGGTACCGGGACAGGTGTCGTGCGCGAAGATCACCCAGACTGGGACATTCGACAAGAATGTGCCGAACAGTCTGGGGGACGACGCAGTCGTTGCAATAGGGCGCAGGCGAGCGCTCCATCAGATAGCGATGCGTCACACGAGTGTGTCCGATTCGGAGACGACAGAAAGCAACCTGAAGCCGCCGCGGCATTGGGGGATAGGTCCATGGGAACAGTCGCGGCGCAATGGCACGCAACTTTAAGTTCCCTTCGACCGTCTCCCATCTTCTTTGCCAAGCAGTCCGAAGAGCTGCCCGTATTCCTGCCATGTAGTCGGTGTGAGGAAGAGCGAAACGCTGGTCCGGTCGCAGAGTCCTCGCGGACTCTTTGGCGCGCTCATTCCCCGCAATTCCTACATGTCCAGGAACCCAGCAGAAGATAATCTCGACATCTGCCCGGCTCGCCAAAACCGTGGCGTCACGGATATCGCGAACCAGGGGATGCGGAGATTCCAATGCCCCGAGAGCACTCAGGGCGCTTTGTGAGTCGCTATAGATCACAATCCGGTCTCCGAACCGGACACGTCGCGTAATCTCCCGTACCGAGTGGTGTATTGCCACCAGCTCGGCCGTGAAGACAGACGCAGCGCCTGGTAGAGCCCCGCTGACTTCAAACAGAGGGGATACGGCGTGGAAGCCGACCCCCTCTTGGGACTTGGAGCCATCCGTATACACTGGCACGGTACCAGCGTGACACGATGTGTGCTCCAAAAAGGTCGAACGCAATACTCCCGGCGCAGTACAAGCTTTGGGAGCAGAGGCGTGGCGACAAATAGCCAAATGTGGTACCCTCCAGGGTGGCGTCCTGGGCAGAACCAGGGGCGCCACCGGCCCGAGAGCTATATCTACCTCTCGAAGGAGTTTCCTGGCCCTAAACCCAAAGGGCTTAGGGTATGACTGGCGTCTCTCGGCGGCATAGGCACCATCGAGATCAGCTGCGGATGCAGTGAGAGCTGTTGGCGACTGAGGGAGGCGCCGGGCTCGCGCGTACAGGCGAGTGATGCACTGCACGCGGCGTAGAGCGAGTGGCATCTCCCCAGCATCGACCAACAGGCTCTCAATGGGGGAAGTGCGGAAGGCACCGGTCGCCAGGCGAAGGCCGGTGTGGTGGATCGAATCCACCTTCCGCAATAAACGCTCGGCTGCGGATGCATAAAACTCGCATCCGTAGTCGAGCTTCGAGCGAACAAAGGATCGATAAAAAAGTAAAGCGGTAGCCCTATCAGCGCCCCAAGCGCTGAACGTCACGGAACGGAGAATGTCCATGGCGCGGGTACAAGAGACCCTAAGGCTGCGAATATGAGCTTCCCAGGTGAGGCGTCGGTCGAATACAAGACCAAGGAAACGGTGCGACTCAACCACATCCAGGCGCACCCCATTAAGAAACAAATCTGGGTCGGGGTGAAGCCGTGGATGGCGGCAGAAGTGCACCACCTTAGTCTTGGCCAAAGAAAACCGAAACCTGTGCGCTTCGGCATAGTGAGAGACGCGGTTCAATGCCTGTTGGATTCGACGCTCCAGAGTTGGCATCTGGGCCGCGCCAAAAGAGATCGAAAGGTCGTCCACGTAGAGCGTAGCGAGAACATCTTCCGGCAGCACCGAGGTGGTGCCGTTGATGCTCAGGGCAAAGAGTGTGACACTGAGGACACTTCCCTGCGGGACACCCTCTTCCTGCTCCTTTGGGCCGGAGAGGGCTCCCCCCACCCGTACGCGGAATCGACGATCTCGCAAAAATTCAGATATAAAAATTGGGAGGCGTCCCCTCGCCCCCATCGTGTGGAGAGTCTCCATGATACCGTATCGCCATGCGGTATCATAGGCCTTCTCCAGATCAAAAAACACCGTGGCGTAGTGCTGTCTACGAAGGAAAGCCTCGCAGACGGCACTTTCCAGTCGGAGCAGAGCATCCGACGTGGAGTGGAACTTACGGAAGCCGCACTGTGCAGAAGACAGATGGCCTCCGCTGTCCAGGAAATAGGCTAATCTAACATTTACCAATTTCTCCATCAACTTGCACACGCAAGAGGTTAGAGAGATTGGGCGGAAACCGGTCGGAGTAGAGTGATCTCTCCCCGGCTTGCGAAAGGCGAGCACAGTAGCGATTCGCCAGGAGTCTGGGAGAAGACCTTCCACCCAGATCCTGTTGAAGAAATCTAACAGAAAGGCCATGCCTCGCTCACCCAGGTGTCGAAGCATGGCGTACGGGACATCGTCCGGACCATGGGCGGTGTCCGCGCACGAAGCGAGAGCGGAACGCAACTCACTCACAGTAAACTTGTCGTTGAAGGGTTCTCCGCCTCTGGAGGTAAAGTCCTTCCGCGACATCACGACGTGCATTGAATGCTGGCGGAGCAGCATCACGGCTAGAGAATGCGGAAAAAGCGGTCGCTAAGGATTCCGCCACGGACGCGGGGTCCGAGATTGCGGTCCCATTCTCCTGGAGAACGGGAGGGGGGGTCCTGCGAGAACTTGCCCCGAATCCTTTTGACTCGCTTCCACACCTCAGCTAAAGGGGTCTTCCCGTTAAGTGAAGACACGTATGCCCGCCAAGAAGAGCGGCGGGCGTGCTTCGAAATATACCGGAACCTAGCCCTAGCCCGACGAAATTCAGCGACAGTGAAATCGTTCGGGCGGCGCTTATAGCGCATGTAGGCATAACGCTTCTGTTTGAGGGCCGTCTCACACTCGGCCGACCACCATGGGAGTGGTCGGCGTGCAAAACGGCCAGACGTCCTAGGAATAGTAGTCAGGCCTACGGCGATGAGGTTGCCGGAGAACTCAACGGCCTCATCTACCGACCTAAACTCCTCGACTGAGATGGAGAATTCAGTCATTTCCTGAAATGCAGGCCACCGCGCCCGCGCCAAGCACCACCGAGGTGGTCTCTCAGGCGGCAGTTGCCCTGAAAATGATATTTGAATGGGAAAGTGATCACTACCATGGAGGTCATCGACCACCCCCCAATCAAAATCAGGCTGTGCATCTGAAGAGCACAAAGATAGGTCAAGGCAAGAAAATGAAGCGGTTTTCGGACAGTGATGCGTAAACTCATCCACGTTTAGGACACCCATCTCAAGCTCTTCGATCAGATCGGCAAGGACTTGTCCCCTGGGATTTATGGAGTAATCTCCCCAGAGAGGATGCCTGCCGTTCAGATCTCCAAGCAAGAGATAGGGCCTCGGCAACCGTGCCACGACGCGGCGGAAGTCCCCCGCGTTGAAGTCAGCTGACGGTGGAATGTACGCAGAAATGATAGTATACCTCCTATCCAGGTGCAGCTGCACAGCCACTGCCTGAAAGGAGGTATCTAAAGAGAAAGGAAGAACGGAGACATCATGCCGGGTGTAAACCGCGCATCCCCCAGCCCGGCCATCCCGCGGTGGTGGGGTCGCAAGACCCTTATACCCCGGGAGGGCAGGCAGCGGACACGCGCCTAGCATGGTCTCCTGCAAAAAAATAGCTAACGGGGAACGGGACGAGACGAGCCTCCGCAGCTCCTCCCAGTTGGCCCGGAGTCCACGGCAATTCCATTGAAGGAATATGCCCTCCAGGCCTAGCTCGGAGGAGACGCGGGGGCCCTCCTCGAATTGAAGACCCTCACGGGAATGGCCGTACGCTTCCCGGGGGCAGAACCCTGGGCGCTGTTGGCCGGACAAAGCGCTGAAGGCGCTGTTGCCTTCGAGGACTTATTGGGGGAGGTTGGGCTCGCCATGCGAGTCTTTTCCTCCCTCCGCCTCGAAACCTTAGGCGGGCGTTGCGGCTTGGGAGGCGGGGGGCCCTCTTTTCGAGGAACCACCGTCTCCGAGCCACTCGCTCCACCTCGGGGCGTGGGCGAAGGGGCCGAAGCTCCTTTGTTGCTGTCCTCCTTTCGGAGAACAGCTTTAGGAACCCCGGAAGATGGCCTAGCGACCATCTTCAGGGGTGTTGCCTCATGTGAGTCTAACGACTCTGTGGAGGCGCGTGGCCGTTTCGCCTTACGGGAAACGGTCACGCTGGGGGAAGAGGGGGGAGCCCTGGTATTAGCCGGGGCTGGGTGTGAACCCTTTTTGCCGCCAGCTCTACCAGGGGAGCGCCCGGGTGTAGTAGAGCCCGCAGAAGGGCTCCGAATGGGCGCGGAAACAACCGTGCTCGTTGGCCTGGATGGGCCAGGAGCAGAGGGTGCTTTTCTAACTATTGAGGCATATGACGTCCCAGGCAGAGCCGGGCGCGCCAGGACCAAGTCCTTAGCCTCGCGGAATGAGAGTCGATCCTGGGCCTGAATGGCCAGGATTTCTTTCTCAAGGAGATATGCACCACATTGCTTCGAAGAAGCAGGGTGCGGCTCTCCGCAATTGACACACTTGGCCACACACGATTTGGACTTATCGTGTGCGACCTTGGAGCAATTTACACAGACTTCGGGTGACCCCGATTTTGCACGTCTACATGATCGATTCGTGTGGCCGAAGCGGTGACAGTAATAGCACCGCCGCGGCAGTGGCACGAATGCCTTTACGCGGTAGCGGTACCAACCGGCACGCACCGACTCAGGGAGCTTGTCACAGTCGAACGTGACGAAGAGTGTAGGGGTAGGTCTCGAAGCCCCTCCCTGTTTTCTCATCACACGTTCGACCTTGACCGCCCCATGGTCGGCCAGCTCTAGGGTGATGTCTTCTATGGAGTAGTCAACGAGTTCCCTCGCATAAACTACTCCTTTTACAAAGTTCATGGTAGAGGGCGGCGTCACACTCACCGGGGTGCCATGAAGTGTCCGAAGAGCACTTATCTTGGCCGCCTCGGCGGGATTCGCCGCATTCGCCAGAAGGCTCCCGTCCGAGAAACGGGTTACCTTCGGCTCTCTACCAATTGCACTAGCTAATCCTCTCCGCTGATGGATCATGTTGCCCTTGGACAACATGGTGCCATCAGTGGAGCGAATAACGAGGAAGCGTTTGAAGCCAGCGGGCTCGAAAACGCCAGGTAACCTCTGAATGAGGGGCCCCGATGTCATCGAGGCTCCGCCCTGTGCACTCTTGGTCTTAGTCAGGGGCTCCGCACACGAGGGGGTAGAGGGGCCGGATGTGCCGATCTTGGCTTGGTCGCCTACCAAAGTGGCAGCAGACCCATCCGTCCCCGCAGCCCCCGCGGATGGAGAGGAGCCCCGAGTCTTTTTCGTCTTTCTTGTCTTTTTCTTCTTTTTAGGAGAGGAGGGCGGGGAATGAACCCGCTTTTCACCCCCGCCGGTAGAAGCCCCCAGGCCAGATGGACCGGCCTCAGCCAGGTCCTTCTCTGAAATGGAGAAAGTCCCGGTGGGCGCAGGGGATTCATCCGGAGGAGATCCCTCCCCTCCTTGTCCTGCCTGAGAATCCACAGCCGTTTGATGAGGACCTTGCATAGGGGCGGATTCGGGTTCGGTGCTTGGCGCCAAGCCCGGATTCCCCCCCATGGAAGGCCCTACCTTCTGAGGCTGGTTTTCCTCAAGGACCATGTCTATCACAGGAGGGGCCTCCAGTTGGCCATCCCCTCCCAGGACATCGCAGGTCCCCTTGGCAGCGTCATAAGTCTTTAGTGGGGAGGCACAGGCCTTGACCCCGGCAAGGTTTAATATTTTTGCCAGCAGGTCTTTTGAGGGAAGCGACCGAAGGGGCCTGGCTTCCCTCTCCCCCCTAAGGGGGTTTGCCCTACCGAGCCGCTTGTACGAGGGGCGGTCGGCAATGGGCTGCCTGCTGGCTTTCTTGGCAGTCCCCTTAGAAAGCATAGGAGGGACTGCCGCTGGAGATAGGGAGGTGCCCGAAAGCACCTCCAGAGAAGGGGGTAAGGGGGAGTCCCCTACACCCGTAGGCGTAGGAGAGGAGTAAGCCTCCTCTCCGGTTAAAGAGGTATGGAGGGTCCCCTGCGCAAGCACAGGGGGGGGGGACCTCCATCTTTTCTGTGGAGCTGCACGAGGGCGGCTCCGTTGTTGTTATAGGGGGAATTAAGGGGAGATGTTTTTTTTTTTTCATCATTGGGCATGGTGACCCTCTTTGTTTTACGGGACGCAATCGCTCACCACCTCTTGCAGTAGCCCGCACTGCAAGAGGTGCTTACAGGCCCGGCAGAGCCAGGCGCCGCCATTCGGGACCACCCCCCCCGCCTGGTGGCCTGGCAGTCCCTCGGCATGGCGGCTCCACCTTGAACACGGCGTAAAACGGATAGATTTTGAAGACGAGAGGAAAAGGGATGTGAGGAAGGTATGGGTGGGGATGAAGCAGGTTGTTAAAAGCCAACCACCCCAGACCGGAGCTCAGGGGTTAGGGGACATTGTCCCCTCCCCCCTCAGCCCCGATCCGGGACGATTGGCTGAGAAGAAGGTCAGCTTCTACCCTGTGAAATTAGAGGCTGACCAGAGAAAGTTGTGGGAGAGGTTGTATGAAAAGCGACGAGGTAGGATAGGAATACAGGCTATCTGAAGGAAGGAAGAGAGGCTAAGCTGGGGCCGGACGGGGCGCTGGATCCCGTCAGCACGGCGGCCAGGATGGCAAATCGCCGCGCCCCTTACGGGGCGTAGAAGGTGTATAGGGAACCTGACCTATACCTATACCAAAAGAGGATTGTAGTCGTTGAGAGCTATAAATTCCTAGGACTAACATTTGACAGAAGGTTGACATGGGAACCACATATAAGAAGCATTAAAAACTCTTGTAAGAAAGAAATGAACGTCCTACGTACAGTGTCACGCCACGACTGGGGAGCTAATCGCAAAACACTTCTGACTCTCTACCGCTCTTTAGTGCGAACCAAACTGGACTACGGATGCGAGATATACTCCTCTACTTCCAAGAGGCGCCTTGCACTTATCAACACGGTGGTGAATGAATGTCTCCGCATGGCTACCGGAGCCTTCCGATCATCACCCATACCGAGCCTACAATGCGATACCGGGGAGACACCACTGGACCTCCGTAGGATGGAACTCTCTCTGCGCCTCTTTAGCCGCATTCAGCGACTCCCAACATCGCCAACTTCGACCGCCATCATGAATGACCACATGGATAATATTTTTACAACACGCCTAACTCTCCCACGACCATTTGGAAGTAGGGTGCGACTATGGATGGAGGAAATCGGAGTAACGATGAACCCCATCCATCCACTTGCTTTCCCAGATATTCCATTTTGGAAATCAACTTTAAAGATATGCCATGGTAACATAATAAAACAATCAACAAAATCCAATTCCTTACTCACGCAGCAACACATATGGGTATACATATATACACCGACGGATCAAAATTCATAGACGGAACAGGATTTTCGGTGATATCAAATAACTACACGTCCTCTGAAAAACTACCCCAAACATTATCAATCTTCACTGCTGAGTGCTATGCCTTAAAACATGCAGTACACATTGGGCATACAATAACCCAACATCAGATGAATTCACAATCTTCACCGACTCCTTCAGCAGCCTACAAACATTAGAACGAATGACTGACATCCATCCAATTCTGTTAGAAATAAGAAACTACGTATATAGAGCAGCATGCGAAAGAAAGAAAATTTCCTTTTGCTGGGTCCCAGCCCCCCTAGGGATAGCTGGAAATGGGCAAGCTGATAGAGCGGCAAAAAGTGCCGCCCTTCATCCAATCAGGCCCAATGATATCTCAATACCATATGAGGACTACGTCATTTCAATAAAGGCCGCCATTCGGGAAAACTGGATGGCCAGATGGGCAGATTTATACAGACAAAATAAGATGCGACACAGTTTCCAAAAGTTATCGCCATGGAAGCCTCGAGAACTAACCCGCCGGCAAGAGGTATCCGTATGCAGACTACGCATCGGACATTCACTACTCACACATGGATATCTAAAGGAAAAAGGCTATCCTCCCTACTGTGAAGATTGCATTCTACCCCTCACAATTGCACATCTCATCGCGGAATGCCCAACCTATGGAGAACTCCGACGAAGATACATACCCATCGATGATGGTGGTACCCTCGATATCCTAAGATTTGCACTAACAGCTGAAAATATCCGCCCTGGCAGCGGAATCATCCGCTACCTCGAGGAGACAGGACTATTAAGGAAGCTATAGATTGGTCTCCAGTAGCACGATCTAAATTTTAATGAATTTTAATTATTTTAACACATTATCATACCATTTATTCATCTAGTACTTCAATCATCACTGCATAATCACAACCTCATGATATCAGACACAACTTTTATAACTCGTGTTTAAAACCTTTACTACAAAACAAATTAGGGTGCAATCACCTCGCAGTGAGCACCAAGGGACTTGTAAATAATCCATCCATCAATCAAAAAAAACCGCGATGTAATGAAGAACAAATACAAAAATACTGGTCTGGTGGGAAGACATACTCCATCCAAGAGGAGTGAACCCCTCCACAAAAGCAAAAAAAATAGCATTGCCCTTAAAAAGAGTAATTTACTTAATGATATCCAACGTCATGATGTAACTTTTACTGGTTGCACACAAAATTGCATTATTAGTACCAGTATATTCTTAAATATATTCTTAAATAGTGCAAGTTTCTTACTAGGTGAGTGGAAAGTAACGTAAATTACTATCAGATCTTCCAAAATCCTATGGAGTTATTGGCCCAATTGCTCTAAATGAGAATGTAGTGGAAATAAAGAATGAATTAATATCTAAAGGCTACCCTATACTATCAATGTCTCGTATCAATAAAAGAATAAAAAAGATAACACTCCAACGCAATTTATTAAAATTGACTTCTCAGTTGAAAATAAGCCAACTATAATTAAAATACTGTACACAAATTTCCATGTAAACGATTATACTCCACTACCGATACAATGCTTCAGATGTCAAAAATATGGACATACATTTAATTCCTGTCGATCAAGAGCAAAATGTCTAATATGTAGCAATGACCACTCAGCTAGAGACTGCCCAAGAGTCACTTTAAAATGCGCAAATTGCAACTTAAACCATGTATCAACCTTCAAAGGATGCAAAGTATACCAGGAAGCTAAGAAAGTTGAAATCGTAGCAAAAAAGTTAAATATCAGTTATGAAAGTGCTAAAACAATAATAAACCTTATAATATAAACTCTTATCTATCCTCTATTTCCAAGGAAACTGCTGAAATTATTCAAAACCTCCAAGAAGTTAACCAAGCTAGCTATGCGCATATCTTAAAAACTAACCTACAAGATAAAACCATCAATAATAATAGAGCAAATGGCAAATAATTCACCACCAAACCTTGATTAATAACCACAATCCACTTGTTTATGATAAGACAAGCAATCCAAATTTTCTTACTAATTCAAATACATCCTCTACCGACCCCCTCAAAATTAGTAATCATCAAAATAATGCAAACGATACACATATTTACAACTTTCTCTTAATTGCTTTGCTGAAAAGACTCTTGGGACAGAAGGAATTCGAAGAAGCATTAGTTGAAGCAAAACAAATGCAACAAGAAGCTATACACTTTCAATCTACTGATACAACGCTTAATAATGAAACTCAACTAATATTAGGTGAAAAAGTAAATAAAAATCAGGAAATGCTCACTGAAGCTGTTAATCAGGGCAAAACTGTTCAGGCAAGACACAAGTATTCCAAAACCTAAAGAAAATAAACTAAACATCACTATATCTCATAAAAATGTAGCCCCAGATAAAAGTAGACAAAAACCTCCCATTGTTAAGGCAAATGATGCAGTTAATCTCAAAGGTAAAAATACCCCGCCCCCCCCCCCCGCCTAAATTCTGAACCTGAAAAAAATAAAAGAAATGGCAAAACTAATAATCCAAACCTAATCAAATCAAATAAAAGACCAGTTTTTAGTGCACCTGAACCTATAAATAAAAAAGCCAAGTAAAATGGATAATAAAACAAACAAGATAAAAATTTTGCAATTCAATTGGCAGAGCTTATTTTCTCATCTATCGGAATTCAAAGTTTACTTATATGCTAACAAACCCCACATGTGTTGTATATGCGAAACACGATTGGGCATCAAATCAAATGTTAATTTTATTAACCATGCAATTTTTAGAAGACGCAGAGATAGAAGGGGTGGAGGTATAATGATCTTAATTCGCAAACACATTAACTATAAAATAATAAATCTAAATGACTATACTAACAAAGCCCTTGAAGCTCTAGCTATCAGAATTTATCTAAAAAATAATAATGCTGTAGATATACTCAATTTATATAATCCCAATGCAAACAATTTTATTGAACAAGAACTAGAATTTTATACATCTTAACTAGGTAATAAATTAATTATTTGTGGTGATCTAAATCAAAGACCCCTCATGGGATAATCATCTCAAGCGTGAACCTCTGTAACAAGCAACCGCTTTCAATAATTATATTGCCCAATCAGATCTAACTATAACAACCGCGCTAGGTCTTAAAACAAGGTATGACCTAAGAAATAACTCTTACTCAACTATTGACCTTACTTTAGTATCAGCAATTCTTTCAGGTAAAACTGAAATAAACTTGGGTAGAGATCTCGGCTCAGATCATATCCCAATCCTTATCCATTTATCTGAACTAATAACTGTATCTAACATAGGAAAAATACCAGATTGGAAGATAAAAAATAACAAATGGTCAGAATGGATAACTAATTTTACTCCAATTCAAGCTGACATATTTCAAAATCCACTTGAAGAATTAGATGAAATAATAGAAAATATAATAGAAGCCAGCAAATTAACTTTCAAACTTAGTATTAAACCTAAAAGCACTAAATATAACAAACCATGGTGGACAGAAGAATGCAGCAAACAGGTGACTCTGAGGCGGAAGGCTAAACGTACTAATGAAAGAAACTTCACTCCACAGAGCACCATAGCCTTTAATAGACAAAAAGCTTTAGCACCAAGGACAATTAGGAGAGCCAAAAAAATATCTTTACAAAAATTTATATCTAATTTAAACTTTAGAACCCCAATTCAAGATATCTGGTTCTTTTTTAAAAAGTTCAGAGGCACTTATAGAGAACAAACATTTCCTCTTATTCAAAATGGTAATCCAGTGCTAGGTGAAAAAGAATAGGCAAATATTTTTGGACAGAATTTTGCAGATATCCTTAAAGATGGAGATCTAGTTATTTTAAATAAACAACAAAATTTACTGATCAGTGATGATACAAAAGAGATCAGAAGATTTTAACAAGGAATTCACTTGGGAAGAATAAGGAGGAAAAGCCATGGGATCTGACTTAATACATAAAGCATTCCTAACAAATCTTCCACCAGAATATAAAAAGAAAACCTTAAAGTATTTAATAGCTGCTGGTCACTAGGTAAATTCCCATCCACATGGAAAGAAACATTATTGATACCAATAAAAAAACCTGATCAAGATCCGGCAAATCCAAAATCATATAGACTAATTTCCTTATTCTCTCTTTTGGGAAAATGCTTTGAGAAAATGATTTACAATAGACTTTATTGGTATCTTGAAAAAAATAATATAATAAAGCCCTTCCAATGTGGTTTCTGTAAGAAACACAGTTTAATTGATCAACTAGTGAAATTAGAAAATTTTATTAGGATAAATGTAAAACAAAAAAAAACATGTTATAGCGCTATTCCTCGATATCAAAAAAGCATTTGATCTGGTTTCAAATCTGGCCCTAACGTACAAAACTCGCAAAATCTGGTGTAACAGGAAGACTATTAACTATTCTAGTCAATTATCTTAAAAATCGCTCATTTAAAATCTTCATTGGAGAATTCTTATCAGACAGCTTTAAATTTGATAGAGTAATACCACAAGGTTCAATATTGTCACCTATTCTATACACTATTTTCAACAATAACATACCTCAATTAATAAACTGCAATATATCCTCTTTTTCAGATGATCAGGCAATATACACCTGTGGGAACACACTACAGGAAGCTGAAGAAAATCTTCAAAGATCCGTTAATATAATAAAAGATTTCTGTGACACATGGGGAACTACAATTAACATTAATAAAACTAAACTAATGTATTTTACAAATCAAAGAATACTTAGAACACCATTTATATTAATAAATACCCAAAGAATAAAAGATGTTAAAGAAAATAAATTTCTAGGTCTCTTTTTGATGCACATTACTTGAACTGGAAATGTCATATAAATTACCTTGTAGTAAAGTGCCAAAACGCCTGAATATACTAAAATCTTTCAGCAAATTATCATACGGAGCTAAACCAAAGTCATTATAATTATATTTCTCAAGGCATATATTATCAGGAAGATAAGAAACATAAGAAACATAAGAAAAGAAGGAGACTGCAATAGACCATTCATGGCCTACACTTGGCAGCTCCTGTTCTAGTCAACACACAACAGATTTCTTACCAGAGAAAAGTCATCAACATTGTCACCCTTTACAGAAGTTCGTCAGATCTAATCTACAATATACATAAAATGCATCCAGAGGATTATGTCCATTCATGCAACCGCAAAATATAATCTCCCCACTCCTTAGAAAAATATATACATATGTACATAAAAAAAAAAAGAAAAAAAAGTCAGTCCCATCTAGCAGCTTCATCCATATATTTATCCAATCTATTCTTAAAACTACCCAGAGAGGAGGCTTCTATCACATGTCTAGTGAGCCTATTCCATTCATCTACCACACGATTTGTAAACCAATTCCTCCCAATCTCCTTCCTAAACCTATACTTATCAAGCTTAAACCCATTGCTACGTGTCCTGTCATGTTCACTAAGTATAAGAACCTTACCCAGATCCCCTTTATTATATCCTTTTACCCATTTGAAGACTTCAATCAATTTCCCTCTGACTCTTCTCCTTTCCAATGTATGTAGATTTAGTTTTCTGAGCCTTTCACCATAAGGTAAGTTCCTTAGCCCACCAATCATCTTTGTCATCCTTCTCTGCACAGACTCAAGCAAATCAATATCCTTCCTATAATATGGTGACCAAAATTGTACTGCATAGTCTAGATGAGGCCTAACTAGCGCCAGATACAGTTTTAGAATGACTTCAGCACTCTTATTGCTTACACTCCTCCTAATGAATCCCAATATCCTATTAGCTTTATTCTTAGCATTTAGGCATTGCTTTCTAGGACGAAGGTCTGAACTTACCAAAATACCCAAGTCACTCTCACAATCGGTCCTCCCTAAAATTCTGCCATTTAATTTACTATTCAATGGATTATTTCTACCTATACTAAGTACACTACATTTGTCTATGTTAAACTTCATTTGCCATTTCTCGGCCCAATTGGACAGAATAGTCAATTCCTCTTGCATTACAACAGCATCAGAATCAGCCCTAATGGCCCTACCTAGCTTAGTATCATCAGCAAATTTACTCAGGTCACTACTTATACCTATGTCAAGATCATTAATATAAGTTAAGAATAGCAAAGGACCCAAAACAGATCCTTGCGGAACTCCACTGCTAACACACCCCCACTCAGATTTAACTCCATCTATACTAACTCTTTGCTGTCTGTCACCAAGCCATGACTGAATCCACCTAAATATACTGCCATCGATCCCGTGTGCTTTAACTTTGCTCAGAAGCCGTAAGTGTGACACTCGATCAAAAGCCTTACTGAAGTCCAAGTATAAAATATCATAGTTTTCATCATTATCTGCTGCTTCATACACCTTACTATAAAAATACAGCAAATTAGTCAGACAGGATTTACCCTTACTAAAGCCATGCTGTGATTCTTTTATCAACTTATGCTTATCCAAGTGATCTCTAATATTCCTTGCTATAATAGATTCCATCATTTTCCCTACCACTGATTTCAAACTTACTGGTCTGTAATTAGACATATTTGTTTTATCCCCTTTCTTAAATATAGGTATCACATTGGCTTTCTTCCATGCCACTGGCACAATGCCACTCTCCAATGATTTTCTAAAGATGCATGCTAGGGGCTCACTTAACACATCTTTACATTCTTTCAAAATTCTAGGAAAGAGCTCATCAGGACCGGGTGCTTTACTACTTTTGATTTTATCAATTTCCTTTGTCACTATCTCCTTTGTGATCAAGATATCCTTTAATTTCTCTTCATCATTACCCTGAAAGATCATTGACACATCAGGTATATTTAGAGTATCCTCCTGTGTAAATACTGAGAGAAAAAAGTCATTTAGCATTCCAGCCATTGAGTCCCTATCACTCACTAATTCTCCATTGGAATCTATAAGTGGGCCTATTTTATCTCTAACCTTAGTTTTGTATAATTGATAAAAACTTTTAGGATCTTCCTTTGCCCTATTTGCCACTTTAATTTCATAATTTCTCCTTGCTACTCTAACTAACTTTTTAACATCTCTTGCTGGTTCATTATATCTCTGCCTTAAGTGATCCTCTCCATTTTTTATTTTCCTATAAATGCCCTTTTTAATGCCAATATAATGCTTAATTTTATCTGTCATCCATTTTGGGTCATTATTTTTAGTCCTAATCTCCTTATATGGAATGTTAATCATCTGACCTGTAATTAATTGCTCAATTATTCTTTCATACTCCTCTTCAATTGTAATCTCTTCCTCCTGGTGATTATTGTCTCCACTAACTGATATCATTGAATCTATTCCTGAATTGATTTCATTGCCTGGTTTCTGTACAACTGCCTCCAGGTAAGTCCTTAGCCCATTATAATTTGCTCTTCTAAAGTCAGGAATTTTAACATTGTTCATGCTACTATCAATACCATTCCATTTCATCTTGAATCTAATTTCACAATGGTCACTATTACCCAAATTTCCTCCAATCTCAGTATCCTTAATAACTTCTTCCCTATTTGTCAGAACTAAATCCAGTATATTATTACCTCTAGTGGGTTTGTTAATAATCTGCCTCAGAAAATTATCTTGGACAACATTAAAAAATTCCTCAGCCTCCTGATTATTATTATTATTATTAAAGTTCCAAGCCACAACCCCAACTGGAAGAGCAAATAGCTATAAGCCCAAGGGCCCCAGCGGGGAAAGAAACCTGGTATGGAAAAAACGAAACAAAGATTAAGAAAAACATAATAAATAAATAGAAAATTAAAAAAAAAAAAAAAAAAAAAAAATTAAATGCTATAATGTTAAAAATATTATAATATTATATATGTGTGGATAATGAATAAAATATTAAAGTTATAAGTTTCTGTTAATTAAAAATGTATTAGCACCCACTTTAAATTTCTGAAGTTCCAAGGACTCAACAACAACAGTAGGAAGTTCATTCCACATTTTAGTTGTGTTAGGAATGAAACTTCTTGAAAACTGTGTTGTGTTGAATCTCATAGGCGTAAAGGCCCTACTATTGGCATTTAGTACACCTCTGGTAACTCGTTGAGGGGCATATAAATTGGGCAGATCGTGATGCAGTGGATGATCTGCATTGTTAAAAATTTTATATAAGATGCATAAGGAGCTTATTGCTCGCCTGTGCCACAGATCAACTTTGAGGTCAGGAATTAAAAATTTTATTGCTCTCAAATTTTTATCTAATAAATTAAGATAAGAGTTGGCTGCCGAACTCCAAACAGGGGCGCAATATTCAAAACACGGAAGAATAAAAGCATTAAAACAATTTTTAAGAACAGTCTGCTCTCCAAATACTTTGTAAGATTTCCTCAAAATGCCAATTTTTTGAGCAATAGAGGAGGAAATAGATCGAATGTGATTCTCAAAAGTAAACCTAGAGTCAAGCATAACTCCAAGCAACTTAAAAGAATCACATATGGAGATGGGAATGTTATTTATTAAAAGATCTGGATGGGGAGGATCTAGTGTTCTGGATCTGCTAACAATCATACTCTGGGTTTTCTTTGCATTTAACTTCATGCCCCATGAAGTGCACCAAACATTTATCTTAGAGCTTCCCAGTCTATATTTCTGTAATTAAAATCGCCCATTATACACACATGCTTACTTCTACATGCCCGTTCAATCTCCTGCCACAGAAGATTTGAAGCTTCCTTACTAAGATTTGGTGGTCTGTATAATAATCCTATGACAAGCTTGTTTTTACCGTCCTTTACATTTAGCCATAATGACTCTGTGTTATCATCTAATTCAATTGTACTGTTTACACAACACTGGAGATTATCTTTAATATAAATAATAACCCCTCCTCCTCTCTTCCTATTCCTATCTGTATGGAACATGTTAAAGCCCTCAATCTCAACCTCAGGTTTAAAGTGATTACCTTCCAAATCAAGCCATGACTCTGTTATTGCAATTATATAAAAATTCTCTTCACCCGCTAACGCTCTTAAGAGATCTATCTTATTCCTTATACTCCGACCATTTGTGTAGTATATTTTTAAGGTTTTTTTATTATTCTAATCTTCATTGCATTGTGCTTTTTTATTCCTAGTTATCTGCTCATTCACTTGTGCATTAGTCCCCCTATAACGCATCAGTATGCCATCTCCCCTAGCTACTCCTCTATCTCTGCATCCCTTCCATTTCCTACACCTGCCCTCTATTCCTGTTATTCCCTTACCTCTAACAGCTTCTAGTTTCCCACCTGTAAGGACCTAATCACACTATCCAGCTCCCCCCATAGAACCTCAACACCTGCCCGACTAAGATGGAGCCCATCCATCGCATACAACCTCCTATTCCCGTAAAACCCTCCCCAGACATCTACAAACACCAATCCTAACTCCTCACACAGTCCTTTCACAAATTCATTCAAACCAATTGCACGCGACAACCATTCTACCCCCACATCCAATCTCGGAAGCACTCCAGAAACAACACCTTTTACCCTGCTTTTACTCATCCTTTCAACTAACCTTTTATACTGCTCACGTTACTCACATGTACCCATCTTATTTACATCATTCACCCCCACATGCATAATCACAATATGGATGTGAAGTTTATGATTCCGCCTGCCAATCTGTAAAAAAGAAACACGATGTTATTGTTAATGCAGGAATTAGAATTAGTATTGGAGCAATGAGGTCTTCTTCCATTGTCTCTCTTTATGGTGAAACTTGTATGCTACCACTTCAGTATCAGAGAGATTTTGTTAGCATGAAGTACTTTTTAAAAATACTCTCATCACCAAATAACCATATTTTGAAAGAAAACTTCAATATTCATAAAAAAGCTGTCACAGAAGTTATGTCGACTACCCGAAACAAACTGCCTTATTACTATAGAGCTATTAATCTATGTAATAAACTTGGCATAGACCACTTCATATATAGGGAATCCTATATCAGTAATATACCACCTTGGGAAAACATGAAATTACCGATTCAATCGAATTTACCAATAACTTACCCAAAATCAATGTCAAATATTAGCAAAACACTAATAGAAGATTACATCAACAACAATTTTACCGGAATCCAAAAAATATTTACCAATGGATCTAAAGTACTCCTAAACGATAAATACTCATGTTCAGCTGCTATCTTTATTCAAGACTCTGGTCAGTGTTATTCTTGGAAATTGGATGGAGATCATACCGTACTTTTCACTGAACTATTTGGCATTAAAAAGGCACTTAGTCATTGCAAAAACTACTCTGCCACATCTGCTGTTATACTTACTGATTCACAATCTTGCCTCTATATATTAGAAGACCACAGAAAAAGCCAAACATACTCAAACCTAGTTAATGAAATAATATCATTGTGGTATTCCTTCCGAGCAACAATCATAAAATATATTCCCAATGGATACCCTCTCACATAGGGATAGTGGGAAATGAAAAAGCAGACCTATTAGCTAAAGCCTCCCACAATTTTAATAACATTGAAACCACTCCATTCTTTAAAAGCGAAATTGTAAACTTAAGAGAATAGATACAAAAAGAATACTCTTCTATTTGGGAAAGATCTGTTATTTCTACTCAATTTGGTGAAATAAAAAACAAATTCAATCATTGGTAGTAATAGAACTAGATGCCACCACTTAAAGATTAAAAAACAGAGGTGCAGACTGGATGTTAGAGAATATTTTTTCACTAACAGAGTGGTTGATTATTGGAATAGTTTGCCACCTCAGACTGTAGACAGCCCAAACTTGAATGTTTTCAAGCGCAGATTGGATGATTATATGGAGATGGAGGGTTAACTTCTTACTTTTTGGTATGGGGATATGTTTCTTGACACATTCCTGTGGATGCAGTTTCTTTTTATTGTATATTTGGGGGACTTTGATTTTTTTTTGACAGACTCCTATGGAGGCTTTAAATTATATATTGTAGATGCATGGTTGAACATTCCTATATATTGTTAAATTGTATATTGTAGATGCATGATCTGACAAAATCCTATGGATGCATTATGTGGGTGGGATTTGACGGATGCGGATTACCTTTGATAGGCCCTTGTGGCTTTTGTCATCCGTGAAATTATGTTATGTTATGTTATTGGCCATAGTCATTTGATAAACATACGAGACTCGAAACTGCACTTGTCAGACTGACTTCAGGACATGTAGGCTTAAATTGCTACCTAAACAAAATTAAGCTAAAAAACTCACCAAATTGTGATCACTGCAATTTACCTGAGACAGTAAAACATTTTCTATTAGAATGTCCCGCTTATAATATAAAAAGACAAAAAATGATAAGCAATCTAAGCTTACTGAATATAAAAAATATAACTCAAAACCCTTTTGGGAGGAGGTGTTTACAGCCCACATACCCAAGAAAAAATAAAAAAAATACTTCTTAAATTTCTTGCTTCTAGTAGAAAATTATCAAAATTATAAAACTTAAACTGCTTAAAAATAATGAATATATTACTATTATAGGTACCTAGTATACTCCAACTTGATTATCACAATAGCTATAAATAACTCAATATCTATAAACTAAGTCTGATTGATCAGTCACCATTTTACCTTAATTACCCGATTAACAAATTTAACTTGTCTATAAATACCTACATAAATGTTACCTTTGACTAAATCCAGTCAAGGACATATTCTGGTTTAACATAACATAACATAACATAATTACACGGATGACAAAAGCCACAAGGGCCTATCAAAGGTCATCCGCCTCCGTCAAAACCCACCCACAAAAAGCACCATCACCAGGGGAAGACAAAATCAAAGTCCCCCACAATATAATATAACGGATGACAAAAGCCACAAGGGCTCATCATAGGTCATCCGAGTCAAGCGGCCTCTTTTTCAAGGCACCCAAACTCCCAGGAAAACTACATCCAGAGGATTGCATCTAGAAACAAGGGTATCACCAATCAAGGCTTGTCAAGAACTAAATCATGCAGCTATAGATATATACAAACAATATTAATATATACAAAACTTAGGAACCATCACAACCTTCCCTTCCCATAAACTCATCCAACCTACTCTTAAATACATTTAGATTTGGACTACCTACTACCCTCTGCGGCAATTTGTTCCAGAAGTCTACCACTCTATTGGTGAAAAAATATTTTCTTAAATCCAACCTACACCCTTGCTTTTTAATTTTCAAGTGGTGACCTCTAGTCCGATTTCCATCATCTAACTCAAAAAACTTGCTAACATCCAATTTATCTATCCCGGAAAAAATTTTAAACAGCTCAATCATATCCCCTCTCACACACCTCCTTTCGAACGAGAACATATTTAATACCCTCAGTCTATCTTCATATTCAAGGTGCCTCAGGGAAGGAATAATCTTTGTTGCCCTCCGTTGCACTGACTCAAGAAGGTTAATATCGTGTCTAAAATGTGGGGACCATGCCTGTATACAGTACTCTAGATGTGGCCTAACATAAGAGTTATAGAGTTTAAGAATAACCTCCTTACTTTTGTAACTGACATTTCTCTTAATAAAACCCAGCACTCTATTTGCCCTATTTCTTGCTTCAATACACTGCTTAGAAAACCTTAATGACTTATCTATTACTACTCCTAGATCTTTCTCATCCTCTACTGAGCTCAGCCAATGCCCATCCATTTCATAGTTAAATTCTCTATTATCTTTTCCCATGTTAATAACTTTGCACTTATCAAGGTTGAAAGTCATTTGCCACTTATGTGCCCAGGATAACAATTTATTTAAGTCCCCCTGCACTTTAAAATTATCATCAATATCTTTAACTACAGCTGCTAATTTGGTATCATCCGCAAAAATTGACACTTTATTATTAACTGCCTCCCCAAGATCGTTTATATAGATGACAAATAATAATGGACCGAGAACTGATCCCTGAGGAACCCCACTGATAACATCCATCCACTCTGACTTTACACCATTTAGCACTACCCTTTGCTTCCTGTCTTTCAGCCACTCAGCTATCCAATTTGAAACACCCCCACATATCCCAATCATTTTTAATTTATGAACTAGTCTCCTGTGTGGTACCTTATCAAATGCTTTACTAAAATCTAAGTAAATTATATCTACATTCTCTCCCTTATCTACTTGATCTGTTACAAACTCCAGAAAGTCTAGTAAGTTAGTCAAACATGATCTACCTGATCTAAACCCATGCTGAGCATCGCTGATTAACCCCTCCCTCTCTAGATGTTGGCAAATCCCTTTTTTAACTATTTTCTCAAGAATTTTACAGACTACAGGAGTTAGGCTAACCGGTCTAAAGTTATTTGGATCCTCTTTACTACCCTTCTTGAAAATGGGGACTACATTCGCTCTCTTCCAATCATCGGGTATTTCTCCATATTCCAATGACCTAGTATATAACTTGTCCAGAGCTATTGAGATACTTTCTACCCCTTCTTTAAGTATCCTAGAATGAATATTATCAGGGCCGGAGGCCTTGGTAGTATCTAAATCACCTATTAGTCCTTTTATCATCCTCCGATCCACACAAATGTTAGTAAACACCTCTTTTCCTGACCTATGAGTACTATACATAGGACTATTTAGTTTCTCTTTTGTAAATACTGATGCAAAATGACCATTTAGTACCTCAACTATTTCCTCATCAGTTTCTCTCACAAACCCTTTATATTTGATAGGTCCTATTTTAACTCTGTCACACTTGTTATTAATTTTATAGTAACTAAAGAACTTTCTAGGATCTTTGTTGCTATCCTGAGCTAATTTAATTTCTGACACCCTTTTGTTCTTCTTTATAATCTTATTTAACTCATTCCTAGCCATTCTATAATCACTTAAATTTTTAATATTATTTTCTACCTGTAATTTTTTATATGCCCTTTTCTTCTCTGAAATTTTTCTAGCTATCTCCTGATTCCACCATAATGGTTTCCTACTTTTGTTCCTAATGGCCTTCATTGGGATACATTGTTCTTGGACTACATTTATTATATGCTTGAAAGTATCCCACATCCCATAAGCATTTTTACCTCTGAATTCTATATCCCAGTCTACCAAATTTAGCAAGCTTCGAAGTCTTACATAATCTCCCTTATGAAAATTTGGAACTTTTTCAGCATTCTCAGTTATTTTACCCTTCTCAATTCCCAAGTTAAAACGAACTATCTGATGGTCACTATTTCCCAATGCTTCCCCAACAGTCAATTCTTGAACTAAATGATCACTGTTAGAAAGTACTAAATCTAATATATTGTCCCCCCTCGTTGAATCGTTAACAAATTGATTCAAAAAATTATCCTCAAAGCATTCTATGAACCTGCCACTTGTTCTATCCCTACCTATCATATTTTCCCAGTCCACAGAGTTTAAGTTGAAGTCCCCAATAATAACTGCATCTGTTTCACATCCCTTACTTATTTCCCTTATCATTAGTTCATCTATATCATCAGTCTGCCCAGGTGGCCTGTAAAAAGCTCCCAAATGCACCATTCTATTTTTACTGAACCTAATATCTATCCAAAGTGACTCAACTCCATCCTGCTTTATTGAAGTATTTAAACTTGAAACAATGTTGTTTTTTATATAGATAATTATTCCTCCACCAATCCTACCTGTCCTTTGACTAATGTACATATTATAGCCCTGAAAATCAAATTCACTTATAGTGTCCTTAAATTCTATTTCATTAACCCATGATTCAGTAACGCATAATATATCTATATCCTCATTGCAAATATAACTAAATAGCTCATCCTTCTTGTTTCTAAGACTACGAGCATTTGTATAGAAACAATTTAACCCCCCTATCCCTGAAGCACCTCTTGAAACTTGAATGACCTCACCTCTATCGCCTTGGAACCTATTTCTGTTATCTGCCAAGTCCATTCTACTTTCAGTACTATAATGTCCTCTCATAATTCCCTGACCACTATTAGTATCTAGTTTCCCGCCCGCAAAGACCTAATAACACGATCATACTCCTCCCACAACACATCTACCCCCCTCCTACTCAAATGCAGTCCATCCATCGCATACATTTCTTTCATTCCAACAAACCTATCCCACACATCCACAAACATGACACCTTCCATCTCACACATCCTCCTCACATAATCATTCAGCCCAATTGCACGAGACATCCATTCTACCCCAACATCCATTCTTGGAAGCACACCTGTCACAACACCTTTCATTCTACTTTCTTTCACCTTTTCAATCAACCTCTTGTACCTCTCACGTAACTCACATGCACCCACTTTCTTCACATCATTCACTCCTACATGTGTAATCACAACCGCATCCCTTGCACAGCCAGACACCAGTTCCTCATACCTATCAGACAGATCTCTCACTCCAGCACCCGGCAAACACACCCTCAAACCATTCAATCTACTTGCATTCAACTTCCTATCTAAATATCTAACTCGCGAATCACCCATCACAAGCACTTCAGTCAGACTCCTATTCCTAACCCCCACAGACCTAACTCCATCCCCACTCCTATTCTCATTCAAACTACCAGTCACTCGAACTCCACCCCCACCCCCATCAGTCATATCACTTCCAGTTACTTCCTCTCTTAGGGCACTGAATCTATTAGTCAAGCTAATAGGATCTGTGTCCCTCTGACTCACACACCTATTCTCCCCCTGGCTAACCACCTCAACAGAGGCAACCCTATTCTCACAAAGAACAGGAGAAGCCTCCCTAGCTTCATGTTTCCTAACCACTCTCCACTGTCCCCCATCCTCACTAGGCCTATTTCTAACTAATCTAAGGGGGCTAACTTCACTATCACTAGAACTATCACATCCTACCTCCTCCACTGGCCCTCTACCTTCACCTGAAACATCTAACTGGCCTACCTCACCACCTAACCTATTCCCAGCTCTAGGCCTAACACTAAGTTCCCTCCTGAGCTCAGCAACTAACCCCTCCAGCCTACATATCCTGTCTAAATCCTGCCTTCTCATCCCCTCTAAATCTACAATGCATTCACGCAGCCCACATACAACACATGTATACCCCTCACCTAATACACCACAACCAATGCATACATTCCGACACTCATGCTCACTTTCATCCCCAAACTCCATCACTTATTCAAACAAAGAAAGAATTTAAGTAGCAATAAGAAATAAAAAAAGAAGAGCAACTTAGCTTTCCTGATTGTGGTGAGAAAACAAAACAAAAAAACAAACAAACTATAGAAAGATCTGAAAAATAGATCAACAGACTGAGAGCTCTATAAAACACGTGCTACCTGTTCGAAGGTCAGTCGAAGACTGACTAACAAGGTTCCACTTCTTTTCTGAAGCCCTATGGAGAGGAGCCCCATAGGTGAAGATTGTTGTGGGTTTCTATTCTATTAACTATAACTATCACTTTCAATTATCTCAGGAACCAGATGTAACTCAAAATTAATAAATATCTTTAAACTTATTTATACAGGTATTCACCTTTAAAAGAGAAATCAATAAGATTTTACATATTAAAATAAATTAATAAGATAAAAAAAAGGAAAGAAAAGAGAGAATCATTAGCTAACCTAATTATAATATAAACTCATAATTATACCAATTATACAGTGCAGCAAACTGTGTAGTGTCTAACTCTCTTAGACCCACTATCATTAACACACCTCCCAAAAAACGCAAATTAATGAAGAACAAATAAAAAATACTGGTCTGGTGGGAAGACATACTCCATCCAAGAGGAGTGAATCTCTCCACAAAAAAAAAGAAAAAAAAAGCTCCGAACTTAAAGACGCTATCAACATCCCACAGGAGGAAATATGTAGCAATTTAATAGACATAGTCTATAGAAAGTTGAACCAGGCTACATTCTGGCAGCAAATCAGAAAATTAAAAGGACAAACAGGTAAAGAGGTCTTAAATTAAAGACTAGAAATGAGAAACCAGAAGGTGGGTAAAAAATGCGAAAGCAGGACCTACCTGAACAATTGATGTGAGGGCAGGGGATATAGACCCCTTTTGCCTCATGCCTTCCTAGTTCAAAGGAGAATTTGAGGTTAAAATTGAAGTTTGAAAATTTGAAGAGTTTGGTTGAGAAGAGTAATCTGTGGGGAGTGGCGAGTTTAGATTAGGTGGAGGAGGTGGTACTGGTTGTTAATATGTGCACAGTTGTAAGCATTTTACAGACTGTGGGCCTTATTTGTTGTACCGCTACTATTGAGTTGATTGGGTAAAATTTCCATTATGCTTTGGGAGACTACTAGGCGCAGTATGAGAAAAGGCATAATGATGATTACAAGGCTGTATACAGCGTACAGTGTTGTTACCATACCTTTGATGGTACCAGCAGAGACACTTTTGTTGAGAAAGATTATGGAGAGAATAGGCGGAAGATTGTGAATTTCTGCATCTCACCTTTTGTGCTGACGTTCCCTCATTAGTTTCTTTTACGGGAACTTGAACAGGTCATATCTCTCCATTTACCATGCCTGTGCTGTCGCTCGCTTAGTGTTCCTTGCTACAGTTTCAACCGGCTGAGGTCACTCTCAATCCTCGATAATGTGGCAGCTAAATCCCTCGTTAGGCAGGAAGGAATTTCGCCACATTCCAGTCGTTCACAAGCAGAACTTGCTGTTACCTGAACCTGCGAAATGGAAGAATTAGGCTCCGAGCGATTATTGTGTATACTGCCCCAATTCACATACGAGGGTTTACACAGCTGGTTGGCAGCTTTTCCCAGCTGATTCACATCGGCCAGTGAAGACCTAAGAATGAGTTCTGCCCTCATGAAAATTTTGGTCAGGAGAGGGTCGAGAATGTCAGATTGTGCACCTTTTTTCCCCATTAGGTCCTTTAAATGATTTAAAAAGCTAGTGGGACACTAATCACTCATCTCCTGACTATTAAAGTGGTCCCTCAAGTCTTCAATCGGTGACCTCCCAAATTCCTTTTGAAAGGCCTCCCCAAATTCTTCTGAAGCTCCAACTTTTTCCCCCTCAAATAAGATATGCCTAAACTTAATGAATATACTTATGGGAACTTTTTGAATTATGGCAGAATTCCTCTTCTCCTCTGTTATGGCTTGAGGGCCGAAAATTAAATCACACAAAGGTCAATCCAAGCGACTGGGTTTGATGTATCATAAACCAGAAGTGTGAGAAATGGATGAGGGATTTTGATTAAATCTTGATGTGATTCAGTTGAGGATTGCATAGTTGAAGACGTTTGATCATTCACCGATGTATTAGCCGATGACTTGTTTACCATTTTGATGCTTTTTGGATGTATGTGGTTTGTAAATGAGAATTATCGTATATAGTAGAATGAATTAATTTTAGAATTGCTGTGCGTGAAAGAATGCAAATATATGTATGTGTGTGTGTGAGAGAGATAGAGTGCAGGTTATCACGTGATGGAAACGTGAGAATATTAGAAAAATTTCAGTATAAAGAGAAAATTATTCACTCATTCGCTCGTATGGCAAAACCAGAGTTTGATCACTCATACCTGAGGGCCTCCATGCCAACCATTTGACTACAAGAAACACAAGGGGGGGGATCATTATCATCTTTGAAAGATGATGAATTACCAATGAGAAGAGGAATAGCAGCAGCATTCCTAATGGAAGAATCAGAAGAAAGTTGCCCTACAGGTTGACTGAGGCTAAGCGCTCTAGTGTTAGGCCTCTGGTAGATATAGCAGCATAATTGTTATTTGCAATGGACACAACATTCTTGACTCGGGCTGAAAGCAATATTTACATCTTTTTGAAAACCAAATCATCTCCCTCTGCCCCCACTGGTTGCCCTGCCAGCTCCCTTAGGATTGCTTTTAGCTTTACCAACCATTTATCAAGACTTACCACAAAGGTGGTTGAAAGGGATAAAAAACTACAAGTTACTTATAGGCCAATTAATAACACTGGGGCAGGGCAGCAGCTGTAGAAACTACAGCAATAGTCACGATTTAATTTAAAGACTTGATTCAACATCCAAAATCAGGAGCTCCGTAAAACACGTCCGTCACATCACTCTTTAAGGAAGGAGTGATAGATATTCTATAGAATTATTAAAGTTACTGGTTGATAAATGTATTTCATATACCAAATCACTAACTTTTTGATATATATTATTTTGTCAGCTTTGTTTAAAAAAAATCTCTATGAATAACTTTTGTTGAAAGAATGGTAATACTTCAGATTAGGGGCGCAGTTAGTAGGCTACAATTTTGGGCTACAATATATGTCTTATGATGTCATACGGTAGCTTCAGATGTGACCAATCACAGCTTATATTTTTTTGTTACTTTGGGGGTTTGTAACATTTATTCTGTATTATTTACTAAATATCTGCGCCTCTGCTCGTTTATAATTTTTTCTAAGTTAGGTAAGGTTTCTTGATGTCTTTTATTGTTTTTTCCTATTTTTTTTGTTTTCATATTTTTTGTTTCGCTGCAAATGATAACAGCTTTTTACTGTCAAAGTCGTAGCTATAAATAGGACCCGCTGGGCAAATATTTCTGTTTCATCCTGACCTTTTCAGGCTTTGGTTGTGCTTCTTCGTTATTCAAATTCGCGTATTTTTTGCATGACCACAAAAATTTTTTAGATTTTTTAGAGGCGCATAAATGAATCGAGAAAACTATAAAATGCCCCAAATACAGTGCAAATTAAAATTTTAGCAGACAATTTATTGTCTGCAAAAAAAATATATGTAAGCGATAGTGGTGCCGTTTCAAACAATCAGTGCATAGGGGTACATTTTTCTCAGGTTCCCATTTAAGTTTAAAAGACATTGTTCAAATTTTATAGTTTTTCATAATTAATCGTTTTACGTAAGTAAGTATGGTTGTCATTAGGTTACCAGGTTTTTCTGCCCTTAAAAGGCTGTTGTCGTTCGCAGCGAAGAAAAAACCAGTAAATTCAAGGGGATTGCTCGTGGGGGAGATATCACTGCAGGGGGACCACCCTATAATGATTCTGAGATTCAATCAAATGGGGGGGGGGGGCACAGCCCCACAGTATACACTCACATACCAAAAAATATAACGCTGTGATTGGTCACATTTGACGCTACCATCTGACATCATAAGATATATTGTAGGCCAAAATTGTAGCCTATAAACAGCACCACCTACCGCCCCTAAACTGAAGTGTTATCGAAAGAATTTCAGCAAAGTACTATCTAAATCGCATCTATTATATGGAGGTAAAGTTTGAGGTCATCAGCAAAAAGTTTATAATGGCAGTAATACTCACAAGATGATTAATGAAGAGTAGGAAAAGAATGGGACCCATAACTGAGCCTTGAAGGACCCCACTGGTAACTGGGAGAGATTTACTCTTGTTACCCTTGATGACAACACTCATTGTTCTGTGGGTGATAAAACTCTGAATCCATGCAAGCAAATTACCACCAATACCAACACATGCAAGTTTATCCAATAAGACAGAGTGATGGACATGATTGAAAACCTTGATAAAATCAACTAAGATTAGGTCAACAGTAAAGCCGTTATCATACCAATATGTAATTTTGTTGTAAGTTAATAATAGCTGGTCAGTCACTGATCTGTGTGAATGAAAACCAAACTGGTTATCGTCAAAAATCAGATGGTCATCAAGGAAGCTGTGCAGGGTTTTGGTAATAATGTGTTCAAGAGTTTTATAAGGAACTGAGGTAAGGCTGATAGGTCTGTAATTCAAGGGATCCGTACGAGATCCCTTCTTGAATATAGATACGACATGTGAGTGTTTCCATAGCATAAGGACAGCCAGAGATTAAAGATTTGGTGAAGATAAGGTAGAAGGGGTAGGATAAGGATGGAGAACACTGTTTCAAGAGAACAGGGTGTAAGTTGTCAGGGCCCATAGCATTATCTGCACAAAGAGATGCAAACAACTCCTTGACCTGACTATGCATTATATTTACAGTTGGTATGGAACCAGTCCCTTGCTGATGCATTTTTTCTTCTACTCTTTGCCGCTCACATCCTTTTATAATGATTTTGTTTCTGACTCATGTTATTACACCAATTAAGGAGTTTGTATCTTGTGTGTGGAACTTAGGTTATCTTGGTGACCTGAGATTTTTAGTGAGCGTTCAGTGTAGATGGACTAAACAGATTGATGGGTTGTAAACATTGTCTTATAGTGAGAGATTGGAGGCTTTTAACTTGTATTCTGTCAGGGGAAGACTAATCTGAGCAGATATTATTAAGTACCTGTATCCTTTACCTTTTGTTGGTCTCACTTCAGCCCAGAATCCCAAGACAATTATACTATGGCATATGGGTAATTATTGAACCATGAATAATGCACTTCTGGAGTCGGACTTTGATTATGAGTTCTCAAGCAGGTGTGGAGGCTGTGTACAGTAGATTTTTAGAAATACTACAAGCAATGATTTCTCTGTACATCCCTAGTAAAGTAACCTGGGGCCACCCGATGATTCCCTGGAAACCTAAACCACCAGCTGATCTGGTTAAGAATCGTCACAATGCCTGGGTTCATTAGAGGGCGATGCGATAGTCATGGGGCAGGAGCTCAGATGTTGCCAAAAATGCCTTGTCCTCCTTTCTGAATGTAAATTTTGAGTACAGCTTATGAATCCCACATAATTTCTAACCTAAAGGCTAAGCCTAAGCTGTTCCATGCTTATATCTGCAACAAGAAAGTGAGATGACCCTCTATAGGACCCTTTAAGCAACCCTCAAGTTAAATTTGTTCTTCCAGCCAAGAAATGGCTGATCTGTTTACCAAGGCGTTCTCTTCTGTATATTCTACCAGTACCCTTGAAAATCCAGTGGAGCACCAGAGTTTTGAAGGTAACCTGAGTTGAGTAATTTAGTTATAAATCTGCCTGATGTTGTCAATGCTCTACGTGATCTCAATCCCTTTAGCAGTATGAGCCCTGATGTAATCCTTTCCTGTTTGCTTAAACACTGCTCCTCATCTCTTTCATATCCCTTTCTCTGGCTCTTCCATAAATCAGTCCAAACTGGAGAACTCCCATCAGTCTGGAAGTCTTGCCTAGTAGTCCCCATCTTCAAGAAAGGTGTGCATACTTCCCCCCTAAATTACAGACCAATAAGTCTCACTTTGGTGTCCTGTAAGTGCCTTGAGAATGTTATTGTGAACAATTTGACATTTTTCCTCATGGATAACAACCTATTAGATTCTAACCAGTTTGGCTTCCACAAGGCCCACTCGGTTGATGATCACCTCCTTGCAATATATGATGATGTCCCCTGCTGGCTTGACCAAGGGCACATGGTCAACTTCATATTGTTTGACTTTAGTAAGGCATTCAACCTTGTCAATCATGACCGCATAATCAGCAAGCTCTCCCAACTCAGTGTAGGGGATCCCTTACTCTCTTGGATATATAGATTTCTGAGTGGTAGAGTAATGAGGGTTATGGTTGAGGGTTTCAAGAGTGATTCTTCTCGTGTAACTAGTGGAGTTCTCCAGGGGTCTGTCCTTGGACCAACTCAACCCTATTTCTCATTTATATTAACTTTGTGGCTCATGGTTTGTCCTGTAAATACAAAATTTTCGATGATCTAAAAATATATCAAAAGATTAATATACTTATACCTTCTCTTACACGGTTAGATATTACTTCCATGCAGAGAGATGTAGACTTACTGGTTTCGCATGCAGAGTCATCAGTTCACAGGCTCAGCTCAGACAAGACTTATATTCTTAGGTTCTGCTGGGAATCTGCTCCTAATCTTGGCCCATACTCAGACTACTACATTAGAGGTAAACCTATACCAATTGTACAATCAGCATCTGATTTGGGGGTTCAAGTGGATATATCTCTAAAATTTCATCTCCACATACGCTCTCTTGCAAATAGAGCTTCAGGCATTGCGTCAAACTTACTTAAGAGCACAGTTAACTGAGGGCCTGAGTTTATGAAATCTCTTCTCACTTCCCATATCCATTCTGTGTTGGAATTTAACTTAGTTGTTTGGCACACTGGGTATGTGGGTGCTACTGACATGCTTGAGAGAATGCAGGGACGATGGACTAAGGAAATTTTTGGACTTTCACATATTGACTATGCCTCCTGTCTCGATGCCTTGAGTCTCTTCTCTGTGCATGGCGGGCTGCTCAGAGCTGACATGATCAAAGTCTGACCTGAGTAAATTTGCTGATGATACTAAGCTAGGTAGGGCCATTAGGGCTGATTCTGATGCTGTTGTAATGCAGGAGGAATTGACCATTCTGTCCAATTGGGCCGAGAAATGGCAAATGAAGTTTAACATAGACAAATGTAGTGTACTTAGTATAGGTAGAAATAATCCATTGAATAGTTATAAATTAAATGGGAGAATTTTAGGGAGGACCGATTGTGAAAGGGACTTGGGTATTTTGGTAAGTTCAGACCTTCGTCCTAGAAAGCAATGCCTAAATGCTAAGAATAAAGCTAATAGGATATTGGGATTTATTAGGAGGAGTGTAAGCAATAAGAGTGCTGAAGTCATTCTAAAACTGTATCTGGCGCTAGTTAGGCCTCATCTAGACTATGCAGTACAATTTTGGTCACCATATTATAGGAAGGATATTGATTTGCTTGAGTCTGTGCAGAGAAGGATGACAAAGATGATTGGTGGGCTAAGGAACTTACCTTATGGTGAAAGGCTCAGAAAACTAAATCTACATACATTGGAAAGGAGAAGAGTCAGAGGGGAATTGATTGAAGTCTTCAAATGGGTGAAAGGATATAATAAAGGGGATCTGGGTAGGGTTCTTATACTTAGTGAACATGACAGGACACGTAGCAATGGGTTTAAGCTTGATAAGTATAGGTTTAGGAAGGAGATTGGTAGGAATTAGTTTACAAATTGTGTGGTAGATGAATGGAATAGGCTCACTAGACATGTGATAGAAGCCTCCTCTCTGGGTAGTTTTAAGAATAGATTAGATAATACAATAGCAAATTCTTAACTTTCATTCTGTTGGCATGTTGGCACTTATGGGGTTTCCCTCTGGTGGAACCCATCCAGGTAAGATATTTCATGGGAAGTGCAGTATTAGTACGGATGATCTTTTTAATTTGTCACCACATATGGATACAAGGGTTCATAGGTATAAGAACCATATTAACTGCTCCACAGAGTGTAGGTGGAAATTTTTCAACTTGCGCTACATAGGTGTGTTGAAGGCTCTTCCTAATGCTATTGTTGCTGTGTGGTCTTTGGACAGTTTTAAGATATAATTGCACAACTTTCTTGGACCTGTGCCTTACTAATATGTTGATTAAATTAATAATTTTGCATGTGGCACACAACTCTGCTCACTGTACTTGAGATTTTTCTTTTATATATATAACATAACTAAATGTGAGCTGGTGTGCCTGCAGATACGTGCTGCCTATACTTAGTTCCTATCTTTGATCTGTATCTGTACTGAAATGCTATATTGTAGCAAATCAGGTGAACTACTAGTAATCCCTAACAAAATTGGGTTGTATAATTTATGGTCAAGATTCGTTTTAACACAAATGTGCACAGTAATTTATAAATGTGTTTTTCATATGCAGTTTTATATGTACTTTTCAGATGACACTCGTTTTCCCCAGAAATGCATAATTTGCCCATAATCAACAAGTTCATATATTATGTTACATTATCTGCTATTGCTTAACATTACACATAGCATAATAGGACTAGGGGTCCTACTTAAAAGTTAAAAAAACATGTACAGGTTGGGGTAATACTTCAGTTTATTTGTGCACACTAGGAGGCATTATTTCAGGGCTATAATTAATGCAATCGGCTCTACACATTTATTGAAATAATATAGATGATAGGCCACCTACTTTAGGCTATTTCAACCCCAAAAGTAACATTTTTTTAGTTACCTTCAAAATGGGGGCTTTGCCCTCATATCTCACACCTAATTGTGAGAGTTTCACCCCCATACCCTGCAACTTAAAAAAACTCATATATTCCTAATTTAAAAGACTAACATTTAGGTGATTGCAAATGTCGGTAGAGCTATTGCTGTCTTAAATTACCTAATAAATAATCACTTTATGGCAAAGGCTAAACCATCTCCATCTTTCACTATTATAATCGAGCCCCACTTCTTTCCCACACCTGTTACTTTTAATGGTATCAGAGGGGGGGGGGGATGTAAATTTGGAACTAGTGTATTCAAACTTGCACAGCTTTTAGCTCTTGTTATAAGTAACATGTACACCAAATTTTAGCTTGATTGGATCAAAACCTTTTTATGGAATATTTTGTTTTTAATATCTTTTTTTATTAACCAATTTAAAAAAAACTAAATACCAGAAGAAAGGTTTTGTGACAACTAATAGATTGGGCAACTGGAAATTTTGATAAATTATTTAGGGCATTTTAAAAAAAATCAAAATCTTGGCAACCTTCCCCCCCAAAAAAAAATTTGTATAATAAATATTAAAAATTGAAAGAAAAAAATAAACAAATTCAAATGCCCAATCTATTCCCCAAAATGCTCTTCAAATTGATTTTTACATTTGTAAAATCAGTTCCTAAATAAGAAAGGAGACAGATTTTGAATGTAAAAAAACTTGAGAAAAATGCAAAGGTTTTTTCCGATTTATGGATTATAAAGTTTCCTGAAGAAGCCTGAATATCACCTGGTCCCTTTCTTTTATAAGAAATAGTATCAACTTTAATAAAAAACTTAAAATACTAAATTATTAATTTGTGGGTAGGGTTCATAGAACACCACCCTACTCATTGTCCCCAGGTTTATCAGCTAATGACCTCCTGGTGACACTTGGCCTCAAGAGTCAGCTGACTTTGTATGTGATTTCCTTTCTAAATATCTTCTAATATTGTCAGAGATTGGTGTCCTATGCTCTTTGAACTTCCTCTTTACCATTTTTGGATATTAAAATGTACAAAAATAAGTAAAAAAAAGCCTGAGATATGATGAAATCATTTGACTGCAGTAAGTCACATGCGGCACACTTAAACTTTCTAATATCGAGAGCTACTGGTAGTCCAGACAAGCGAGGAACGAGACAAATAACACCTCATCTCTACCGGAAAACATATCGTACCTCATATGACTCAAAATATAATAAAAAAAACAAAACAAATACATCAAAGGTAAATGGAAAATATATGCTACTGCCATGCCTACCCGGACCTTTAAACATCTACAGTTAAAAAATAGGCTTTTTAAACTATTAAAAAGCTTTAGATTGAATTCATCTTACGTCTGGCAATGGCTAAGACCCATAGCTGTACAAAATTGGTTAGAACTAAAATTTGCCAAATTTTTCCAAAATCACCCCAGGTGAGATTGCTACCCTTAAAATGAGGCCCTGATCTATACAAAAGTCTTAAATTGGCCAAGGCATTGACAACAGTACTTCATATTGAAGTCAAATAAACTGAATGCATAAGAATCCCACTCTTTTAACTGCTTGGCTCCAGGGTTGCACAATATGCAACCCAGGTCATTAGTCCTTAGATTTGTTGAACAGGGTCTGGATGGAGCGTCTCTCCTCCCAGATACCTGGCGAATCGCTCCTGTGCTCGCCTTTCGCAAACCGAGGAGAGATCACTCTACTCCGGCTGGTTTCCGCCTAATCTCTAACCTCTTGTGTGTGCAAGTTGATGGAGAAATTGGTGAATGTTAGATTAGCCTCTTTCCTGGACAGCGGAGGCCATCAGTCTTCTACTCAATGCGGCTTCCGCAAGTTCCACTCCACGTTGGATGCTCTGCTCCGACCGGAAAATGCCATCTGCGAGGCTTTCCTTCCTAGACAGCACTACGCCATGGTGTTTTTCGTTCTGGAGAAGGCCTATGATACCGCATGGCGATACGGTATCATGGAGACTCTCCACACGATGGGGGCGAGGGGACGCCTCCCAATGTTTATATCTGAATTTTTGCGAAATCGTCGATTCCGCATATGGGTGGGGGAAAGCTCTCTCCGGCCCAATGGAGCAGGAAGAGGGTGTCCCACAGGGAAGTGTCCTCAGTGTCAAACTCTTTGCCCTGAGCATCAACAGCATCACCTCGGTGCTGCGGGAATATGTTCTCGCTACACTCTACGTAGACGACCTTTCGATCTCTTTTGGCGCGGCCCAGATGCCAACTCTGGAGCGTCGACTCCAACAGGCATTGAACCGCGTCTCTCGCTATGCCGAAGCGCACAGGTTTCGGTTTTCTTTGGCCAAGACTAAGGTGGTGTACTTCTGCCGTCATCCACGGCTCCACGCCGACCAAGATTTGTTTCTTAATAGGGTGTGCCTGGAAGTGGTTGAATCGCACCGTTTCCTTGGTCTTATATTTGACCGACGCCTCACCTGGGAGACTCATATTCGCAGCCTTAGAGTCTCTTGTACCCGCGCTATGGATATTCTCCGTTCCGTGATGTTCAGCGCTTGGGGCGCTGATAGGGCTACTGCCTTACTTTTTTATCGATCCTTTGTTCGTCCGAAGCTCGACTACGTATGCGAGTTTTATGTATCCGCAACCGAGCGTGTATTGCGGAAGGTGGACTCGATCTACCACAATGGCCTTTGCCTGGCGACCGGTGGCTTCCATACTTCTCCCATTGCGAGCCTATTGGTCGATGCTGGGAAGATGCCACTCGCTCTACGCCGCGTGCAGTGCATCACTCGCCTGTACGCGCGAGCATGGCGCCTCCCTCAGTCGCCAACAGCTTTCTCTGCATCCGCAGCTGATCTCGACGGTGCCTATGCCTCCGAGAGACCATAGCCATACCCTAAGCCCTTTGGGTTTAGGGCCAGAAAACTCCTTCGGGAGGTAGATATAGCTCTCGCGCTGTTAGTCCCCCTGGTTCTGCCCAGGACGCCACCCTAAAGGGTACCACATTTGGCTATTTGTCGCCACGCCTCTGCTCCCAAAGCTTGTACAGTGCCTGGAATATTGCGTTCGTCCTTTTTGAAGCACATCTCGTGTCACACTGTAACCATGCCAGTGTATTTGGATGGCTCAAACTCCCAAGAGGGGGTCGGCTTCCCCTCGTATCCCCTCTGTTTGAAGTCAACAGGGTTCTGCCAGGCGCTGCATCTCTCTTCACGGCCGAGCTGTTGGCAATACATCACTCGGTACAGGACATTACCTGATGTTCCCGGTTTGAAGACTGGATTGTGATATATAGCCACTCACAAAGCGCCCTGAGTGCTCTCGGAGCTTTGGAATCTCCGCATCTCCTGGTCCACGATATCTATGATGCCACGGTTTTGGCAATCCGGGCGGATGTCGAGATTATCTTCTGCTGGATTCCTTGACATGTAGGAATTGCTGGGAATGAGCGCGCCAAAGAGTCAACTAGGACAGGGTGACCGGACCAGTGTTTCGCTCTTCCTCACACCGACTACATGGCAGGAATACAGGCAGCTCTTCGGACTGCTTGGCAAAGAAGATTGGAGACGGTCCAGGGGAACTTAAAATTGCGTGCCATTGTGCCACAACTGTTCCCATGGATCTATCCCCCAATGCTTCATCGGCTTCAGGTTGATTTCTGTCATCTCCGAATTGGGCACACTCGTGTGACACATCTCCCTTTGATGGAGCGCTTGCCTGCGCCCTATTGTGTTGACTGTGTCATCCCGCAGACTGTTCAGCACATTCTTGTCGAATTTCCCAGTCTGGGTGATCTTCATACACGTTACCTGTCCCTGTACCGGTATGGGCAGGGTCACTCCTGCCTGTCCCTTGTACTAGGGACAAGTGTGTGCACATTAACTGGTGGACTTGTAGACTTTTGGCGGAAGGCTAGCCTTTTCCCTTTAATTTAACCAGTTTTTTTTTTCCCCTTTATAGGTCGCCCATTCCTGCGCTGGTTGGACCTCCCCCCGACGCAGAAGCTTGCTTCTTGTTCTTTGCCTTTTCCCTTTTTTTAATTTTTATTGTTGTTTGATTTTTTTTTAATCTGATTTTAAATTAGCCTGGTACTCGGCAGGTTTTTAATACAGCGACTAATGCCCAAGTAGGCAGTGGCCAGATGAGCCCTTAAAAAAAACAACCCCAAAACAGTCCTACCAGTAGCACATAATAGCTTTGCTGTTCCCTCTCCAATTCACAACTTATTAAAATACATCCACTCTACCCTCTACTCACAGAAACTTAAATAAGCTTCCATCAAACAGGACTAAATGAGCCACCACTCAGGGAAATTACCACACATCAGAAACAGCACTTATAGCACAATTAAGCTCCAGCCACTCAACTTTTCTCCCAAATTACAGATACGTTAATTAACTAATGAGGCAATGAATTGAATTTTTGATGAGATTGAAGCAACTGTGCTTTCATTTGTTTAGGATTTCTTCAGAGGTTACAAAATGGAAGCGACGAAAAAGGAAATTATTGAATATCCGCCTAATTTTCATCTAGATGATAAAAATGTAAGCATCTCAGGATTTTCTTATATTAGCATTCAACTTCATTATTTTGTATTCATTTTATTTAATATACTTTTACCTATCTAATGATTAACTTGTAGATCATTACTTGTGTATAGTTACAGAAAGTAAATTATCTATTTTTTTATAATAGGATATTTATAAAGAAACGGCCATCAAAGAAATGAAGGAAGAGTTGTCTGATTCAGATCATGGAAATGAAGTAAAATTGATCACAGGTCAAGAACGAGCAGTTCTTGATGTTTCTAATGAATTGCTCTTAAAAGATTGCCCAGTCAAAGAGGTAGTTACAAGTTGTTTGTTATAATATTTAGCAATGTTCCCATGGTAGCTGAATCTCTCTACAACCTATTATTGGTTAAAGAGAAATAAGTTGAGAGGGTTGAATTTATCTAGTCCTTTATTGAAAGACATTTCATGAGAATTTTTTTTCAGATGCTAGCTAGCTAAGTGGTCTAAGGCACTGCTTTAACTGAGATAAAAGTGGTGCTTGCTTCTCAGTGTTTTTGGTTCTATCATTATCCCTGCATGAATTTTTTGTAATAAGGAAAATGTTTCCATAGAAAAAAATATCTTTCTTTATGGTATGACTCATTCTTTTTCATCATTCTCTCTCATCCATCCCGTAAGGGTCCACTGCAATTTGTTTTTCTGCCTCAGTGCTGATAGGACTTGGTGCATTGTCCGTCCCAGCTTAGCCTCTCCTCCCTCCTTCTGACACCCTGTCTTATCCTGCTTCCTCACTTTCTCTGGTTGGCCTCTAATTTTGCAGGGTGATTTGCTACCTGGCCATTGGACTGGAGGAGTGGTCCCAAATGCTGGCAGCTGTCTTTGCCAACTCTGTATTCACCCCTCACAAAGCGGGCTACTGCATGGGGTGATTAGCCTTTGAGTCCTGTGAAAACTATAGGATCACCATGCCAAATGATGAGATTTTTCATTTAAATACTTACCCTTTACCTTCCCCTCTACCATTGTACCATTGTCTGAGCCCCTCAAAGTAGCCCCCATCCCTGTGCTTTCTCAGGGGCCCCTCCTAACTTTTCTGACTGGAGAGCAGTGCCCCCCCACCCCCATCACACCCATGAGGTGCCCTTGGGTGACTCCCTCTTTCCAGCAGCAGTCACCGTCTACTTTCACAGCTTACTGCAAAGAGAGCAGTCACTCGGCCTTTAATGACCACTTCCGGGGGATAGGGCTAACCCACTTAGGGGAGCATGGTATAACAGGGCCCGTCGGCTGGTGCTCCCTAATGTCCTGCTTGCAGGCATGACTAGTTTACAAGGGTCAGTGTAAATGCCCCCTCTCTTCTTCTATGGATGCTGGTTTGCTGGCATTGGATGATAAAAAAGGAACCCTGAAATGGGATCTGTGATGTCTCAGGAGGGAGGAGGCTACATGGATTCCCCTCCCCTTAGCCATAGTCCCGAAGGTGACCCAGCCCCAGAGGGTAGGATCTTCCATGGGGTCAAACCTGACCTCAGGGCTAAGCACAGAACCCCAGTCTGCCTCTATGCAAGCTCTCCCTAAGACAGATGTCTCTGCTGCTGCTTCAGTAAGTGACCAAGTCAAGATTGGCACATCTGGCCCCAGTGCTCTCCCAGGTGGGGAGTCCTAAATAAACACCCAAATTACAAGTTGCAGAGTGGAGCTTTGATTATTTGGGGACTTCTCATTCAGAGATTACCCAATATTTTTGAGCCAGCTGGCTTTAAACGCTTTTTGGTTATTCACTCCACTGATGGCATCATGTTGGCCAAGGGCAACATGATCCATCAGATGTGAGCACGGCACTACTTAGTGTTATTAGTAGAGAGCTGAACCCAGGGGAGAGAATACCCCTACTGGGCACGTCTCCTGGGTGGTGGATAGAGGAATGTCATCAGCTGTCCATCTTGGCTGTTGTTGCTTTTCTGCTAAGAAAATGACATCCGCAGTGCAATGGTTGGCTGAGTGTAGCTTCAAATAAATAAGAAACTGTGAACCAAATCATAAAAACAATGAAATATCCTCTAAGGAAAAAATGTTTGGTGGTCCCCTCCTCTAATGAGTAGGAAGGGACTACTGCCCGCAGCACTGATGTTCTAAGGGGTTCATCGGGAGGCTGGGGCATTGAGGTGAATCAAGCAAGTCCCCTAAGGAGCGGTGGACACCAGGCTGTCTCTGGTTTCAATGCTGCTGGGAAACAACCTGAGAAAGTTAAGAAAAGAAATGTACATGATAACACTACACCAAATTGGAGAAACACAATATTTGGCCCAAGAGAGGATTATAAGCAATATTTTATAGTAAAAGACAGATGAGATCGACATCAGTAAGATAAACTTTTTCAAATTTGATAGAGATGTTGAAAAGTTCTTAGGTGGAGAACCAACTAAGACATACTCCAATAGAGATAAGACAGTGACTGTTCAAGTACGCAGCAAAGAAGAGTGAGAAAATGAAAGAACTTAAAACCATAGTGGTATAGATGTTATAGTTAAGAACAATCACAAGTTTAATACAAGTCAAGGAATAATATAACAAAGAGAACTCTTAGATTATACAGACCAAGAAATTTAGGAAGGATTAGAACATAGAGGCGTAATAAAGGTAGAAAGAATAAAAAAATGTGAAGGCGATGAACTCATAAATACTGTAGCTTTAAAGCTTACATTCAATAAAGTGGATCTACCTGATGAAGTACAAATCAGACGAGGAATGCTGACAAAAATTAAACTATACATACCTCTACCTAGACGATGTTATAAATGCTAGAAATTTGGCCATGTTAGTACCTACTGCAGGAACAGATATATTATCTGTGTGGTATGTGGACTACCAGAACATGGCTCTGAAGAATGCAAGAGAGGACCAACATGTGCCAACTGTAGTGGTCCCCATACTGCAAAGGATAGAAAATGTAATAAGTACCTACTAGAAAGGGAAATACTAGCAATATAAACAAAAGAGAGAATAAACTTCAAGGAAGCAAGAGAAAAAACATTATCTATGTTTGTGAGAGAAGGAATTACCTTTGCAGCAGCATTGAAGAACTGTGAAAGACCAAAAGTGACCAACTCTCAACATAGCAGCAACTCTCAAGCCCAGGCTCTCATGTCAGTGGTGGTTATACCGCCACAGGAGACAGCTGGAAGATGGGCAGCACCCCCATCTGCTAAGGGGAGTGCAAATGGAAGGGAAGCGTCGACTCCTTGCAGAGAGAGGGCCGATGTTGACACAACTGTACCTATACCACTTTGGGGAAATACAGATGATGAAGAGATAATACCATCATCTGCAGAAGAGGATGCGAGTGGATGTAGGGTTAGTCCTGCATCACATAATGGAGATGGCAATAACCGAGCATGGGTGACTGTGACTTCTGAGATGACTACTGATAACTGTGTAACAGCATCTGAGTCATCTACGAGTGGGGGTTCTCGGATCCTGACCCCTCCTTGAGTGGCAGATGGTGAATTTTTGAAGACAAAAGACTCGTCTTGACCAAACGCAAAACTCCAGAGCGAACAAAAAGGAGAATTTTGCAATCCCTTGCAAATTCTCCTGAAGAAAGAAAAAAGAAAGGAAAATATGCAGAGGAAAACTAAAGCAAAATTGGTTGGATTAATCTGCTGGCGATGGGCACTCTGTAGATGGGGGAGACATGGGCTGTCCTGAGGACGATCTTAAGCCGATGCCACCTGCAGACTCATCTCAGGCTGACTTGGTCCAACCAACATAAAAAAAACGTCAGAAAACCTAAAAATGACAAGAGAAAATGAAGAAAAACCCATAAATAGAAAACAAGCAATGAAAACAAAAAGCCTCAAAACAAGAGTTAAATAATAACCATGAGACAGTAAAATCTAAACACCACAGAGATATTAAGAGTACAGGTTTCAGGACACAGGACTCTTCCTTTGTTCCCCAGAGCCTGCTACCCCATTACATGAAAAAAACAGAACTGAAATATGATATAATGAGAAAAGATAAAGATATAACTAAGATAGATCCCAACAAAACTCAACCTAAAGAACAAAGACAAAAGAAGGAAGAGAAGAAGAGCAGGTGGAAGTAAAATGTACTTTTCCTTTTTCTCTAAGATGTCTATTATTCAATGGAATATACGTGGATACCGTGCTAACTTCCATTAGTTAAGGTTGCTACTCAAGGACACAACCCCGTAAGGGGCGTGGCGATTTGCCATCCTGGCCGCCGTGCTGACGGGATCCAGCCCCCGTCCGGCCCCAGCTTAGCCTCTCTTCCTTCCTTCAGATAGCCTGTATTTCTCCCCTACCTCGTCGCTGTTCATACAACCTCTCCCACAACTTTTTCTGGTCAGCCTCTAATTTCACAGGGTAGATGCTGACCTTCCTCTCAGCCAACTGTCCCGGATCGGGGCTGAGGGGGGAGGGGACAATGTTCCCTAACCCCTGAGCTCCATTCTGGGGTGGCTGGTTTTTAACAACCTGCTTCATCCCCACCCATACCTTCCTCACATCCCTTTTCCTCTCCTCTTCACATTCTATCAATTTTACGCCGTGTTCAAGGTGGAGCCGCCATGCCGATGGACTGCCAGGCCACCAGACGGGAGGGGTGGTCCCAAATGGCGGCGCCTGGCCTGTAAGCACCTCTTGCAGTGCGGGCAACTGCAAGAGGTGATGAGCTATTGCGTCCCACAGAAAATTTAGGGTCACCATGCCCAATGATGCACAACTAAAAAAAAAAAAAAAAAACCCAACTTCCACTTGCTTATCAACGGAGCCGCCCTCATGCAGCTCAACCGAAAAAATGGTGTCTCTCCCTTGTGCTTGCGCAGGAGACCCTCCATACTTCTTTAACCGGAGAGGAGGCTTACTCCTCTCCTACGCCTACGGGTGTAGGGGACTCCCCCTCACCCCCTTCTCTGGAGGTGCTTTCAGGCACCTCTCTATTTCCAGCGGCAGTCCCTCCTTCTCTTTGTAAGGGGACTGCCAAGAAAGCCAGCAGGCAGCCCATTACCGACCGCCCCTCGTGTAAGCGGCTCGGTAAGGCAAACCCCCTTAGGGGGGAGAGGGAAACCAGTCCCCTTCGGTCGCTTCCCTCAAAAGACCTGCTGGCAAGAATATTAAACCTTGCCGGGGTCAAGGCCTGTGCCTTCCCACAAAAGACTCATGACACTGCCAAAGGGACCTGCGATGTCCTGGGAAGGGATGGCCAACTGGAGGCCCCTCCTGTGATAGACATGGTCCTTGAGGAAACCCAGCCTCAGACGGTAGGGCCTTCCAGGGGGGGGAATCCGGACTCGGCGCCAAGCACCGAACCCGAATCCGAACCCTATGCAAGGTCCTCCTCAAACGGCTGGGGATTCTGAGGCAGTACAAGGAGGGAAGGGATCTCCTCCGGATGATGCCCCTGCGACCCCTAGGAGCTTCTCCATTTCGGAAAAGGACCTGGCTGAGTCCGGTACATCTGGCCTAGAGGCTTCTACCGGCGGAGGTGAGAAGCGGGTTCATTCCCCGCCCTCCTCTCCAAAAAAGAAAAAGACTAAGAAGACTCGGGGTTCCTCTCCATCCGCGGGGGCTGTGGGGATGGATGGGTCTGTTGCCACTTTGGCAAGCGACCAAGCCAAGACCGGCACATCCGGCCCCATCGGGGCCCCTTATTCAGAGGTTACCTGGCGTTTTCGAGCCCGCTGGCTTCAAGCCCTTCCTCGTTTTTCGCTCCACTAATGGCACCATGTTGTCCAAGGGCAACATGATCCATCAGAGGAGAGGATTAGCTAGTGCAATTGGTAGAGAGCCGAAGGTGACCCGTTTCTCGGACGGGAGCCTTCTGGCGAATGCGGCGAATCCCGCTGAGGTGGCCAAGATAAGAGCTCTTCGGACACTTCATGGGACCCCGATGAGTGTGACGCCGCACTCTACCATGAACTTTTTGAAAGGAGTAGTTTATGCAAGGGAACTCGTTGACTACTCCATTGAGGACATCACCCTAGAGCCGCCCGAACATGGGGCGGTCAAGGTCGAACGTGTGATGAGAAAACAGGGAGGGGCCTCGAGACCCACCCCTACACTCTTCGTCACGTTCGACTGTGACAAGCTCCCTAAGTCGGTGCTTGCTGTTGGTACCCGCTACCGCGTGAAGGCATTCGTGCCACTCCCGCGGCGGTGCTATTACTGTCACCGCCATACGAATCGCTCATGTAGACGTGCAAAGTCGGGGTCACCCAAAGTCTGTGTAAATTGCTCCAATGCCGCACACGATCAGTCCAAATCATGTGTGGCCAAGTTTGTCAATTGCGGAGAGCCGCACCCCGCTTCTTCGAAGCAATGTGGTGCGTATCTCCTTGAGAAAGAAATCCTGGCCGTTCAGGCCCAGGATCGACTCTCATTCCGTGAGGCTAAGGACTTGGTCCTAGCACGCCCGGCTCTGCCTGGGACGTTATATGCCTTAATGGTTAGAAAGGCACCCTCTGCTCCTGGCCCATCCAGGCCAACGAGCACGGTTGTTTCCGCGCCCATTCGGAGCCCTTCTGCGGGCTCTACCCAACCCGGGCGCTCCCCTGGTAAAGCTGGCGGCAAAAAGGGTTCACACCCAGCCCCGGCTAAAACCAGGGCTCCCCCCTCTTCCCCTACCGTGACCGTTTCCCGTAAGGCGAAACGGCCACGCGCCTCCACTGAGTCGTTAGACTCACAGGAGGCAACACCCCTGAAGATGGTCGCTAGGCCATCTTCCCGGGTTCCTAAAGCTGTACCCCCAAAGGAGGACATCAACAAAGGAGCTTCGGCTCCTTGTTCCACGCCTATTGGTGGAGCAAGAGGCTCAGAGACGTTAAGTCTTCGAAAAGAGGGCCCCCCCGCCTCCGAAGCCGCAACGCCCGCCTAAGGTTTCGAGGCAGAGGGAGGAAAACCTCGCATGGCGAGCTCAACCTCCCCCAATAAGTCCTCGAAGGCGACAGCGCCTTAAACGCCTTGTCCGGCCAACAGTGCCCTGGGTTCTGCCTCTGGGAAGCGTACTGCCTGTCCCGTGAGGGTCTTCTGTTCGAGGAGGGCCCCCGCGTCTCCTCCGAGCTAGGCCTGGACGGCATATTCCTTCAATGGAATTGCCGTGGACTGCGGGCCAACTGGGAGGAGCTGTGGAGGCTCGTCTCGTCCCGTTCCCCGTTAGCTATCTTTTTGCAGGATACCATGCTAGGCGCGTGCTTCCTGCCCGCCCTCCCGGGGTATAAGGGTCTCGCGACCCCACCACCGCGGGATGGCCGAGCTGGGGGATTCGCGGTTTACACCCGGCATGATGTCTCCGTTCTTGCTTTCACTTTAGATACCTCCTTTCAGGCAGTGGCTGTGCAGCTGCACCTGGATAGGAGATATACTATCATTTCTGCGTACATTCCACCGTCAACTGACTTCGACGCGGGGGACTTCCGCCGCGTCGTGGCACGGTTGCCTAGGCCCTATCTCTTGCTTGGAGATCTGAACGGCAGGCATTCTCTCTGGGGAGATTACTCCATAAATCCCAGGGGACAAGTCCTTGCCGATCTGATCGAAGAGCTTGAGATGGGTGTCCTAAAGGTGGATGAGTTTACGCATCATTGTCCGAGAACCGCTTCATTTTCTTGGCTTGATCTATCTTTGTGCTCTTCGGATGCACAGCCTGATTTTGATTGGGGGGTGGTCGATGACCTCCATGGTAGTTTTCACTTTGCCATTCAAATATCATTTTCAGGGCAACTACCGCCTGAGAGCCCACCTCGGTGGTGCTTGGCGCGGGCGCGGTGGCCTGCATTTCAGCAAATGACTGAATTCTCTATCTCAGTCGAGGAGTTTAGGTCGGTAGATGAGGCCGTTGAGTTCTCCTCCGGCAACCTCATCGCCGCGGGCCTGACTACTATTCCTAGGACATCTGGCCGTTTTGCACGCCGACCACTCCCATGGTGGTCGGCCGAGTGTGAGACGGCCCTCAAACGGAAGCGTTATGCCTACATGCGCTATAAGCACCGCCCGAACGATTTCACTGTCGCTGAATTTCGTCAGGCTAGGGCTAGGTTCCGGTATATTTCGAAGCACGCTCGCCGCTCTTCTTGGCGGGCATACGTTTCTTCACTTAACGGGAAGACCCCTTTAGCAGAGGGGTGGAAGCGAGTCAAAAGGATTCGGTGCAAGTTCTTGCAGGACCCCCCTCCCGTTCTCCAGGAGAATGGGACCGCAATCTCGGACCCCGCGTCCGTAGCGGAATCCTTTGCGCCTGCTTTTTCCGCATTCTCTAGCCGTGATTCTGCTCCCGCTAGCATTCAATGCACGTCGTCATGTCGTGGAGGCCGCCGGCTGGGATTTACCACCAGAGGCGGAGAACCCTTCAACGACAAGTTTACTGTGAGTGAGTTGCGCTCCGCTCTCGCTTCTCGCGCGGACACCGTCCATGGTCCGGTTGATGTCCCGTACGCCATGCTTCGACACCTAGGTGAGCGAGGCATGGCCTTTCTGTTAGATTTGTTCAACAGGATCTGGGTGGAAGGTCTTCTCCCAGACTCCTGGCGAATCGCTACTGTGCTCGCCTTTCGCAAGCCGGGGAGAGATCACTCTACTCCGACCGGTTTCCGACCAATCTCTCTAACCTCTTGCATGTGCAAGTTGATGGAGAAATCGGTAAATATTAGATTAGCCTATTTCCTGGACAGCGGAGGCCATCTGTCTTCTGCACAGTGCGGCTTCCGTAAGTTCCACTCCACGTCGGATGCTCTGCTCCGACTGGAAAATGCCGTCTGCGAGGCTTTCCTTCGTAGACAGCACTACGCTACGATGTTTTTTGATCTGGAGAAGGCCTATGATACCGCATGGCGATACGGTATCATGGAGACTCTCCACACGATGGAGGCGAGGGGACGCCTCCCAATTTTTATATCTGAATTATTGCGAGATCGTCGATTCCGCGTACGGGTAGGGGGAGCCCTCTCCGGCCCAAAGGAGCAGGAAGAGGGTGTCCCGCAGGGAAGTGTCCTCAGTGTCACACTCTTTGCCCTGAACATCAACGGCATCACCTCAGTGCTGCCGGAAGATGTTCTCGCTACGCTCTACGTGGACGACCTTTCGATCCCTTTTGGCGTGGCACAGATGCCAACTCTGGAGCGTCGACTTCAACAGGCATTGAACCGCGTCTCTCGCTATGCCGAAGCGCACAGGTTTTGGTTTTCTTTGGCCAAGACTAAGGTGGTGCACTTCTGCCGCCATCCACGGCTTCACCCCGACCCAGATTTGTTTCTTAATGGGGTGCGCCTGGATGTGGTTGAGTCGCACCGTTTCCTTTGTCTTGTATTCGACCGACGTCTCACCTGGGAGGCTCATATTCGCAGCCTTAGGGTCTCTTGTACCCGCGCCATGGACATTCTCCGTTCCGTGACGTTCAGCGCTTGGGGCGCTGATAGGGCTACCGCCTTACTTTTTTATCGATCCTTTGTGCGCTCGAAGCTCGACTACGGATGCGAGTTTTATGCATCCGCAGCCGAGCGTTTATTGCGGAAGGTGGATTCGATCCACCACACCGGCCTTCGCCTGGCGACCGGTGCCTTTCGCACTTCCCCCATTGAGAGCCTGTTGGTCGATGCTGGGGAGATGCTACTCGCTCTGCGCCTTGTGCAGTGCATCACTTGCCTGAACGCGCGAGCCCAGAGCCTCCCTCAGTCGCCAACAGCTCTCACTGCATCCGCAGCTGATCTCGATGGTGCCTATGCTGCCGAGAGACGCCAGTCATACCCTAAGCCCTTTGGGTTTAGGGCCAGGAAACTCCTTCGAGAGGTAGATATAGCTCTCGAGCCGGTGGCGGCCCTGGTTCTGCCCAGGACGCCCCCCCTTGAGGGTACCACATTTGGCTATTTGTCGCCACGCCTCTGCTCCCAAAGCTTGTACTGCGCCGGGAGTATTGTGTTCGACCTTTTTGGAGCACACATCGTGTCACGCTGGTACCGTACCAGTGTATATGGATGGCTCCAAGTCCCAAGACGGGGTCGGCTTCCACGCCGTATCTCCTCTGTTTGAAGTCAGCGAGAGATACCAGGCGCTGCGTCTGTCTTCACGGCCGAGCTGGTGGCAATACACCACTCGGTACGGGAGATTACGCGACGTGCCCGGTTCGGAGACCGGATTGTGATCTATAGCGATTCACAAAGCGCCATGTGCGCTCTCAGGGCATTAGAATCTCCGCATCCCCTGGTTCGCGAAATCCGTTTCGCCATGGTTTTGGCGAGCCGGGCAGATGTCGAGATTATCTTCTGCTGGGTTCCTGGACATGTAGAAATTGCGGGGAATGAGCGCGCCGATGAGGGTGCCAAAGAGTCCGCGAGGACTCTGCCACCGGACCAGCGTTTCGCTCTTCCTCACACTGACTACATGTCAGGAATACGGGCAGCTCTTCGCACTGCTTGGCAAAGAAGATGGGAGACGGTCGAAGGGAACTTAAAGTTGCGTGCTATTGCGCCGCGACTGTTCCCATGGACCTATCCCCCAATGCCGCGGCGGCTTCAGGTTGCTTTCTGTCGTCTCCGAATCGGGCACACTCGTGTGACGCATCGCTATTTGATGGAGCGCTCGCCTGCGCCCTATTGCAACGACTGCGTCGTCCCCCAGACTGTTCGGCACATTCTTGTCGAATGTCCCAGTCTGGGTGATCTTCGCGCACGACACCTGTCCCGGTACCGGGATGTGCGGGTTCGCTACCGCCTGTCCCTTGTACTCGGGATGAGTGCGTGCACATCGACTGGTGGACTTATTGACTTTTTGGGGGAGGCCGGCCTTCTTCCTATTATTTAATTAGGATTTTTTTTTTGTTTTGTTTTGTTTTTTGCATTTGTTTTTGTTTTTTTCCTTTCCCCCATTTAGGGTGTTTTTTTCTTGGTTTAATTTTATTTTAAAGTCGCCTAGAACTAGGCCAGTTTTTATACGGCGACTAATGCCCATGTAGGCAGTCGCCAGATGAGCTCTAATTAAAAAAAAAAAAAAAATCACCTGGGAGGCTCATATTCGCAGCCTTAGGGCCTCTTGTACCCGCGTCATGGATATTCTCCGTTCCGTGACGTTCAGCGCTTGGGGCGCTGATAGGGATAATGCCCTACTTTTTTATCGATCCTTTGTTCGTTCGAAGCTCGACTACGGATGCGAGTTTTATGCATCCGCAGCGCCGAGCGTTTATTACGCAAGGTGGATTCGATCCACCACCCCGGCCTTCGCCTTGCGACCGGTGCTTCCGCACTTCCCCTATTGAGAGCCTTTTGGTTAATGCTGGGGAGATGCCACTCGCTCTGCGCTGCGTGCAGTGTATCACTCGCCTGTACGCGCGAGCACGGCGCCTCCCTCAGTCGCTAATAGCTTTCACTGCATCCGCAGCTGATCTTGACGGTGCCTATGCCGCCGAGAGACGCCAGTCATGCCCTAAGCCCTTTGAGTTTAGAGCCAGGAAACTCCTTCGAGAGCTAGATATAGCTCTCGGGCCGGTGGCTCCCCTGGTTCTGCCCAGGACGCCACCCTGGAGGGTACCAAATTTGGCTATTTGTCGCCACGCCTCTCCTCTCAAAGCTTGTACGGCGTCGAGAGTATTGCGTTCGACCTTTTTGGAGCACACCTCGTGTCACGCTGGAACCGTGCTAATGTATACGGATGGCTCCAAGTCCGGAGAGGGGGTGGGCTTCCACGCCGTATCCCCTCTTTTTGAAGTCTGCGGGGCTTTGCCAGGCGATGTGTCTGTCTTCACGGCCGAGCTGGTGGCAATACACCACTCGGTACGGGAGATTACGCGACGTGCCCTGTTCGGAGACCGGATTGTGATCTATAGCGACTCACAAATCGCCCTGAGTGCTTTCGGGGCATTGGAATCTTTGCATTCCCTGGTTTGCGATATCCGTGATGCCACGGTTTTGGCGAGCCGGGCAGATGTCGAGATTATCTTCTGCTGGGTTCCTGGACATGTAGGAATTGCGGGAAATGAGCGCGCCGATGGAGGACTCTGCGACCGGACCAGCGTTTCACTCTTCCTCACACCGACTACATTGGAGGAATACGGTCAGCTCTTCGGACTGCTTGGCAAAGAAGATGGGAAACGGTCGAAGGGAACTTAAATTTGCGTGCCATTTTTCTGCGACTGTTCCCATGGACTTATCCCCTAATGCCGCGGCGGCTGCAGGTCGCTTTCTGTCGTCTCCGAATCGGACACACTCGTGTGACACATCGCTATTTGATTGAGTGCTCGCCTGTGCCCTATTGCGACGACTGCGTCGTCCTTCAGACTTTTTGGCACATTCTTGTCGAATGTCCCAGTCTGGGTGATCATCGCGCACATTACCTGTCCCGGTACCGGGATGGGTGGGGTTGCTACTGCCTGGCCTTTGTACTTGGGATGAGTGGGTGCACATTGACTGGTGGACTTGTTGACTATTTGGGGGAGGCCGGCCTTCTCCCTTTCATTTAACTAGGTTTAGGTTTGTTTTTGTTATTGTTTTGTTATTGTTATTGTTATTCCTTTTTATTGTTTTTTCCTCTTCAAATTTTTTAAAGTAGCTTAGAACTAGGCTGTTTGTTTACGGCAACTTATGCCTAAGTGGGCACTTGCCAGATAGCCCCTTAAAAAAATAAATCAAGGACACAAATTGCAGTTGTGCGTGTATCCAGGAAACTATGGAAGGCTTACATGAATTGAGACCTCCTGCAGGATTTAGTCTTTTTGAACCAACATGGTCCAGGAGAATGACATGCCTGGGCTATTGCAATTTTGATAAGAGATGGGACACACTATGACAGAATAATTCCACACTATGACAGAATAATTCTTGGCACAAATTTGCAAGCCATGGCAATTTTTCATCAAACTGGATCAACTTTACAGTGCATGCAACATATATATTCCCCTAGATAGTCAAATAGACTGTGGTCAATTAGAAACATGCAAATCAGCTCCCAGAACCATTCCTAATACTTGGAGCCTACAATGCGACACACTCTGTGGAGATTCAATTACCACTCGTAAGGGAGAGATATTAGCGTCATTCCTAGAGATAACCCCTTTGATATACTAAATGAATGCCAGCCAACTCACCTTCATCTTCAAACGGTACAACATCTCACATTGATCTGTCTATCTGCTCAGCTGATGTAAGACTGCATTTTGAATGGAAAATAAGTAAGGATCTATATTACAGTGATCATTTTTCAATTTTATTACAGCCATTGGAAGAGGATAGTGTAAACATCACATAGAAATTTATTATGGATAAAGCAAATTGGCCAATATTTGCAGAGCAAGCAATACCACTACGTACTGTAGATGAATTTGACTCTGTTGATGCTGCTCTTGCTTATATCAATGCACACATCAAAGGTGCAGCTCAGTAATCAATACACATGTCAAGTGGAAGGATGATACCCAAAGTGGTACCATGGTGGTGCCCCAAACTAGTTAATGCAGCTAAGGAGAAAAATAGAAGACTGTATAAGTACTTAAAAACAAGACTAACATAGACAAAATGAAATATAATAGAGCAAGAGCAACTTTTAGATTACTTATCAAACAGAAGAGAAAAGAATCCTGGTCAAATTATGCTTCAAGTATCAATAGTGACACAAACATCAATAAAATCTGGCAGAAGATCCATAGACTCAATGGTAAATACAAAACAACATCCCCCACCTATGTTGAAAAGAAAGAAGGGTGAGATAGTTGCTGATCCAGGAATGGTCGCCGAGATGTTTGGGACTACACTCTCAAATATCTCTTGTGGATTTTAACATCCATAGTTTATAAGTAGAGTGACTGCTGTGCCACTCAATTTTGATGGAGGCGAGGATGAGAAATATGCACAAATTACCATGAACCCATCTGCCCCTGGTGAAGATAGAATTAGTTATATAATGATAAAACAGCTACCTGACATCACTATAGACTATATAATTCAGCTATACAACCGTATTTGAATAACCCACAGACTTCCAGCATTATGGCTCTCAGCAATCGTATTACCATATGAGAAGCCAGGGAAAGCCTCCTTCATTGCTGGAAACTATAGAGCAATTTCACTAATGAGCTGTATGTGCAAGTTGATGGAAAAGATGGTCAATAAAAGACTTTTATGGACTCTGGAGAAAAAGAGAGTAATATCAGAGAAGCAATATGGATTCTGCCAAGGTAGAAGCACAACAGATGTCTTAGTTAGATTAGATAGTGCTATCAAAACAGCTTTTGCAAATAAACAACATACAATCGCTGTGTTCTTTGACTTGCAAAAGGCATATGACACTACTCGGCGAGAAGGAATACTACAAAATCTCCCTAAAGCAGGACTGAGAGGCAACATGCCTAAATTTATCAATAACTTCCTATCCAACAGGACATTTAAAGTAAAGATCAATAAAAACTACTCAGAACAGCATATTCAACATCAGGGTGTCCCACAAGGAAGCATGCTAAGCTGTACTTTATTTTCATTAGCAATCAGTGAAGTCTCCACAATTTTACCACAGCATACTGACTGCACCTTATATGTAGATGATTTTGCTGTTTATGCTCATGGTCCTTATTTGCCATCCTTAGTCTGCAGAGTCCAACTAGCGTTAAAAAGAGTGTAATACTGCTAATAAATCATGGCTTTCTAGTTAATCTTACCAAAACTAAAGCAATACACCTAACAAAACTAAGAGCAATGTATCCTGAACCTGACCTATATCTAGGTGGAAATCAGTTAGAAATGGTTAACCAAATTAAATTCCTCAGAATGACTATAGACAGGAAACACTCATGGAAGCCACATATAGTAAATCTACGGAATCAATGCCTCAAGGACATGCATACACTGAAAGTATTGTCATATAAGAGCTGGCGTGCTGACAGAGCATCTTTGCTCCAAATCTACAGGATGATTATACAGAATAAACTAGACTATAGATGTCCTATATATGCATATGCTCCAAAACAACCCTACAACTATTGGGCCCAGTACACCATCTCAGAATTCGTCTATGTACAGGAGCCTTCAGAACATTGCCAATTTCTAGCTTATATTATGAGTCAGGAGCACCATCCCTTCATGATAGGAGAAACAAAATAAGCCTCCAACTATATACTAGACTCTGTGGAATGCCAGGAACACCAGCCCATGGTATCATTTCAGATACTAGTAATGACCACTTGTTTGCTAACCCAAGAACACACACAACTCTTGGATATAGAATGAGACAATTAAATTCACAGTTCAACTTACCAAATATTCCAACATCAATTATAGCCTCTGTCCATTGCTATAGAGAGCCATGGTGTCTACCTTTGCAACCCCCATGTGAGAAATATACTGAAAGCAGAGCAGCTACTCCTGACTCTATTTTTTTACAGATGGAACATGAAGCTCATAAATTCACCAAACAGAGGACAAACTCCTATCTACACTGTTGGATCCAGGCAGGCGGAGGATCTTAAGATGTCTGCTGGGAGCCACCAGCGTGCTAACTGCAGAATTGCAGGCAATATATATGGCACTTCCATATACCTTACATACTGGATCCTTAAACTTTGTAATATTCTCAGACTGCCAGAGTGCTATTCTTGCTATAACAAATAAGTACTCCACCCACCCTCTAGTTCAAGAAATTCATAACTGTATTGAAATTTTATCAGCAAGAGGCATAAACATAAACCTTTGTTGGTCTCCTGGACATGTAGGCATTCCCGGAAATGAAAGAGCAGATAGAAAGGCTAAAGATGCAAAAAGGAATAGAAACTTAGACACTAGAGTGAAAATACCTGCAAAAGATCTTTACCCTGAAATCAAGAGGGTCATATTAAGAAAATGGGAAGAGGAATGGAGAGAAATACCTGAAGCATAAAACAAACTAAGAAATATGAAAGACTGCAACCATTTAACACCTCTCACTCAAAAATAAGCAGAAATGAAGCCCTACTAACAAGACTATGCATAGGAGACACTAGAATCACTCATGGCTACCTACTGACAGGAGAAGAACAACCTTTGTGTGAAGATTGCTATGTACCTTTGACAAACAATACATGATACTTTGAGTTAATGCCCTAATTATAGGCAGAGCCGATAAGGCATTACAGAATGGATGGCCTCATTACACCTCTGAGCCTAAAAAGTATGCAAGGTGATGACTCCAATGCAACAGAAAAGATACAGAAATTTGTGGAAGAGGATGAAATACTGAATGAAATATAGAAGGATCCGGAAAGGATTATGATTGAACAATAGGAAAGGAGCACACTGAGCTTAAATAAGGACTGCGTAAAATCTATTAAAAAAAAAGTAGAGAGCTGAAGGTGTCCTATTTTTCGCACTGGAACCTCCTAGCGAATGTGTAAAATCCCTCCAAGGTGGCTATGATTACTAGTGCCCTTTGGACACTTGTGGACACCCTTGTGAGTGTGATGCTGCACACTCTACCCTGAATGTCATGAAAGGAGTGGTTTATGTGATGGAACTCATAGACTAGACCATAGATGACAATATGGAGGGACCCTAAGTCATGTGTGATGAGAAAACAGGGAGGGGCCTCAAGACCCACACCTTGGACTCTTGTCTTGTTCAACTGTGACAAGCTCCCCGAGTTGTTGTGCACTGGTGTATATATACTGCGCAAAGTCATTCATTCCACTTCCTCAGAGGTGGTACTACTGCCAATGCCTCGCCCATATGAATCATTCCCTTAGATGTGCAAAGTCTGTGTAAGTTGCTCCCAGGCTGAAGATGATAACTCCAAATTGTGTGTGGCCAAGTGTGTGAATTGTGGATAGCCGCATCCCACTTCTTTGAAGCATTGTGGTGTATATCTCCCTGCAAATGAAATCCTGTCCATTCAGGCCCAGAATAGTCTCTCATTTCATGAGGCTAAGGACTTGGTCCTGGCATCTTAGCACTGCATGGGATCATTATGCTTCAATTTTAAGAAAGACACCCTCTGATCCTGGCCCCTCCAGGCATATGAGAACCCTTCTGCAGGTTCTACCCACCCTGGCCTCTCTCCTGGTACAGCTTGTGGTGCAAAGTGTTCATACCCAGGCCTGGCTAAAGCCATGGGTCCCCTCCTCTTCCCTAGCCTGACCATTTCCCACAAGGCAAATTGGCTACTTGCCTCCACTGAGTCATTAGACTCACAGGAGGCAACACCCCCGAAGTTGGTTGTGACACTGTCTTCTGGTGTTCCTAAAGCTGCTTCCAAAAGGAGAACAGCGCCAAAAGAGCTTTAGCTCCTATGCCCACACCCAGTGCTAGCCTGTGTGACTCAAAGATGGTGGATCCTCCAAAGGAGAAACCCCACCTACAAGTTTTAAGACAAAAGGACGAAGAGATTCTTATGGTGAGCCCAACCTCTCCCCAATATGTCCTCGAAGCCGACAGCGCCCAGACTTCTGCCTCCGGTAACTGTACGGCCATTCCTGTGAGGGTCTTCTCTTTGAAGAGGGCCCCTGCATCTCCTTGAAGCTAGGCCTGGAGTGCATATTCTTTGAATGGACTTGCTGCAGACTCTGGGCCAAATGGTAGGAGCTGCAGTCATGTTCGGGGATCTGAACGGTAGACACTCCTTCTAGGGAGACTATTCAATCACCCTCAGGTCCTTGCTGACCTGATTGATAAGCTGGAGATGGGTATCCTAAATGTGGATGAGTTTACACATCACTGCCCCAAAACTGGTTCATTTTCCTGCCTCAACTCACCAAATGCCCAGAGTGTTCTCGGGGGCATTGGAATCTCCGTATTCCCTGGTTTGCCAGATTCTTGGTGGGTGTTAGTAATGACTTCCATGGTATTAACCACTTTCCCATTCAAATATTTTCTTGGCCACTGCTGACTGAGTTCCCACTGGGTGGTGCTTGGCACAGGCATGTTGGTCAGCATTTCAGGAAATGACTGATTTCTCTAAATCCATCTTAGTTGAGGAGTTTAGGGTGCTGAATGAGGCCGTTGAGTTCTTCTCCGGCAACCTCTTTGCTGCAGGCTTAACTACTATTCCTAGAATGTCTGGTCATTTTACATGCGGACCGCTTCTGTGCTGGTTAGCCGAGTTTGACACTGCCCTCAAACAGAAGCAAGCTTTATGCCTATAGGGAGACTCCACACGATTTGGGCAATGGGAGACCTCCCAATCTTTATATCTGAATTTTTGCAAGATCTTCAATTCTGCATACAGGTTGGGGAAGCCTTATCTAGGCCAATGGGGCAGGAAAATGGGGGACCCTCACGGAAGTGTCACAATCTTTACCTTGAGCATCAACGGCATCACCTCAGTCATACTAGAAGATGTTCTTGTTATACTCTTTGCGGATGACTTTTCAATCTCCTTTGGTGCGGCCCAGATGTCAACTCGAACAAGTATTGAGTGGTGTCTCTCGCTATGCTGAAGCACCAAGGCTTTGGTTTTCCTTGGTCAAGACTAAGGTGGTGTTGTTCTGCTGCCTTCATGGCTCCACCCTGACCCAGACTTGTTTCTAAATGGGTTTTGACTAGAAGTGATGGACTTGCACCTTTTCCGTGGTCTTGTATTTGACAGATTCCTCATCTGGGAGACTCCTATTCGCAGCCTTAGTGGGTCTTGTGTCTGTGCCAATAAGTCCTCGAAGGTGACAGCGCCTTCAGCACTTTGTTCAGCCAACAGCAGCCGGAGTTATACCTCCAGGAAGCTTACTGCCATTCCTGTGAGGGTCATCTCTTCTTTGATGCCCCCTGCATCTTCTCCGAAATAGGCATAGAGGGCATATTGCTTCAATGGAATTTCTGCAGACTCCCAGCCAACTGTAATGAGTTGTGAAGGCTCACCCCATTCCCCGTTAGCTATCTTTTTTGCAGGAGACCATGCTGGGTGCGTGCCCCATGCCCACCCTCCCGGGGTATAAGGGTTGTGTGACCCCACCACCACGGGATGTAGGCTGGGCAGGAGGATGCTTGTTTACACCCGGCATGATGTATCTGTTCTTCTCTTCGCTTTAGATACCTTTTTTCAGGCAGTAGCTGCGCAGCTGCACCTTAATAGGAGGTATACTGTTATTTCTGCATACATTCCACCGTCAACTGACTTTGATACAGAGGACTTCCGCCGCGTCCTAGCACGGTTGCCGAGGCCCTTTCTTGCCGACCTGATCGATGAGCTGGAGATGGGTCTCCTAAATGTGGATGAGTTTATGCATCACTGCCCGTGAACCGCTTCATTTTCCTGCCTCAACCTATAAAGTGTCTCGAGTGCTCTCGGGGCATTGGAATCTCCCGATCCCCTTGTTTGCGATATCCGTGTTTACCTGCTTTTGGCAAGCCGGGCGGATGTCGAGATTATTTTCTGCGGGTTCCTGGACATGTAGGAATTGCAGCGAATGAAAACGCCAGAGTGTCCGCGAGACCTGGGCGACAAGACCAGTATTTCATTCTGTCTCAAACCGATTATATGCCAGGAATACAGTCAGCTCTCCATATTGCTTGGCAAAGAAGATGGGAGATGGTTGAGGGGAACCTAAAGTTGCGTGCCCTTGCGCCACGACTGCTCCCATGGACCTACCCCCCAATGCCGCGAAGGCTTCAGGTTGCATTCTGTCATCTCCGAATTGGACACACTAATGCGACCTACCATAATTTGATAGAGTGCTTGCCTGCTCCATATTGTGATGACTGCGTTGTGCGTTGTCCCTCAGACTGTTCTTGTTGAATGTCCCAGTCTGGGTGATCTTCATGCAGGCAACCTGTTCCAGTACGGGATAAGCAGAGTCACCAACCGCATGTACTTGGGATAGGTTTGTGCATACAGACTTATGGACTTTAGGACTTTCTGGAGGAGGCTGGCCTCCCCACCTTTTAACTTTTTTGTCATTTTTTTTGGTAGGTTGCACGTTCCTGCGCTAGTGGGAGGTGGGCCTCCTCCCTGACGCCGGAGTGTGCTTTCAGCTTGTTGCCCGATTACTTTTTTATTTTTTTTTTGTTGGGGGTGTTTTTTTTACACTTTGTTATTTTAATGTAGCCGAGTAGTAGGCTGTCTTGAGTACGGCGACTTATGCCCAAGTAGGAGGCCGCCAGATGTGTACTTAAAATTAAATAAAAATCATCCCTGCACAGCTTTTTTGGTGTATTGGGAAAGAACATTTTGTAGTAGAAAAATGATTCTATTTATCTTGTTTCTTTACAGTATGATACTGTGTGAGAGGGCATTAGTAGCTGGGGTCATCTGCTAGATGTTTTTCTGTTTTACCCCTTGATCAGATGTCATGCCTTATTTATTCATTCTCCCATTTAACACCACTATTTAGCTGTTACCATGCACACTTCAGCTAGTTTCACACTAATCTTTACAATTTGATCCATCACTCATTATTTCAACTGCAAGTGAACATATCTAAATCTCCAAAGTAAGCCATTAAAAACATGAATATAAATGTATGAAAACAACAATGATTTCTGGATTCTCTGTAAGAATTAAATTTTGTGCTACTTCAAGCAGGACTTTGAGAAGATTTCATTGAAGGAAGAAGTTAGTGAAGAATTCTTTCATAGAGAGGTGAGTTCTTCTTTTACTTTTGATGTACTGTGTGCAAAATCTGAGAACTCTTTATCAAACACTAGCTGTGAATTTTACAACATGACCTCCACCAAGTAAAGGTAATCTTTGTTATTTTTAGTTTCTTGCTGATTTATTCTCGTAATGGCAAACATTTTTTCACACCAATATTATCACTCAAGATTGTCATGTCTTAGTAATAAATAATAATAGTAGAGTTTACAGTCCTATCATGCTTGCTTGAATGTCCTTATCATGGAGTGCTGTGTAAAAAGTACCTCTCCCATCTAAATGAGTAGGGTTCCTACTACTTAACATAACATAACATAATTACACGGATGACAAAAGCCACAAGGGCCTATCAAAGGTCATCCGCCTCCGTCAAAACCCACCCACAAAAAGCACCATCACCAGGGGAAGACAAAATCAAAGTCCCCCACAATATAATATAACGGATGACAAAAGCCACAAGGGCTCATCATAGGTCATCCGAGTCAAGCGGCCTCTTTTTCAAGGCACCCAAACTCCCAGGAAAACTACATCCAGAGGATTGCATCCAGAAACAAGGGTATCACCAATCAAGGCTTGTCAAGAACTAAATCATGCAGCTATAGATATATACAAACAATATTAATATATACAAAACTTAGGAACCATCACAACCTTCCCTTCCCATAAACTCATCCAACCTACTCTTAAATACATTTAGATTTGGACTACCTACTACCCTCTGCGGCAATTTGTTCCAGAAGTCTACCACTCTATTGGTGAAAAAATATTTTCTTAAATCCAACCTACACCCTTGCTTTTTAATTTTCAAGTGGTGACCTCTAGTCCGATTTCCATCATCTAACTCAAAAAACTTGCTAACATCCAATTTATCTATCCCGGAAAAAATTTTAAACAGCTCAATCATATCCCCTCTCACACACCTCCTTTCGAATGAGAACATATTTAATACCCTCAGTCTATCTTCATATTCAAGGTGCCTCAGGGAAGGAATAATCTTTGTTGCCCTCCGTTGCACTGACTCAAGAAGGTTAATATCGTGTCTAAAATGTGGGGACCATGCCTGTATACAGTACTCTAGATGTGGCCTAACATAAGAGTTATAGAGTTTAAGAATAACCTCCTTACTTTTGTAACTGACATTTCTCTTAATAAAACCCAGCACTCTATTTGCCCTATTTCTTGCTTCAATACACTGCTTAGAAAACCTTAATGACTTATCTATTACTACTCCTAGATCTTTCTCATCCTCTACTGAGCTCAGCCAATGCCCATCCATTTCATAGTTAAATTCTCTATTATCTTTTCCCATGTTAATAACTTTGCACTTATCAAGGTTGAAAGTCATTTGCCACTTATGTGCCCAGGATAACAATTTATTTAAGTCCCCCTGCACTTTAAAATTATCATCAATATCTTTAACTACAGCTGCTAATTTGGTATCATCCGCAAAAATTGACACTTTATTATTAACTGCCTCCCCAAGATCGTTTATATAGATGACAAATAATAATGGACCGAGAACTGATCCCTGAGGAACCCCACTGATAACATCCCTCCACTCTGACTTTACACCATTTAGCACTACCCTTTGCTTCCTGTCTTTCAGCCACTCAGCTATCCAATTTGAAACACCCCCACATATCCCAATCATTTTTAATTTATGAACTAGTCTCCTGTGTGGTACCTTATCAAATGCTTTACTAAAATCTAAGTAAATTATATCTACATTCTCTCCCTTATCTACTTGATCTGTTACAAACTCCAGAAAGTCTAGTAAGTTAGTCAAACATGATCTACCTGATCTAAACCCATGCTGAGCATCGCTGATTAACCCCTCCCTCTCTAGATGCTGGCAAATCCCTTTTTTAACTATTTTCTCAAGAATTTTACAGACTACAGGAGTTAGGCTAACCGGTCTAAAGTTATTTGGATCCTCTTTACTACCCTTCTTGAAAATGGGGACTACATTCGCTCTCTTCCAATCATCGGGTATTTCTCCATATTCCAATGACCTAGTATATAACTTGTCCAGAGCTATTGAGATACTTTCTACCCCTTCTTTAAGTATCCTAGAATGAATATTATCAGGGCCGGAGGCCTTGGTAGTATCTCAATTGAGTTTAATACCCTCAGTATACAGGTTCAAAGTGCCTAGGAAAGGTAATAACTATGTTGCCCTCCTTTGCACTAACTAGCAGATTGATATCATGTCTAAAATGTGGGAACCATACCTCTATACACTACACTAAATGTCGCTAGCATACAAGTTATAAAGTTTAAGGATAACATCTTTACATTTGTAACATTTATTTTAATGATGCCCGACACACTATTTGCTTTATTTTTACTTCAAAACACTACTTAGAGAACCTCACTGACTCAATTAAGTTCAGCCAATGTTTGTTAAACATGATTTACTCTTTATAAATTCATGCTGTCAACATCGTTGCTCACACGCTTACAAACTCACAAACATACTGGCCTAAAGTTTTTTAGGTCTTCTTTCCTTCTTAAAAATAAACACTACATTTGCTATTTTCGAATTATCTGGCACTTCTACAAAAATGTAGTGATCTAGTATATATTTTCTCCAGAGCTACACTGGTATGCTTTCTATACCTTCTTTAAGTAACCTAGAATGAATGCCATCTGGAAGCACTACACAAACATTAGCTTCCTCCCAACACAGACAAAACAGACAAATTCATAAAAAAATCAATATCACACACATTCAAAGACCAAGCATTCCCCTATTCACACATGACATCTCACATCCACTCATTAATCAACATCCATACTGACACACTGACTGACACAAAACTGCATGACTGCCTTAGCAAACAGATCAGCAGTATTGCTCTCCACACCACACTGCCATGAATCAAAAAATGCCCCAGAATCAGACTAAATGCACAACACCTGCCAATATAAAAAAAGCACCCTCCTTGGACTCACACTAGACCACCCACATGGCATTCAAAACCCTCTCAGCAACATATAAACAAGGCCAGCAAAAAAATCAATGTCATCAAAGCACTATCAAACATTAAATTTGGAGATCAGAAAAAGCCTCTAACCACTCCATACAAATAATTCATCCATACCACCCTCAACTATATCTATTTGGATTTTCTGCCATTTAACCAAAGATGTCATCCAGTTCCTCAAATTAACATTGATTATGACCACTTTTCTCAACTTGAATGTACAAATGTACATTTGACATTCCTTATTTGTTCAGTCTCCCTTCATTACTTTTGACACTGCTATTTAGCCATTAGCAACATGAACACTTCTGATAGCTGCACATACTAATCTATGCAATCTGATTGATCACTCATTCTTTTCACATGAAAATGATCATATCTCCAAAATAAGCTATTAATAATGTGAATTTAAAATATAGAAAGAGCACTAACTGATTCCCATAAGATCACATCCATTAGTGACATGAAAAATATTTGTCACATTGGTTATTACCTCGTATCATGGTTGTATTGTGTGAAATTTAATTTTGTACTTCTTTAAGCACGACTTTAGAGAGATTTCATTGAAGGAAGAATTTAGTGAAGAATTCCTTCATACAGAGACAAGTTCTTTGCCTGATATTGATGGATCATGTGCAAAATCTGTAAACTCTCTACCAAACACTCCCTCCAAGAAAAGGTAATTACAATTTATATTATAATGGCAAAAATTTTGTATTTTCATCTTTGCTTTTTTAATGGTAAAAGATTTACCACTGATATATACTCATTTTAAGAAGCTCCCAAAGTGGGGTACCTAGTGAGTATAGAACTGTTGTACGTGGTGGAGCAGCATATCTTCCCAGCTCCACTGCCCACAAGGATTGACCAACTACAAAAGGCACCTACCTTCAGGATCTAGGTCTGGGAAAGTTGGTGTGTTCCCCCACCCTTTTTTGCACCTTTTTCACTACTATTTTTGTTTCTTTACTCCTTTTCATTAACACCTCTTCTATTGCCCTACCCTGACATTGTCATTTGGTTTCCTCTGCACTCTGTGCATGGTGACCTTGACCTCTCTGAGGCTAGACACCTAATCAGATCCACCATTTGGAACATTCTGCAAACATTCTGTGTATAAATCAGTTCAACTTTACTGTGTACATTCGCTTACAAATAGATCTGAATATAGGAATTTCTGGCATGTGCTTAAATATAAAAAACTTGATGTGATATGATAAAATGAGTAGGATTTTCGGATTCACCGTGAAAAACTGGCCTAAAATCAGGTATTGTGTGTTAAACCTTAAAAAAATCGCAGACCAGTGTCATTATTATATATTATCATTTTTTATTATGACTAGTATTAATTATTATTACTATAAGTTATTATTATTTAAGATTATTTATCATGTGTTATTTATTATTATCATTGTTGCTATCCACTCAACCTCTTATCCCCTCACTTTGCACCAGGACGAGTGTTTCCACCTGTAGAGAGTTTGGTTCAGTAGCCATGGTGCCTTGGTGGACTGCATGACATCCTGGGATTACTTTAACCAGGGTATGATAATAATAGGTGATCACCCACCCTATTGGTTAGTGGACCCTCCTATCCATACCCTCCTACCCTGTTCACACTTGCTCTCCTACCCACAGGGGCTCTTGCTGCCCAATGCACTTTTGTCCTTATATGATCCTTAGTTGAGTGGCAGTGTATTACAGGTAAGGTCCCTATCTGCTACGAGGGCCGAAAGCCCCCTGGCTAAGGCAAGTATTAGGTATGGGGTGTGCTGGATTGTTGACTGCTCACCTCACTCCAATATACATGGTGCCTATGGATGGCACCATCCCCTATTGCTCTAGTTTCAGGCCAATTTTGTATAAATGCTGGGCCAGGTTGGCAAAGTCCATCAATGCTGGGCCAGGTTGGAAAAGTCCATCAATGATGGGCCAGGGTCGATTATGTGTAAATGATCACTCACAGAATTTCTGATCCTATGGAGCCTTTTCTCTTAGCCCCCTCACTCATGGGGAGGTCATAATATCTACTTTCCATGAGGCCCCTCATTTCTTTCTTGCTCTGATTATGGGAGGAGGATTAAATTTAACCCAGAGACCCATTTGATCCGCCTCTGAAAAGGAGGTGGCTCCCTTTGCTTTTTCAGGGGCCTCTCCAACCATCTACTGGAGAGGAGGTTTAATCTTCTCCTAGGGCTCCTGGTGTGGGGGTTTCTCACTCAGCACCTTTTGTGAAGTCACCCATGGATGACTCCATCTTGCGATGAATTGCATTCCTCCCTATTCCATCATACGGGACTGACAAGACGGCCCCAAATCGACCAGGAGTGACTCGATAGAGCCTACCCCCTTAGGTGGGCAAATGAGAGTGGGGCGTGTTGGGCCATGTCCCCTGCGCGAACTCACGACCAACTGGAAGGAGCTTCGGAGGCTCGTCTCATTTTGTTTTTCCTTAGCTATCATTTTGCCAGAGTTCATGCTGGGTGCATTTCTTCTTCCCCTCCTCCCAGGATATAAGGGTTTTGGGACCCTGCTACTGTAGGATGGGGGTTGGGCAGCATGTTTTGAAAAACCCCTTTAAAAAACAAGTGTTTTTTTTTTATTGTTCTTTGGGGGAATAAGGGGGGCTAACAAGATCCAGAGCTTCTCTGCAAACATTGGCCAAGATGTTGACATATATCAGCATCTCCTGACCCAGCTTTGAAATTGCTCTAGACAAGGTATGATATTAATATTAATAATAATGAAAAAAATAATAGCACTGTCAGTCTGTCAATAATCATAATATAATTAAATATCAATAAAATCAATCAGTACCAGCACATACAGTACATAATTTGTGTTACTTTTGTTTTAAACCCAGCTCTAAGCTGACGGAACAAGGCTCGCAGTTGCTGTCCACATCTGGGAATCTTTAATGAATAATTCTGATTTGCAGCAGGATCATCAAAGTATCAAGAATATGTTCAAGAAAGCCATGAAGCCTGTTCATTACTTTGCTTATATGACTGATCCTGTTAATTTAGTATGCATAAGAATTACATTATAAAAGCAATTTTTACATTCTGAAATTGAAAGTAGAATGTTGCCAAAGCCTGAATGCCACAGTTTTAATTTGCTATATTTAAAATTCCAGGAGAAGATCTAGAGATGGATGCTGAAGAACAAGCAGAAAACTGCTCAATGAAATCCATCCTGATTATGCAGTTGGATTGTATGAATTTCAGCTCAAGGATAGTCAAATTTTCCCGCCTAACATATTTTCTGTCAGTTCAATCCAGCCTTTGTTCAAACAAGTGGTGATATATGATGAATATGAAGCACAAGAGAAAACAAGTGGGAAAATTTGCCAGATGGATTTTGCTTTTTTTTTAGGGTCCGTCGTACATTCATGCCCAGCTAGTTCAGCTTCAATAGAGAGGTTATTTTCCTCATTTGGATTATATGGAATAGAATGAGAAACAGATGGGGAGTAAAAAAGCGGAGAAACTAGTAAAAATCTACAAAAACTTAAGAGGAGAGGAAGTTACAGAATGGCAAATGGTGATGTCTGATAGTAAACTTAAGGGTTCTTTTTATATTAACTTAAAGTAAATTGTGTTTGTTTTTTTTTCCCTTTATATAATTACAAAGGAAAAGTGTTTATTTAATAATATAAGAATTAAAAGGTTTGGCTGGATTAAAATTTAATATGAAAGCAAAATTAGAACATGAGCAAATGAGACGAAGAACTTTCATTCAAGATTAATAGATACTATAATTATTTTTTAGGAAGATCTTTATGGATTTTACATTTTTTTAATTTATGTACATATATAGACCTTATTAAATAAGATTATATAACAGGGGTGGACAAAATAATTGGAACAGTAGAAATTTAACTTCAATATTACAATGAGCCATTATATTATGAATATCCATCCAAATTTCATTATTATTGTTTTGTTTTTATTGTAGATAGATAGTTTTATTTATAAACTTTAAAGATTATTTGTATTTATTTTTCAGTTTGTGGTATCGATGCTAAGATGCGTGGCCTCACTGAGGTTTAAAATGAACAAAGTGTTGGAGCTCAAATTACAGGAGGTTCCGTCACCAGAACAGTTAAACTCCATGGTTTTTCAACAACTATCATATCAATAACCATGGAAAAATTCAAGAAGCAGGACAAAACCTTCAGCAGGCAAGGCAATTTCGGAAGACTTCGAATCTCGGTGAAAGAGACTGACTAGTGTTGGAACGCATTGTGATGAAAAATCCCCAGACACTTGCCCCTAAAGTGACTGCCGAGTTGAATCATCTCACTAGCCCAGTTTTGATCAAAGCTGTTCGCCGTGAGCTCAATAAAGCCGGATATCTTTGAAGAGCCGCCATCAAGAAACCTCTGCTTTCTCATAAAAACATTCAAAAAAGGCTGAACTGGTGTAGAGATCACAATATATGGTCGACAGACCAATGGAAGCAAGTTATATTCTCCGACGAGTCTAGTTCTTTTCTTCTGCCCACTACAGGGTGAGTTTATGTGTATAGGCAGCCTGTGTAAGCTTTTATTCATGACTACCTTCCTATAGTGAATCACGGAGGAGGATCAGTGATGGTTTGGGCAGCCATATCTTGGAATTCTCTCGGTTTAATCGTTGCCCTGCATGATAGGATCAACAGCAACGAATATGTGAATACTTTCGAAGATTAAGTCCATCCCATGGTCCAGATATTATTCCCCCCCCTGTGGTAAATGAGTGTTCCAAGATGACAATGCCCCAGTAAATACCGCTCATGTGGTTAAGAATTGGTATGAAGAGAATAGGAATGAGCTACAACACATGGAGTGGCCCCCACAATCTCTAGATCGTAAGATTATTGAGCATTTGTGTTGCGTCTTGAGCGACAAGTTAGAAGTCGTTACCTTCCACCGTTGTGTCTAAAAGAGGAAGATGTATGAATCAATTCCAAGACGCATCGGTGCTGTTCAGAAAGCATAAGGAGGACCAACTTTGTATTAAATAAATATTCATTGAATTTAACACGTTCCAATTATTTTGTCCAACCCATGTATATTTTTACCAGGAGGGGTGTTTCCATGTAGACAGACTTCGGTCCAGTAGCCATGGTGGACTGCAGGCCATCCTGAGATCACCTAGTACCAGGGCATGATAATAATAGTGGATCACTCACCCTACTCGTTAGTGGAACCGCCTATCTCTACTTCTCTTTATTTCATATCCGCTTATCTCTACTTCTCTTTATTTCATATCCGCCTACTACTTTCCAAACTTGTCCCTTTTCCCACAGAGGTTCTGGTTGCCCGACGCATTTTTGCCCACTTCACAACCCAAGTTGAGTAGCAGTGCATACTGTGAGGTCCCTACCTGCTGCAAAGGCCAAAAGCCCTCTGGCTAGGGCAAGTATTAGGTACAGGGTGTGCTGAACCATCGACTCTGCTCACCTCCCTCACATATACATATGAGGTGGCTAATCTGGCACCCTCTTTTTTGGCGTGTCAGGCCATGTCCCCTGCAGGCCTGCAAATCCTACACCTTGAAATTACGAGGGTCAGCATGACTGCATCCTCTCTTCCCCGATGGAGGTCAGACACATGACTACGACGGCACATACTGAGGCGGCGAGAAGGCGATTCCCCGTCCAAAAAGTCCCGCCGCCCCAACAAGGCCAACCCTGTGTCTGAGGAGAGGATACTGAGGGGGCTACTTTAAAATTTATTCTATTAACCAAACCCCGAGGCTTTGCAAAATACAATATTCAATCTTATAAAATAAACTCAAAATAATTAAATATGTATGTACACTAATCTTTTATAAATGGCCTTACAAGTAAATGGGCCTACAACCGCACGTATTACGTGAATATATATTTCGCCTTACGAATCTTTATATTTTGCCTAACCCCCCAAAAATTAATAAATCAGTCTAATAGCCAAAAGTACAGTCTATTGGATCCAGTACTGGGTGCAACTTTAACTAAAGGTCCTGGAAGCACAAGTCAGGGAATAAGGCAGGCAAAGGGGAGGCGGGCTCCCGTTCTTTATTATAGAAGGCTCGTCAATGGGGTCCCGTCCTATGGGACTCAGAAACCTCGAACGTGTGGATTTTGACCACCTTTTCGGAGACAGAGGTGCTAGTCCCAATGACTGCGCTGGAGACGTAGGTACTCTCCGTAGCCCTCAATTTAAGACAGTCCCTTCCAGTGACCGGAACGACTGAGACTCGAGGCTGGCTGCCGCTGCCTCACAAAGCCAGATGACGCTTGAGTAGCCGGTACCCAGGAGCTGGAAAGGAGAAGACATTTTCAGTCACCTAGACATTGCCACACTCAATCTTCCCTGCTACTAATACCTGTTCATCCACACTTACTTTCACACAGGGTCACTCACCTATTTTTCTCTCACTGAACTCTTACTCTTTTTATCTAACGATTCCCCGTAAGGGGCGCGGCGATTTGCCATCCTGGCTGCCGTGCTGACGGGATCCAGCGCTCCGTCCGGCCCCAGCTTAGCCTCTCTTCCTTCCTTCAAAACACTTGTTTCCTCTCTTTTCACACAACCTCTCCCACAACTTTCCCTGGTCAGCCTCTAATTTCACAGGGTAGATGTTGACCTTCCTTTCAGCCAACCGTCCCGCATCGGGGCTGAGGGGGTGGGGGACAATGTTCCCTAACCCCTGAGCTCCGGTCTGGGGTGGCTGGTTTTTAACAACCTGCTTCATCCCCACCCATACCTTCCTCACATCCCTTTTCCTCTCTTCACAATCTATATATTTTACGCCGTGTTCAAGGTGGAGCCGCCATGCCGATGGACTGCCAGGCCACCAGACGGGAGGGGTGGTCCCAAATGGCGGCGCCTGGCTCTGCCGGGCTTGTAAGCACCTCTCGCAGTGCGGGCTACTGCGAGAGGTGTGCGCTATTGCATCCCGTGTTAAAAAAGGGTCACCATGCCCAATGATGAAGATCAAACAAAAAAACCCAACCCTCAACTTCCCCAAGAACAACGGAGCCGCCCTCGGGCAGCTCCAACAAAAAAATGGAGGTCCCCCCTCCTGTGCTTGCACAGGGGACCCTCCATATTTCTCTAACCGGAGAGGAGGCTTACTCCTCTCCTTCGCCTACGGATGCAGGGGACTCCCCCTCACCCCCTTCTCTGGAGGTGCTTTCGGGCACCTCCCTTTTCCCAGCGGCAGTCCCCTCTTTTCTTTCCAAGGGGACTGCCAAGAAAGCCAGCAGGTAGCCCTTAGCCAGCCGCTCCCCATCGAAGCGGCTCGGTAGGGCAAACCCCCTTAGGGGGGAGAGGGAAGCCAGGCCCCTTCGTTCGCTTCCCTCAAAAGACCTGCTGGCAAGAATTTTAAACCTTGCCGGGGTCAAGGCCTGTGCCTCCCCACACAAGACTGGCGACACTGCCAAGGGGACCTGCGATGTCCTGGGAGGGGATGGCCAACTGGAGGCCCCTCCTGTGATAGACATGGTCCTTGAGGAGACCCAGCCTCAGACGGTAGGGCCTTCCATGGGGGAGAATTCGGGCTCGGCGCCAAGCACCGAACCCGAATCCGCCCCTATGCAAGGTCCTCCTCAAATGGCTGAGGGCTCCGAGGCAGTAAAAGGAGGGGAGGGATCTCCTCGACAGGTGCCCCTACGACAACCAGGACCTTCTCCATTTCAGAGAGGGACCTGGCTGAGGCCGGTCTATCTGGCCTGGGGGCTTCTGCCGGCGGGGGGTGAGAAGCGGGTTCATTCCCCGCCCTCCTCTCCAAAAATGAAAAGGACTAAAAAGACGAAAAAGACTCGGGGCTCCTCTCCATCCGCGGGGGCTGCGGGGACGGATGGGTCTGCTGCCACTTTGGTAGGCGACCAAGCCAAGATCAGCACATCCGGCCCCTCTACCCCCTCGTGTGCGGAACCCCTGACCAAGACTAACACCAAGAGTGCACAAGGCGGAGCCTCGATGACATCGGGGCCCCTCATTCAGAAGGTACCTGGCGTTTTCGAGCCCGCTGGCTTCAAACGCTTCCTCGTTATTCGCTCCACTGATGGCACCATGTTGTCCAAGGGCAACATGATCCATTAGAGGAGAGGATTAGCTAATGCAATTTGTAGAAAGCCGAAGGTGACCCGTTTCTCGGACGGCAGCCTTCTGGCGAATGCGGCGAATCCCGCCGAGGCGGCCAAGATAAGTGCTCTTCGGACACTTCATGGCACCCCGGTGAGTGTGACGCCGCACTCTACCATGAACTTTGTGAAAGGAGTAGTTTATGCGAGGGAACTCGTTGACTACTCCATTGAGGACATCACCCTAGAGCTGGCCGACCATGGGGCGGTCAAGGTCGAACGTGTGATGAGAAATCAGGGAGGGGCTTCGAGACCCACCCGTACACTCTTCGTCACATTCGACTGTGACAAGCTCCCTGAGTCGGTGCGTGCCGGTTGGTACCGCTACCGCGTTAAGGCATTCGTGCCACTGCTGCGGCAGTGCTATTACTGTCACCGCTTCGGCCATACGAATCGCTCATGTAGACGTGCAAAGTCGGGGTCACCCGAAGTCTGTGTAAATTGCTCCAAGGTCGCGCACGATAACTCCAAATCGTGTGTGGCCAAGTGTGTCAATTGCGGAGATCCGCACCCTGCTTCTTCGAAGCAATGTGGTGCATATCTCCTGGAGAAAGAAATCCTGGCCGTTCAAGCCCAGGATAGACTCTCATTCCGCGAGGCTAAGGACTTGGTCCTGGCGCGCCCAGCTCTGCCTGGGACGTCATATGCCTCAGTAGTTAGAAAGGCACCCTCTGCTCCTGGCCCATCCAGGCCAACGAGCACGGTTGTTTCCGCGCCCATTCGGAGCCCTTCTGCAGGCTCTACCCAACCCGGGCGCTCCCCTGGTAAAGCTGGCGGCAAAAAGGGTTCATACCCAGCCCCGGCTAAAACCAGGGCTCCCCCCCTCTTCCCCCAGCGTGACCGTTTCCCGCAAGGCGAAACGGCCACGCGCCTCCACCGAGTCGTTAGACTCACAGGAGGCAACACCCCTGAAGATGGTCGCTAGGCCATCTTCGGGGGTTCCTAAAGCTGTCCCCCGAAAGGAGGACAGCAACAAAGGAGCTTCGGCTCCTTCGCCCACGCCTCGAGGTGGAGCGAGTGGCTCGGAGACGGTGGTTCCTCGAAAAGAGGGCCCCCCGCCTCCGAAGCCGCAGCGCCCGCCTAAGGTTTTGAGGCGGAGGGAGGAAAAGACTCGCATGGCGAGCCCAACCTCCCCCAATAAGTCCTCGAAGGCGACAGCGCCTCCAGCGCTTTGTCCGGCCAACAGCGCCCGGGGTTCTTCCCCCGGGAAGCGTACGGCCATTCCCGTGAGGGTCTTCAGTTCGAGGAGGGCCCCCGCGTCTCCTCCGAGCTAGGCCTGGAGGGCATATTCCTTCAATGGAATTGCCGTGGACTCCGGGCCAACTGGGAGGAGCTGCGGAGGCTCGTCTCGTCCCGCTCCCCGTTAGCTATCTTTTTGCAGGAGACCATGCTAGGCGCGTGCCCCCTGCCCGCCCTCCCAGGGTACAAGGGTCTTGCGACCCCACCACCGCGGGATGGCCGAGCTGGGGGATGCGCGGTTTACACCCGGCATGATGTCTCCGTTCTTCCTTTCTCTTTAGATACCTCCTTTCAGGCAGTGGCTGTGCAGCTGCACCTGGATAGGAGGTATACTATCATTTCTGCGTACATTCCACCGTTAGCTGACTTCGACGCGGGGGACTTCCGCCGCGTCGTGGCACGGTTGCCGAGGCCCTATCTCTTGCTTGGAGATCTGAACGGCAGGCATCCTCTCTGGGAAGATTACTCCATAAATCCCAGGGGACAAGTCCTTGCCGATCTGATCGAAGAGCTTGAGATGGGTGTCCTAAACGTGGATGAGTTTACGCATCACTGTCCGATAACCGCTTCATTTTCTTGCCTTGACCTATCTTTGTGCTCTTCGGATGCACAGTCTGATTTTGATTGGGGGGTGGTCGATGACCTCGATGGTAGTGATCACTTTCCCATTCAAATTTCATTTTCAGGGCAACTGCCTTCTGAGAGCCCACCTCGGTGGTGCTTGGCGCGGGCGCGGTGGCCTGCATTTCAGGAAATGACTGAATTCTCTATCTCAGTCGAGGAGTTTAGGTCGGTAGATGAGGCCGTTGAGTTCTTCTCCGGCAACCTCATCGCCGTGGGCCTGACTACTATTCCTAGGACGTCTGGCCGTTTTGCACGCCGACCACTCCCATGGTGGTCGGCCGAGTGTGAGACGGCCCTCAAACAGAAGCGTTATGCCTACATGCGCTATAAGCGCCGTCCGAACGATTTCACTGTCGCTGAATTTCGTCGGGCTAGGGCTAGGTTCCGGTATATTTCGAAGCACGCCCGCCGCTCTTCTTGGCGGGCATACGTGTCTTCACTTAACGGGAAGACCCCTTTAGCTGAGGTGTGGAAGCGAGTCAAAAGGATTCGGGGCAAGTTCTCGCAGGACCCCCCTCCCGTTCTCCAGGAGAATGGGACCGCAATCTCGGACCCCGCGTCCGTGGCGGAATCCTTCGCGACCGCTTTTTCTGTATTCTCTAGCCGTGATGCTGCTCCGCCAGCATTCAATGCACGTCGTGATGTCGCGGAAGGCCGCCGGCTGGACTTTACTTCCAGAGGCGGAGAACCCTTCAACGAAAAGTTTACTGTAAGCGAGTTGCGTTCCGCTCTCGCTTCGTGCGCAGACACAAACCATGGTCCGGACGATGTCCCGTACGCCATGCTTCGACATCTAGGTGAGCGAAGCTTTGCCTTTCTGTTAGATTTGTTCAACAGGATCTGGATGGAAGGTCTTCTCCGAGACTCCGGGTGAATCGCTACTGTGCTCGCCTTTCGCAAACCGGGGAGAGATCACTCTACTCCGACCGGTTTCTGCCCAATCTCTCTAACCTCTTGCGTGTGCTAGTTGATGGAGAAATTGGTAAATGTTAGATTAGCTTTTTTCCTGGACAGCGGAGGCCATCTGTCTTTCGCACAGTGCGGCTTCCGCAAGTTCCACTCCATGTCGGATGCTCTGCTCCGACAGGAAAATGCCGTCTGCGAGGCTTTCCTTCGTAGACAGCACTACGCCACGGTGTTTTTCGATCTGGAGAAGGTCTATGATACCGCATGGCGATACGGTATCATGGAGACTCTCCACACGATGGGGGCGAGGGGACGCCTCCCAATTTTTATATCTGAATTTTTGCGAGATCGTTGATTCCGCGTACGGGTGGGGGGAGCCCTCTCCGGCCCAAAGGAGCAGGAAGAGGGTGTCCCGCAGGGAAGTGTCCTCAGTGTCACACTCTTTGCCCTGAGCATCAACGGCATCACCTCGGTGCTGCCGGAAGATGTTCTCGCTACGCTCTACGTGGACGACCTTTCGATCTCTTTTGGCGCGGCCCAGATGCCAACTCTGGAGCGTCGACTCCAACAGGCATTGAACCGCGTCTCTCGCTATGCCGAAGCGCACAGGTTTCGGTTTTCTTTGGCCAAGACTAAGGTGGTGCACTTCTGCCGCCATCCACGGCTTCACCCCGACCCAGATTTGTTTCTTAATGGGGTGCGCCTGGATGTGGTTGAGTCGCACCGTTTCCTTGGTCTTGTATTCGACCGACGCCTCACCTGGGAGGCTCATATTCGCAGCCTTAGGGTCTCTTGTACCCGCGCCATGGACATTCTCCTTTCCGTGACGTTTAGCGCTTGGGGCGCTGATAGGGCTACTGCCTTACTTTTTTATCGATCCTTTGTTCGTTCGAAGCTAGACTACGGATGCGAGTTTTATGCATCCGCAGCCGAGCGTTTATTGCGGAAGGTGGATTCGATCCACCACACCGGCCTTCGCCTTGCGACCGGTGCCTTCCGCACTTCCCCCATTGAGAGCCTGTTGGTCGATGCTGGGGAGATGCCACTCGCTCTGCGCCGCGTGCAGTGTATCACTCGACTGTACGCGCGAGCCGGGCGCCTCCCTCAGTCGCCAACAGCTCTCACTGCATCCGCAGCTGATCTCGATGGTGCCTATGCCGCCGAGAGACGCCAGTCATACCCTAAGCCTTTTGGGTTTAGGGCCAGGAAACTCCTTCGAGAGGTAGATATCGCTCTCGGGCCGGTGGCGCCCCTGGTTTTGCCCAGGACGCCACCCTGGAGGGTACCACATTTGGCTATTTGTCGCCACGCCTCTGCTCCCAAAGCTTGTACTGCGCCGGGAGTATTGCGTTCGACCTTTTTGGAGCACACATCGTGTCACGCTGGAACCGTGCCAGTGTATACGGATGGCTCCAAGTCCCAAGAGGGGGTCGGCTTCCACGCCGTATCCCCTCTGTTTGAAGTCAGCGGGGCTCTACCAGGCGCTGCGTCTGTCTTCACGGCCGAGCTGGTGGCAATACACCACTCGGTACGGGAGATTTCGCGACGTGCCCGGTTCGGAGACCGGATTGTGATCTATAGCCACTCACAAAGCGCCCTGAGTGCTCTCGGGGCATTGGAATCTCCGCATCCCCTGGTTCGCGATATCCATGACGCCACGGTTTTGGCGAGCCGGGCAGATGTCGAGATTATCTTCTGCTGGGTTCCTGGACATGTAGGAATTGCGGGGAATGAGCGTGCCGATGAGGGCGCCAAAGAGTCCGCGAGGACTCTGCGACCGGACCAGCGTTTCGCTCTTCCTCACTCCGACTACATGGCAGGAATACGGGCAGCTCTTCGGACTGCTTGGCAAAGAAGATGGGAAACGGTCGAAGGGAACTTAAAGTTGTGTGCCATTGCGCCGCGACTGTTCCCATGGACCTATCCCCCAATGCCGCGGCGGCTTCAGGTTGCTTTCTGTCGTCTTCGAATCGGACACACTCGTGTGACGCATCGCTACTTGATGGAGCGCTCGCATGCGCCCTATTGCAACGACTGCGTCGTCCCCCAGACTGTTCGGCATATTCTTGTCGAATGTCCCAGTCTGGGTGATCTTCGCGCACGATGCCTGTCTTGGTACCGGGATGGGCGGGGTGGCTACCGCCTGTCCCTTCTACTCGGGACGAGTGCGTGCACCATGACTGGTGGACTTATTGCCTTTTTGGGGGAGGCCGGCCTTCTCCCTTTCATTTAACCCCGTTTTATTGTTGTTGTTGTTTTTGTTATTGCTTTGTTATTGTTATTTCTTTTTATTGTTGTTTCCTGTTGAAATTTTTTGAAGTAGCCTAGAACTAGGCTGTTTGTTTACGGCAACTTATGCCTAAGTCGGCAGTCGCCAGATAGCCCCTTAATCAAAAAAAAAAAAAAAATTACCTAACGATTAACTTTGATCTTATGCTAATCAAGAAATTGTCTTTAGAATCTTTCATTTCTGTTTTTTTTGCTGAAAAATCCGCCTGTAGAAAGAGACAGGGATAAATGGGGGGCACGAATGAAATCTATCGCCCCATCCCTCCCCCTGAGCGATGATGTCGCACCCGCTCTCCACAAACATTCTGAAACAGAAGAAAGGGATTAGATACAGGTAAGGGGAGACGGATAATCTATCTACTACAATACCTTGGATGGATTCTATGATGCCTATGGGAGGAGGATCACATGTAGCCCCCCCCATCCCCTCCTGCCCATAAGATGGGCATGGTCCGGAGTTGAGACAGCCCCAGACTGCAGGATCTTCCTTGGGGTCGAACCTTTGCTTGGTACAAACATTGAATCTGAGTCTGCTCCTGCGCAAGCTTCTTCTCAGAGAGCTCGAGCCCTTGAGGAATCAAAAGGCTGAAGAGGGATCTCCTCCCCCAGCTGGCGCTTCTTTGCATTCAAGACATTTTCTGTTTAGGAGAAGCATCTGGGCTGGTCCATCCAGCCTAGGGTCTCCTCCTGTTGCAGGAGAGATACGGGTTCATTCCCTCAAAGAAAAGAAGTAAGAAGAGTACTAAAGGTTCCTCTCACTTCGCCGAGGCTCCGGAGACAGACGGGTCAGGTGCGCTTAGCGGAACTGCGATTACGTTGGGGCCCCTCATTGAGAGACTAAATGGCGTTTTTTCCAGCCCGCTTGCTTCAAACGCTTACTCTTTATTTGCTTCACTGATGGCATCATGTTGACCAAGGGCAATATGATCCTTCATAGGAGAGCATTAGTTACCTTGCTTGGTAGAGGGCGAGGGTGACCAGTGGCTCTGGGAGTGGAACCTTCTGGTGAATGCGCTGGATCCCTCTCAGGGTGCCATGATTAGTGCCCTTCGGACACTAATGGCTTGCCAGCGAGTGTGACGCCGCACTCTAACATGAACTTCGTGAAAGGAGGAATTTGCACGAAGGAACTCATGATGGAGCCGCCCTTGGGTAGCTCCATAGTAGGAAAGGAGGTGCTTATCCCCCCCCCCCGCACTATCTCAGGGGAGCCTCCAAACTTCTCTTATCGGAGAGGAGGCTTACTCATCTCCCATGCCTACGGGTGTAGGTGACTCCCCCTCACCGCTTTCTTTGGAGTCGCCCTTGGGTGATTACCTCCACTTAATAGCTGCAGTCCGCCCTTTGCTTTCCAAGGGGACTGCCAAGAAAGCGCAAAGGCGGCCGAGCTTGAGCGGCTCAATAGGGTCATCCCCTTTAGGGGGCGATCCTCAATGGATGCCGTTTCCCCCGCCAAGAAGATGAGACGAAAGGCTCGTCGAATGAGATCCCTAATGTCTCGGGGAGGGGGGGGGGGAGGGGGAGGGGGAGGGACATGGAAGTCCCCCCTGACTTGGACTTGGTCCTTCAGGTGACCCAAGCCCAGATGGTAGGGCCTTCGATGGGGTCGAACCTGGGCTCAGTGCCAAGTGCCAAGCACTGAACCTGAGTCCGCTCCTGTGCAAGGTCCTCAGACGGTTCGGGCCCCCGAGGCCTTACAAGGAGAGGAGGGATCTCCTCCTCCGGCTGGAACCCCTGTGACAGCTAAGACCTTCGTCATTTCAGAGAAAGATCTTGTGTAGGCCTCTGCATCTGGTCTAGGGGCTCATATCGGCGGAGGGGTCCTTTCTCTATCCTCCTCTACAAAGAAAAAAAAATAATAGGAAAAATAAAAACAAGACTCGGGGCTCCTCTCCATCTGTGGGTGCCCCGGGGACGGATGGGGCTGCTGCCGTTTTCCTAAGCGACCAAGCCAAGATCAGCACGTCCGGCCTGGGTGGGGAGTCTCAGACGAAGACCAGAACTGCGCAGAGAGGAGCCTCGATTACGTCAGGCCCCCTCATTTAGAGGTTACCTGGCATTTTCGATCCTGCTGGCTTAAACGGCTCCTTCTTATTTGCTCAACTGAAAACAGCATGTTTGCTCAGGGCAACAATGATCCATCAGAGGAGAGCTCTAGCTAGCCTGATTGGTGGAGAACCGAAGGTGACCCGTTTCTCGGAGGAGAGCCTTTTGGCGAATGCGTCGAGTCCCTCAGAGGCGGCCATGATTAGTGCCCTTCGTACACTTATTTCACGCCTGTGAGTGTGACTCCGCTCTCTACCATGAACTTCGTGAAAGAGGTAGCTTATGCGAGGGAACTTGTGGTCTTCTCCAGAAATGACATCACGTTGGAGCCGGCCGACCATGGGGCCATCAAAGTCGAGCGTGTGATGAGAAAACAGGGAAAGGCCTCGAGACCCCCCCCTCCTACATTATTCGTCACGTTCGACTGTGACAAGCTCCCTGTGTCTGTGCGTGCTGGTTGATATCGCTACGTGGTGAAGGCATTCGTGCCACTGGTTTTGTGACACCCACCACCACGGGATAATGCGTGCTACTACTGTCACTGCTTCGGACATAATAATCGCTCCTGTAGACGCGCAAATTCGGGGTTACCCCAAGTCTGTGTAAGTTGATCCAAGGCCGCACACGATAATCCAAATCGTGTGTGGCCAAGTGTGTCAATTGCGGGGAGCCGCACTCCGCTTGTTCGAAGCAATTTAGGGCATATCTCCATGAGAAGGAAATCCTGGCATTTCAGGTCCAGGAATATTTCTCATTTTGCGAGGCTAAGGACTTGTTCCTAGCGCGCGCGGCTCTGCCTGGGACGTCCTATGTCTCACTGTTAAGAACGACACACACTGTTCCTAACTCCTCCATACCTACGTACACGGTCGTTTCCGCGCCCATTCGGAACCCTTTTGATGGTTCTACCCACCTCGGGCGCTCCCCTGGATAAACTGGCGGCACAAAGAGGTCACCAGGCCCGGCTAAAACCAGGGCTCCCCTCCCTTTCCCCAGCATGACCGTTTCCCGTAAGGTGAAACAGCTGCGCGCCGCCCCAATTCGTTAGACTCACAGGAGGCAACACCCCTGAAGATGGTCGTGACGCCATCTTCCTGGGTTCCTAAAGCTGCCCCCCGAAAGGATACCACTAAAGGAGCTTTCCCTACACCCAGTGGTAAGCTGGGTGTCTCGGGAGAAACTGGATCCTCCAAAAGAGGTAAACCCGCCGCCGAAGCCGTCCAGCTCGCGTAGGTCTCGAGGTGGCGGGAGGAAAAGACTCATGGCGAACCCAACCTTCCCCGATAAGTCATCGAAAGCGACAGCGCCTGGAGTTCTGCCTCCGGCAAGCGTACGACCATTCCCGTGAGGGTCTTCTCTTCGAAGAGGGCCTCCGCATCCTCCGAGCTAGTCCCAGAGGGCTCCGAGCCAACTGGGAGGAGCTGCGGAGACTCGTCTTCTCTCTTTCCCCGTTAGCTATCTTTTTGCAGGAGACCATGCTGGGCGCGTGCCCTATGCCCACCCTCCCAGGGTATAATGGTTTTGCGACCCCACCACCACGGGATGCTGCGTGTTTACCTCTGGCATGATGTATCCGTTCTTCTCTTCGCTTTAGATACCTCTTTTCAGGCAGTAGCTGTGCAGCTGCACTTTCATAGGTATACTGTTATTTCCGCGTACATTCCAACGTGAACCGACAGGACGTGGAGGACTTCCACCGCGTCCTGGCATGGTTGCCGAGGCCATCTCTCTTGCTCGGAGATCTTAACGGTATGCACCCCCTCTAGGGAGACTACTTGATTAATCGCATAGACCCGCTTCATTTTCCTGTCTCGCTCTATCTTTGTGCCCTCCGGGTGAAGCCTGATTTTGGTTGGCGGGTGGTTGATGACCTCTAGGGTAGTGAACACTTTCCCATTCATTTTCTGGGCCGCTGCCGCCAGAGTGCTCACCCCGGTGGTGTTTGGTGTGGGCCCAGTGGTACGCATTACAGGAAATGACTAATTTCTGTCTCTCAGTCGAGGAGTTTAGGTCGTTAGATGAGCCCGTTCAGTTCTTCTCCGGTAACCTCATCGCCGTCCGCCTAACTACTATTCCTTGAACACCTAGCAGTTTTGCATGCCTACCGCCCCCGTAATAGTTAGCCAACTGTGAGGTAGCCCTCAAACAAAACTGTTATGCCTACATGCACTATAAGATCCGCCCGAACGACTTCAGTCAGTGAATTTCGTCGAGCTAGTGTTAGGTTACGGTATATTTCGAAGCACGCCCGCTGCTTTCTTGGCTGGCATACTTGTCTTCACTTAACGGGAAGACCCCTCTTACAGAGGTTTGTAACGGGGCAAGTTCTCGCAGGACTCCCCTCTCGTTCTCCAGGAGAATGGTACCGCAATCTCGGACCCCGCATTCTTTGTGGAATCATTTGCGAAAGCTTTCTCCGCATTCTCTAGCCGGGATGTTGCTCGGCCAGTATTTAATGCGCGTCGTGATGTCGCGGAAGGCCGCCGACTGGACTTTACCTCCAGAGGCGGAGAACCCTTCGACGACAAGTTTAATTTGAATGAGTTGCGTTCCGCTCTTACTTCATGCACCGCCCCCTGGTCCAGACGATGTCCCGTACGCCATGCTTCGGCACCTGGGTGAGCGAGGGATGGCCTTTCTATTATATCTGTTCAACAGGTTTTGGGTAGAGGGTATCCTCACAGAATCCTGGCGAATCGCTACTGTGCTCGCTCTTTGCAACCCGGGGAAAGATCACTCTACCCCGGCCGGCTTGCTCCCAATCTCTCTAAACTCCTGCGTGTGCAAGTTGATGAAGAAATAGGTAAATGTTAGATTAGCTTTCTTTTTGGACAGCTATCTTTTGGAGGCCATCTTTCTTCTGCATAGTGCTGCTTCCGCAAGTTCCACTCCACGTCAGATTCTGTGTTCCGACTGGAAAATGGCGTCTGCGAGGCCTTCCTTCATTGCCAGCACTACGCCACGGTGTTTTACGATATGGAGAAGGCCTATGACACCACATGACAATTGGTATCATGGCTAGTTTCCACACGATGGGGACGAGGGGACGCCTCCTAACTTTATATCTGAATTTTTGCGAGATTATCGATTCCGTATACGGATTAAGGAAAACCCTCTCCGGCCCAAAGGAGCAAGAAGAGGGTGTCCCGCAGGGAAGTTTCCTCAGTGCCACACTCTTTGCCCTGAACATCAAGGGCATCACCTCAGTGCTGCCGCAAGATGTTCTAGCTACGCTCTACGTGGACGACCCTTCAATCACTTTCGGCGTGGCCTAGATACCAACTCTGGAGCGTCGACTCCAACAGGCATTGAACCGTGTCTCTTGCTATGCTGTAGCGCACGGGCATTGAACAGTGTTTCCCTCTCCAAAACTTCTGCCGCCATCCACGGCTCCACACTGACCCAGACTTTTCTAAATGGGGTGCACCTGGAAGTGCTCGACTCATACCGTTTCCTTGGTCTTGTATTTGACCGACGCCTCACCTTTGAGGGTCTCTTGTACCCGCGCCATAGACATTATTCGCTCCGTGACGGTCAGTGCCCCTTGTTCGTTTGCCGAGCATGTATTGCGGAAGATGTACTCGATCCACCACACCGGCCTTCGCTTGGCGACCAGTGCCTTCCGCACTTTGCCCATTGAGAGCCTACTTGTCGATGCTGGGGAGATGCCACTCGTTCTGAGCCGTGCACAGTGCATTATTCGCCTGTACGCGCGAGTCCAGCGCCTCCCTCAGTCTCCACCAGCTCCACTGCATCCGTAGCTGATCTCGACGGTTCCTATGCCGCCGAGAGACACCATTCATACCCTAAGCCCTTTGGGTTTAGGGCTAGGAAATTCCTTCGAGAGCTAGGTATGGCTCTCGTGCCGATAGCACCCCGTGGTTCTGCCCAAGATAATACCTTTGACTTTTTTTCGCCACGCCTCTGCTCGCAAAGCTTCTACAGCACCTGGATATTGCGTTCAGCTTTTGGGGGGGGAGCACACTCCGTTTCTTGCTCGAATCATGCCAGTGTATATGGATGGCCCCTCGGTTTCAAGTCAGTGTGGTTCTGCCAAGAGCTGCCTCTGTCTTCACGGCCGAGTTGGTTGCAATACACCGCTTGGTTTGGGAGATAACGCGACGTGCCTGGTTCGGAAACCGTATTTTCATTTATAACGACACACAATGCGCATTGAAATCTCCGCATCCCCTGGTTCGCGATATATGTGACGTCACGGTCTTGGCGAGCCGGGCGGATGTCGAAATTATCTTGTGCTGGGTTCCTGGACATGTAGGAATTGCGCGGAATGACCGCACCGATGAGGGCGCCAAAGAGTCTGCGATGACCAGACCAGACCAGCGTTTTGCTCTTCCTCACACCGATTACATGGCAGGAATACGGGCAGTTCTCTGGGCTGCTTGGCAAAGATGGGAGACGGTCGAGGGGAACTTGAAGTTGGTGCCATTGCGCTGCGACTGTTTTCATGAACGTAGGCCCCAATGCCGCGACGGCTTCAGGTTGCTTTATGTCCTCTTCGAATTAGGCACACTCGTGGTACGCACTGCTATTTGCCGGAGTGGGCTTCCTTCACCCTACTGCAAAGCCTGCGTTGACCCCCCAAACTGTTCGGCACATTCTTGTTGAATTTCCCAGGCTGGGTTATCTTCGCGCACGTCTTCTACCCCGGTACCGGGACGAGTTCGTTCACACTGACTTGTGGACCTTATGAATTTTTGGAGGACACTGGCCTCCTCCCCTTTATTTGACTCTCGTTATTTTTCGTATTTAAATTTTTATGTTTCCCTTTAAATAGTTTTTTCTATGACTACAAGCTCATAGAAAATGTTAAAATTTCATCTGACATCAACTATCGAATTCATATGTAAACATACTATTTAGCGTGAAGTAAAGTTACCAGTGTTGCTGAACACTTAGAAAATGTCTACCAGAAGGTAAGTTCCATGTTATAACTATTACTATTAATGTACTACTATTTTCATTTAATACTTCACCCAAGTGATTAATTAATGATAGACACCTAAACTCTGCTTGTACTTTTAATATAATTTTGTGGCTGATTGAATGTAACTGCACATTTAAATGGGCACCATGGGGAGAATATTTCAGTCTCATTTTCACAGTACCTTTTGTTCCATTGTATGTGTTACTCAGGCCTAATACTCAGAAATGTTATGCTAGGATAAATATATATTTTTATTTTATATATGAAACTTTCTTTATTGCTAAATTATCTATACAATATCTCTCGGTAGGCTTATTGTGAATGTAGAAGATGCTGTTGCCTATCTGCACACATTGTCTGATGATCATGATGATAAGTCGACAGGCATTGATGTAGCCTTGGAGCCTCCTGATGATGGCTTGGACTCCGATGTAGATGACCCAGCCGAAGAGCTTGTCGATATTGGGCAAGAAAATATCAAGCTTTTGGGAGAAAATGTTTTGGCAAAGCCTCCGCATATTGAACTTAATAATCGAAATACTCGTGGAGAGCCATCTTCATCATGGAGCTCTCCAATAATTTTTGGTGAGTGGATTTCAGCCCAGTTAGAAGTTAAAGTTTGTACTGTAGTACAACTAAATAATGTACAGTCGTATTTTGTGGTTAATAATTGTATGCATAATGGTATGTAGGCCCCTATATACTGTATAATTAAAGAGTAAATATTGATGTTTTTGTTTTGTTTTTTGAATAGGGAAAACGTTTAAAGACATGCAAGGTAGAGAAAGCGAAATAGTGATGCAACCTCCAAACAAAAAACTGAAGTCTAAAAAGCCTACTTACACATGGAACACTTCCAATTTGGAAAAGATATATTCAAGTCCGGTATCGAAACCAGTGCGACATAATCCAGTTATTTTGAATAAATGGTCTAATGAAGGACTCCTACCTATTGATGTCTTCAAAGTGTTTTGGAACAATGAGCTAATGGATCTTATTAAATCAGAGACAAACCTATATCACCAACAGAAATTTGGAAAAGATTTGGCAGTTTCTGTTGAGGAACTCTATAAAGTCTTGGGTATTCTACTGTTATCTGGATATAATATGGTGAGCACATTTTCCAATGCATAGTAATGACTTAGCTGTTTGACAATTATTTTTTTATTTTGAAATATTGCTTATAGTCATTTATATTTACAGGTACCAAACCGTCGGCTCTTCTGGTCGAGACAGGCAGATACTCGAAACCTTGCTGTCATTCAATGTGGAATGAGTGTGAATAGATTTGAGGAAATTATTCGAAGCCTACATTTTGTGAATAATTCTAAACAACCAGTAGGAGATAAATTTTTTAAAGTTAGACCATTATTTGAGCACTTCAACAAAGTATTTTTAGAGGTTTGTCACCCTCTTCCGATGTCATGGGCAATTGATGAAGCAATGGAGCCTTATTATGGACGACACGGGCTAAAACAGTTTATTCGAGGAAAGCCTGTAAGGTTTGGATATAAGATATGGTGCCTCTGTTCTCATGAGGGTTTTCTTGTAAAATGTAAGCTATATGAAGGAAAAGATACTGGTCGCGAAACAGATATGAGTGTTGGTGAATCTGTAGTAAAAACATTGGCATTGGAACTAGTTCCAAAGGGAAGTCATGGGTACATAGATAACTTTTTTACCACCCTACCTCTGCTTGAATTATTCCGGGAAGAAGATATAAATCTCACAGGTACGATTCGTAGGGATAGGATTAGAGGTGTCCCTCTTTCTGATATGAAAAAAGTAGAGAGAGGTGAAGCAGAAGTGGTAATTGATCAAAAGAAAAGCATCGTAGTTTGCCATTGGCAAGATAATAGTAATGTAACTGTTGCTACAAATAGAAAGGATGCCATTTCTCTTAGTATGGGTAAGTGCAAACGATGGTCCAAAAAATCAAGTGAAGTAGTAGTTCTACCACAACCAATGATAATACAACAGTACAATCAAGGTATGGGAGGAGTGGACCTGTTTGATCAATTTCGAGCAAAGTATAGAGTGACATTCCGTAAACGAGTCTGGTACTATCCACTTATTCGATTTGTTCTAAATGCTTCTATTGTCAATGGATGGATTCTTTACCGAAAGATCCATAATCAGATCACTGAACTAGACTTCCTAAGAGAGGTTGTACAGGTTCTTCTAAAACCTGCTGATGTGCCTGGTAAATTTGTGCCACTCAAAACTCCTGATGCAATACGGTACGACAGAATCGATCATAACATTGTGATGGGCGAAACACAGCGGAGGTGTGGTGTTTGTAAGAAAAATGTTAAACCAAAATGTACAAAGTGCGATGTGGCATTGCATGTTCAATGCTGGGTCCAATTTCATTCTAAGCCAAAATAATAAAATAAGTATTTCAATATAATAAATTATAATAAAAATCTTTGTAATGTTATTTACTTACAACTCAGGATAATTTACATCCAAGTGTACATTCTCTTAAATTGAAACAGGATTGGATCTTTCAACAGCAAAACTGACAAAAAAATTGGTTGAGATCAAATGGTGTAAATGTTCTAAAATGGCCTAGTCAATCCCCAGATCTGAACCCTGTCGAAAACCTAGGAAAGGAACTGAAGCTCAAAATCAAAAAAAGAGAATCAACAAACGTCTGAACTGAAGAAAATATGCATTAAGGAATGGAGTAATATTAACACAAACATATGTAAGAAGTACTTAAGAGAGTACTCTAAGCGGCTACAAGCTGTTATTAGCAACAGTGGTTATGCTACTAAATATTAAGAAACGATTTGATATACGTGTTGTAAACTGTTGCATTACTAATTAATTGTATTTCTTCGACAAAAATATATTGAGGTTTTTGTATGGTCCTGATGATTTAATTGATTGTTTGAATACATATCCTGTCAGTAATAAAATGTTAATTTACCTAACATGCTTACAAATACATGAACGTCGGTTTTTCATGGTGTGTTGTGAACTTTTGCAGGGCTACAGTTTACCTAATGATACACTTAAATATTGACAAATGAAGTGTTTAATATATATATATATATATATATATATATATATATATATATATATATATATATATACACTTCATTTGTTAATATTTAAGTGTACCATAAGGTAAACTAGCCTCAATAAAATTCGATACATACTGTAGGCTGCATGGTGCTCATTTAAATGGGCCATCCATAACTCGGGGTAACATTTCAAACATTTAATAAATTTCAGCAGCGGTTATCATTGTAAGTGATTAAATGTTATATACGAGGGGCGGTCAATAAGTTTTGCAATTCGGATATAAGAAAACGAGATATGAGGAAAAGTGTTTTATTATTTTTCAATATAACTAACCTCGACTTAAATGCACTTGAGCCACTTCTCCCTGAGGCTTCGAATTCCCGACAACCAGAAATCTCCCGACTGCTGTTCAATCCACTCCTGGACGGCGAACTGGACATCTCCATCGTTCCCAAACTGGCGTCCACGCACTGCAGCCTTGAGCTGGCGGAAAAAAAGTAGTTGCTAGTAGCCAGATCTGAACTGTAGGGGGAAAGGTTGAGCTCCTCGAATCTGCACTCGTGCAGGGCAGCTTGTGCAACTCTGGCCTTGTGGACTTTGACGACGGTGAAGTCGATCCTGGGGCGTGAGGTTTCTAGAGACCTTGGTCATGGTCAAATTGTCGTCGATGATGTTGATAACACTTCCATGTGATATTCCAAGTTGTCGTTCGATTTCTTCGACCTTCACGCGTCGATTTTTCTGCACACGGGCCACATTGTCCTCGTTGGTCACGTCTGACGGGAGTCATCTTCAAGGGACTCATGACCATGACAGAACTCCCTATTCCAGCGAGCAATGGTTGCATAGGAAGGAGCGGTGTCGGTGTACACTGCAACCATGCGTTCATGGATCTCTTTTGCATTCTTTCCTTCTTTGGTCAAAAATTTGATCACTGCGCGGTGCTCAACCTTCTCCATTGTTGAAAAATTTGTGACTGACAATCTGCGATCAGCTACTCTTCTTAAATAGACGATGCAGGAGCGTGCGGCTGCAGATCCTGTGTTGTCATAACTTGTCCTAACACCCCCCAAAACAGCCATCCCCCTTCCTCTGTTTTGCACAACCGATTCGCAAAACTTATTGACCGCCCCTCGTATCTAAAAATTAACTCGTTTGAAAAGGTACAAAGCGTATCATACGCTCATGGGTTAACCCGTTGGTCCATAGTGGTAAGAGATATAACGACAAATATCCTCTACCCTACCTTGAAGGTCACTCAACTTCTCATCTTGTTCCTCCTTCGAGAACACTTGAAATACCATGCCTTGGAAACTCTAAGCTTTTTCATTACCCAAGGAATATAATTTAAAGGTCATTTGAAATTCACTTCTTTTAAAAAGAAAATTTCTTATAAATAAAAAATATATAAAATATTTCCATCTCTATCTGACCCGTTTTTCGGAAGTTGAATTACAAGATGAGCTCTAAATGGTCATTTAAATACCCTGATTTGAGATCGGATGTAGCAGCATGGGGCACCCACGCTTTGTTTTCCTCTTGTCTCCCCCCAATTTTCCCACCGAGCATCTACCCTCATAAATTTTTCAGGACTGCAAATAATTCCTTTTGAGCGCACAAACGTACACATAACAAAAAAATATTTTGTAAAAGTTTAGAGTAGAATGAAAATAGAAGTCGTGGCATTAATAAAAATTAAAATGGAGGGAGTCTTGAAAATGACAAGTTGGGCAAGGCAAACTTGGGTGTTGGGGCCTGGAGGACACACTAGTCTTCAGTCGTCAAAGATCCTCTTGCGCAGCCACGGGGGAGGGGCTTGATATAGTCCCTGAGCAGGGGTCTTGAAAACGTTTCGGGGGAAGGTACCTACGTTTTTAATCTCCTCTGCGAAGGAAAGACGACTAAACCTTGATAGTGGCCGCTGAGGTGATAACGGCTGTAATGGGCGGGTGCGTCGTTACCAACCAACCTCTCCATGTGAAACCAAAGGGGAAGTCAAAAGAAAAGAATAGTGTATTATTTGTACCCATGGAAGATTTTCACCCCTGCAATGATAAGGTGTGAAACATCACTGAGAAGCCCACTTAGAACTGTCGCTCTCGTTGGTAACTCGGCTGGATTTTATAGAGGCAATCACTACTATCTTATCTTGTACCAGGACGGGGCTCAAAAGGGAACATTTGAAGTCTCTTTCATAGAGGTCTTCTATTTCACCAATTGTGAATTTAAGTTTAATATATTCATGACGTTGGTAATTAGGGTGGGACTTGATGAAATTCTCAGCAAAATTAGATGCAACTCCAGAATAACGGTCCAACTCAAGATAGGTCAATCTCGGAAGGTAATTGGAAAGGTCGCTAATAAGAAGAGGCGAATCTAAATATGGAAGAGAAAGCCTAAGTACTCGTATGCGACCACAATGTCGCAGGCGGTGACCAAGTCCCTCAACTGAAGGAGAGTTGTTATATGTCAGCTCCAAAGCCTCCAGATTTGAGTACTTCTGTGATATGGCATCGAGGACCGAGTCTCGTAAATTCATCAAGTCCACGAGAACGAGTCTGTTCAATTTAGGGAAGGATCCGTCTTTAAATAATCGCTCGTGAGCATCTGATGAGAAAAGGATCCTATTTTCTAAGATGAGATATGTCAAGGGTGACATCTTCTGAATCAATTTCAACGAGTTATCAGTAAGGTGGTCACAATCAATTCTCAGCTCGGACAACGCGGTGCATCTTGATATGAGCATGACGTCGTCGTCCTCGATCGGAATCCCCCAAATGAGACTTAAGGGTAGTTGAGTCGTGACTCAGGAGTGGTTTAAGGTCTTTATGGGAGTTGAACTTACCCCAAACCTTAATGACTTCCGACTTGGAACAGTCGAGTTAAAGATACGTCTCGGATGGATAAATCCAGGTCAATGGAGGATAATTCCCTCACCTCGGAGATAGCATCGACTGATGCTTGTGTCATTGTCCCTTCCACCTTAACACTTCGAATAAGTGGAGCACTTTCAATAATACTTATAATCGTGTTCTCCATATTCAAATTGATGTAGGATAAAATTCGGATTGCAATCGAGGTAGGCACACTTGTGTGATAGTCCAACAAGGCGACGATGCCCCGAAATGGGTACCCATTGTCTCGATTTCCAGACGGACATACCTGATCGAGTTCCAAGCAGAAGAGCCTGGAATGAGGTCATTCCAGCGTTTATTAACAAACTGTCGATCATTAACTAAGAAGGAAGGTTCTACCAAGGAGAAGATTCCTTCCATGACCAAATCAGGGAGGTCTTGAAATGCTCCTTGTCATTTTTTTCTTCAAGGGTGAAGAGACAACGGGGCGGTAACCAATTTGGGCCGAAGGTGGTTCTCAAGCAGAATTGGAGCTCTCAGGAAACGGCAGCTCCCAAACACCTGAAACAAAACAAAAGCCATCAATTTAGAGAGAGTGGGTGATGATTCTACGCATTTTCACAATTGAATTTTCTCCCTCTCTCTTTCACACCATTTCACTTCTCTGATAGGGTAACAAGAATGGCACCGGTGTGATGTGAGGTGCGCGTCGTGGGAGGTGACTAAATATGAGAGCGTGGATGCATGAGAAGCAGAGACCAAAAGTAGGGAACTTCGCTCTTTTGTAGCTGGCGCCTGGGAAGCCTACCAAATCCTTTCTCAATTCATCCATTTTGTGATAATTAAATGGGGGAGAGGGCACTTTCCTCCATAGTCAGGGGCAAGAATGAGGACAGAGAGGAGAATAACAGCGAGAGAAATCAGGAGACAACAAACTTCACCCATCCCTCAAATGAGGGGTACGGGGGGAGGGGAGGTCTGTATGCAACGCCACTTGGAAACGGAAGATTTCGGTTCTTGTATCTATGGCAGTGTCGAGAGCTGCTATGCTCAACCCTATAGCAATGCCCTCTGGGCATTCCTATAATAAAAACTTCCTGGGAAACTTTAATATATATATATATATATATATATATATATATATATATATATATATATATATATATATATATATATATATATATATATATATATATATTCATCAATTATTATGTAAAATTCATATCATGCAATTCTTTTACTTTTGTCAATTAAATCGTTCAATTATTCTACTTAACTTTTGTAAATGAAATCATATTTTATGTACAACTTAATAATTAATTCATTTATCTTACTTGTCAATTCATTTAACGTACTACTGTTTCAAACAACATCTCTTAAAATTTCACACACAAACAAACAAACACACGCTTTCAGCTCGACCTTTTGGAACACTATTCTCTCCCATTTGACTCTCGCCATTCTCCGTATAAAGGTTGGTAATCATTCCTTCTACAATTAGTCATTTACCTCCAAACAAATCATACTTAGTTTAATTCCACATCCTCTCGCAATTCTCTGAAAACGACCATACGAGAGTAGGTCCTAATTCTATTTACTTCTCGTATTTTCAGCCCCCAATTCAGTCCATCATAGTCACCATATTATTTCATATTTATTTTGCGTACTTTATTTCTCTTCACATCTCGTTACTGTAAATCATATTTTACCATATCTTAGATTGTATAACTAATCCAACTTATCTCATTGTACATTCTTTGATTATATGAATATATTTATATTTGTTTAATTGTTTTCCTAAAACTCAGTTCATTATTTCAAAATTTATTTCGCTTTCGTCTTAGGCCTAAAAACTAGCAGACGACAACTTTGATCAAACAAAATTATGGTTATGGTTTTCGAAACGCTATTTAGGCTGATTTATTAACAGAAAATAAATCCCATGAATAACCATATACTATACTCCTCAAACCACACCTAAACCTGTAAATATATATTATATTTCCTGTATCGGGACCCTTTATTCTTCAAATGTGTATACCCAGTATAATTATGGATGAGAAAAGGAGTATGAAACATGTTTTTTCTATTTTTGTTATTTGCATATATATTTTCTTAATATACCTAGTATTATGTTCTAACGAGAGATCTGTGACTTTTTCCATCGTAGTCGCTAGATGAGCTCTTTAAAAAAAAAAAATGTTCCTCGTTCAGTAAAAGTGGTCCGACAGGTGGAAAAGTTAACTTTCTCAAAAACCTTCCTAATGATCTCCAGCGAGGACATATATCTCAAGTTCACATCTGATTTGCAGGCTCGAGGATGAAAATCATTTTCGAAGTATTTAAGCCGTCAGGGAAATATCATGGGAGGCCTTGAGTAGGCTTAGCAGGGTGATTCGAAATCCTTCAGGTGCGTGAGTGTGATTTGGCCGAGGCCGGATGAAGAGATTGCCGCCCAAAATTCTGCTCTGATGATGATGTTGCCCTTTTGTCAATTCCTATTGAGGCGAGTAAGGTTCGCAGTTCTGTTTGGAATAAACTGTCTTCCCTCGTCTCCATGTACTCTAGAACCTGGTCTCAAAGCCTCAGAGATTTTGAAACCATCCTTCCAGACTTCATGGAAGAATCTCCCTTTCTCACAAGGAGCGGTCTCCGTTGTTCAATTGTGCGATAGTGTAGTTTGGCCGCGAGCTCTTCTTGTTCCTTTCAGCGTGTTGATGGCCTGGATAAAGACTTCGGATCCCTGCCGCTGTCTAACCTTTCGATTAGACGATTCTATTTCTTCCTCACTCCATCTTGCCAGCTTGATATTCAGCTGTCTCTTGGGTTGGTGAACGTATTATAAGTCCATGGTGCTTGTCTAGCCCATGTAGAAGATGCGGTTGTAGGATGAAGTGAATTTTTGTTTAAGCATCACTATCTGCTGTTTAGGGTTTGTTGGCAGCCGAACATTGGGAAAGGTTTCCGGTATGGATAATGTGTCTGCATTTGAAATACAGTCGTTGATAGCAGATGGCTCTTCGTCAAGATCTTAGGCGGTTGCGCCGTCTAGATCAGAGATCCAGCGGGAACGCCCTCGATAAGGTTTTCCTGGCTGCAACAGGGGTAGGTACATACGCAGCTGCTACGATAATGGTTTTTTTTATCTGTGGGGATCAGTTGCCCTGGGCAGACTAGGTGATGAAATGGGAAGTTGGGGTTCATGAAAACGACATCGGGGATTTGTGGCTGTTCTTGGATACAGGATTGTAGAAAGGGCAGGTCTGATGCGTTCTTAACAGGTCCATATTTTAGCCTCTTACGTCTGCACTTGCGTAGCCTGCCATCCTGTTCCTCGCGTTCAGGTCCACGGCGAATATAATTGGGTCCTCCTTCTTGAACAGGACGAACAAGTCATAGATGGGCAAATAAAGTAGGCAGGGTGGTTGGTAGCCGGTGCCCATGTCAAGGTCACCGAGAGAGGACCTTAGAACTCTTCACATCAACGATTAGTCCGCTAGATTCCCAGGTCTGAACTGCAAATCTTTCTTGACTGCTATCATAACCCCGTCGTATTTCTCTCCCGTAAGGTTCTCTTGCAGAACGTTGTACCCTAAAATTTTATGCTTATCTTCGTCTCTGAAGCCAGTTTGTGATAGCAGAGGAATATCGTAGTATATCTTTCTGTATATATTGCACGGTTTGTGCTTGGGCAACTGCCGTCCCTGCATGTAATTATTCTTCCTGAAAATAGTTTGAACTGTGCTTCTTTAGCTTTGATTGCCATCTCCATCTCCTGAAACAAGACCTTGAACAGATGCGTGAAACTTCGGAATTTGATGACTTCGGTCACCTTTGACCAACGTTGGTTTCTTTTATAGCAATGACTTTGGGCATTCCTATAATAAAAACCTCCTGGAAAACTTATATATATATATATATATATATATATATATATATATATATATATATATATATATATATATATATATATATATATATATATATATACATCAATTATTATGTAAAATTCATATCATGCAATACTTTAACTTCGTCAATTTAATCGTTCAATTATTTTACTTAACTTTTGTAAATTAAATCATTTATATACAACTTAATTATTAATTAATTCATTTATTTTACTTGTCAATTCATTTAACGTACTACTGTTTCAAACAACATCTCTTAAAATTTCGCACACAAACAAACAAACACGCTTTCAGCTCGACCAAATAGCACACTATTCTTTCCAATTCGACTCTCGTTATTCTTCGTATAAAGCCCCTAATTCACAGTCTATCACAGTCACCATATTATTCCCCCATATTATTTCTTACTTATTTCACGTACTTCAATTCTCTTCCCATCTTGTTACTGTAAATCATATTTTACAATATCTTACATTGTATATCTAATCTACTTATCTCACTGTACATTCGTTGATTCTATGAATATTTTATTTATATTTGGTTACTTGATTTTCTCAAAACCCAAATCATTATTTCAAAATTTATTTCGCTGTCGTCTTAGGCCTAAAAACTATCAGGCGACAACTTCGATCAAACAAATTTATGGTTAATGGTTTTCGAAACGCTATTTAAGCTGATTTATTAACAAAATAAATCACATGAATAACCATATAATATACTTTCAATTTCCTCCTTGATATCTTATGCGGTCCTATCGCCAACACAAGGGTCGACTCGTCTGCCGATAGTGGCCCTACTTGTGTTGAGAGCCGGCGACGGCTTGGACTCGAGCCCTATTTTGCTCAACTCCCGGATGGCTGTTGATGAGCTCAGCCTTACTAAATCTGCAGTAGATCCCCTGGCAACTTTTATCAGCCTTTATCCAATTTCGCTAGGATCATCTCAAAGGCTTTAGTACCGCTGATCCTCAGAGGGTCCCGGAGGTCGGGTGACTCACCTGCCCGGTTCAAGGATGGGTAGTCTCATTGAGTGGGACAATATCCCATCTCCAATTTTGCTGTTGTCCGTTACCTTCCCCACTGGCAAACTGGAGTAATCTCAAATAAGTCCACCTGAGCCTGTTTAGTCCTTGCTAGGGTCGTCAGAAACGGGAGTTATCTCTAATCAGTCCGACAACGTTGGAGCAGGACCCGGAGGGTAGGGGTAATTGTAACTTGTGGCTCAGGCCGCAACTTCTTCCGCAGGTCACGCGGAAACAGGAGGAATCTCCAATCAGTCCGGCACTCAGTAGCAGAGGATGGTGGCAGAAGCAACCCCAAGGTTTCTAGTCTTCCTTAGCAAGCTTTTTGGTCCTTGAGGAACCGATGACTGGTAGGGGATACGCTTAACCTCCGCGAGGATGTAGTCGTGTTCAGGTTTCCAGGGAGGGGAGGGGGGTGTCCTTGGTGGGTGGCGACCGCTGGGGGTATGGCGGACGGGAGGCGCGTATCTGCTTTTCCGGGCGTTGAGTAAAAAACAAACAAACATGGGAGGGAGCCGTGTTTTGGCGAAGCAAATAGCCCCGTTGGGGGGCGGGGCCATTGTTGCGGAGATCGGGGCTATTGTCAAACGACTCGATTCCTGTTGTTCGGCGGCGAAAAAAATCCTTTCATGCTTCTGAGGCCTCTTCCACTTAGCCTTGCCTGCCTTACCGGGTTCTAGCTTCAATCTGCCTCGCTTGGCTAGAAGATTTTTATTTAAATGGATACAAACTTTTTAATAAAGATACACACAAGAAGAGGAGGCAATTTAAACGTTTAGTTTGTGATGCCGTTATTAAAGGTAAAACTGATATTTAAGTAGTCACTATAGCTGTCAAAAAATGATCATTTTAACTTTGCTGTAGTATACAGAACCCCGGCGCAAAACGAGCCAAATGACGGGTTTTAGGTACTGTTGCTTGACAGCAATTGAGTCATATGTGTCGACTTTAACTTCCTGCATTTATATTTTAATGACTAAAGAGCTGATGAGAAAATAGTAAGCGATCCAAAGCAAGATATTCATAAATAGTAGTTGCATTATTCAAATCACTCGTGCGTCCATAACTCGAATATGCAGATCGGTTCTGTTTTCCTTCTCTGCAAAAGGACACATCAATGCATTGAAGAGTAAAGGGGTGGACAACGGAGCTCAGTCCTAAGCTGCGAACAGAACCTCATTATGAAAAGAGAATTAATACAATTAATACAAGTTTTCCAAATTATGAATGGTTTCGATATTATAAAATTTGGTTCACTTTTTGAACGCACTGAAAACATTACACTCACAAATCGACATAAATTGTAATAAAAATGTTATCAGCCAAATATCTTGATGAAACTTAATAAAATCACTTCAACATGGAATGCTCTGGCTGCATTTCTAGTTCAAATTACATCGATAAACAGGTTTTAAACCAAATTGGTTGATCACCTATTTACATATTAAGCACACGGAATAAAACTATATTTATTTACTTTTTTATTCTAAACTTAGCAAGACCGACCTATCCTACCTTGCCTACTCTTTCGTGACTAGCCAAAGAGCGGATATTAGGGTCTTTGCTAGTCTTGATTCTATAAATACGCGCTGCCTAAAGTAAGGGTCACATTTTCCTACAGAATATGTCCTGTGAGCCGCAAATAAATATATTCTTCAACACGGAAAAGAGTCAGAAGCGAATGAATACTGAAAGAAGAGATAGAAGAACCAGATAAATAATGAGCCAATGATGAAGGTAGAGATTGGAAGAGAACGATCAGAAAAAACATCAGAGCAAGAGAGGGAACAGTTAAAAAATAATGATTAAAGAGGCGTAAACATACACCGGTGAAACAAATTCACTCAATAATAATGATGATGATGATGATAGCATTGACGGTGGAGTAGGTGAGAGTGGATGGAAGCAGGGTGGACGATGGCATGGGACAGACCGAAGAAAGAAAAGTACACGGAGGCGACGGGCAGTTGTAGATCGAAGAGTAAAGTTAAAGGACCCGAAACGAAGGGGCGGAGAGAAGAACAAAGAAGCAGGGCATGAGGCATGTGGCAGATAAAAGAATATGCGGTTGGTGAAAAGAAGACCAAAGGAGAAAGAAATAGATGTGAAAATGATGGACATAACAAAGGAGAAAGAGGTAGAGCATATGACCAAGAACAAGAAGGAAAAGGGCCCGGAGTCGAGGGTTAAACAGAAGGGGTGTGTAGTCCTTGGCAAGTGACAGAAAAAACGAAAGATACGGATCAGGCAAAAGGGTATATAAAACCCGTAGCAAGCGATAGATAGGAGAACAGAAGAGTCGGTAGCCAAGGGACAGACAAAAGAAAAGGTGGGTAGGTACCAAGGCAAAATCAAACAAAGAAAGGGGTAGGTCAAAGGCTAGGGACAACATAAGAAAGGGTATTTTCATTGACAAGGGATAAACTGAAGGCAAAAAAGCTCTCAGACATGTCTATAAAATTCCACCCTCTGGTTGATGCTTAAACGATACCCTCTCGGTTAGTATAATGGTTAGCGCGCTTGCCCGGCAATCGTTGTGTCTGCAGTTCGAATCCCAGTCCGGATTTTTTATTTTAGAGCTGACACAATTTACTAGGGAGGATACCTCCGTGGCTGGGCATCACAGTGGGGACGGGTAGAGGAGCTCGTAGCCATGGCATGCAGTCCACCTAAGAAAAGGATAACTCTGATTTCAAATCTCTGGAGCCACAGGCATAATTTGCCTCTGCCAAATGATCCTTTGTGAGATGCATAGGTGTAATGGCATGAAACTTTAAATTATAGTAGGACGTCTCGCATCTTGTTTGACATGTAGAAGTGACAGGATTCCTGCCATCTTGCCATAAGAGGGAAAGAGCGAAACGTTGGTTCGATTACCCAGCCATTGGCTATAGTTGGGAAAATTACAATCTGTTGTCCCAAGCAAACCCAAAGCGTAAGATATAATACCGAGGCGGGAATTTTCATGCAGTGTATCAGTAAATACAGATGCAGTTCACCCTGCCGGCTACAAACAAAGGGGAGAAGCTGAACCAATTTACGGATTTGGAATCATCGGTACATACTGGCACGGCTAAAAGGGGTCCAGCAACACTATCTAATGCAATATTCCCGGGCTCTTGAGAGTAGAGGCGTGGCGACAAACGATGAGTGGTATCATCCAGGCTGGTATCCTAGGGGCGTCTTAGCCCTCGAGAGCTACGTCAAGTTCTCGAGTGAGTTTCCTTGTCCTAAACCAGGAGTTGGTAAGCTATAAACTAAAGGGCCACTCTTGGATTTGGCAAAAAGTCGAGGGCCATACTCAATAAAAGCATAAAAATTGTCGTCGAAATAACAAAATAATAGAATACCCCGTAAGGGGCAAGGCAATTTGCCATCCTGACCGCCGTGCTGACGGGATCCAGCTATCCGTCCGGCCCCAGCTTAGCCTCTCTTCTTTCCTTCAGATAGCCTGTATTTCTCCCCTACTTCGTCGCTTAACATACAACCTCCAACAACTTTTTCTGGTCGGCCTCTAGTTTCAGAGGGTAGATGCTGATCTTCTTCTCAGCCAACCGTCCCGGATCGGGGCTGAGGGGGGAGGGGACAATGTTCCCTAACCCCTGAACTCCGATCTGGGATGGTTGGTTTTTAACAACCTGCTTCATCCCCACCCATACCTTCCTCACATCCGTTTTCCTTTCCTCTTCACAATCTATATTTTTACGCCGTGTCTAAGGTGGAGCCGCCATGCCGATGGACTGCCAGGCCATCAGGTGGGAGGGGTGGTCCTGAATGGCGGCACCTGGCATTGCCAGGCCTGTACGCACCCCTTGCAGGGCGGGCTACTGCGAGGGGTGATGAGCTATTGCATCCCGTGAAACAAATAGGGTCACAATGACCAATGATGAGAAAATTAAACATCTCCCCTTAATTCCCCCTGTGTCACCGACGGAGACGCCCTCGGGCAGCTCCACAGAAAAAAAATGGAGGTCTTCCCCTCCCCTGTGCTTGCGCAGGGGACCCTCCATATTTCTCTAACGGGAGAGGAGTCTTACTTCTCTTATTCGCCTACGGGTGTAAGGGACTCCACCTCACCCCCTTCTCTGGAGGTGCTTTCGGGCACCTTCCTTTTTCCAGCGGCAGTCCCCTCTTTTCTTTCCAAGGGAACTGCCAAGAAAGCCAGCAGGCAGCTCAGAGCCGACCGCTCCCCAGTGAAGCGGCTCGGTAGGGAAAAAGCCCCTTAGGGAGGATAGGGAAGCCAGGCCCCTTTATTTGCTTCCCTCAAAAGACCTGCTGGCCAGAATACTCAACAATGCTGGGGTCAATGCCTGTGACTCCCCACGCATGACTGGTGACGCTGCCAACGGGACCTACAATGTCCTGGGAGAGGATGGCCAACTAGAGGCCCCTCATGTGATAGACATGGTCCTTGAGGCAACCCAGCCTCAAACGGTAGGGCCTTCCATGGGTGGGGTGGGGTCCGGGCTCGGCGCCAACCATGCCCCTCCAACCACTAGGACCTTTTCCATTTCGGAGAAGGATCTGGCAGAGGCCGGTCGATCTGGTCTAGGGGATCCTGCCGGCGGAGAGGAGAAGCGGGTTCATTCTTCGCCCTCCTCTCCTAAAAAGAAAAAGAACAGGAAAAAGACTGGAGCTCCTTTCCATTCGCGGGGAATGCGTGGACGGATGGGTCTGCTGCCACTTTGGTAAGCGACCAAGCCAAGATCGGCACATCCGGTCACCTGGTTCTGGAGCCCTCGACTATGACCAAGGTAAAAAGAGCGCAGGGCGGAGCCTCGATAACGTCGAGGCTCCTTATTCAGAGGCTACCTGGCATTTTCGAGCACGCTAGGTTCAAGCGCTTCCTCGTTATTCGTTCCACTGATTGCAGCATGTTGTCCAAGGGCAACATGATCCATCAGAGGAGAGGATTAGCTAGTGCAATTGGTAGAGAGCCGAAGGTGACCCGTTTCTCGGACGGGAGCCTTCTGGCCGATGCGGCGTATCCCTCCGATGCAGCGAAGAGAAGTGCTCTTCAGACACTTGATGGCACCCCGGTGAGTGTGACCCAGCACTCTACCATGAACTTCGTAAAAGGAGTAGTTTATGCGAGCGAAGTCATGGACTACTCCATATAAGACATTACCTCAGAGCTGGTCGACTATGGGGTGGTCAAGGTCGAACGTGTGATGAGAAAACAGGGAGGGGCCTAAGGACCCACCCCTACACCCTTCGTCACGTTCGCCTGTGACAACCTCCCTGAGTCGGTGCGTGCCGGTTGGTACCGCTACCGCGTAAAGGCATTCGTGTCACTGCTGCATCGGTGCTATTACTGTCACCGCTTCGGCAATACAAATCGTTCTTGTAACGTGCAAAGTCGGGGTCACCCGAAGTCTGTGTAAATTGCTCTAAGGCTGCACACGATATGTCCAAATCGTGTGTGGCCAAGTGTGTCAATTGCAGAGAGCCACACCTCGCTTCTTCGAAGAAATGTAGGGCATAATTCCTTGAGAAAGGCATCCTGGCTGTTCAGGCCCAGGGTCGACTCTCATTCCGCGAGGCTAAGGACTTGGTCCTGGCGCGCCCGGCTCTGCCTAGGACGTCTTATTCCTCAATAGTTAGAAAGGCACCCTCTGCTCCTGACCCAACCAGGCCAACGAGCACGGTTGTTTCCACGCCCATTCAAAGCCCCCCCCCCCCCTGGGTTCTACTCAACCCGGGCGCTCCCTTGGTGAAGCTGGCGGCAAAAAGAGTTCACACCCAGCCGCGGATAAAACCAGGGAGCCCCTCCCCCCTCTTCCCACAGCGTGACCGTTTCCCGTAAGGCGAAACGGCAACGTGCCTCCACCGAGTCGTTAGACTCACAGGAATACAACACCCCTGAAGTTGGTCGCCAGGCCATCTTCCGGGGTTCCTAAAGCTGTTTTCCGAAGGGAGGACATCCTGGCCTAACGCATGTAGGCCGTCTCACACTTGGCTGACCACCATGGGAGTGGTCGGCGTGCAAAACGGCCAGAAGTTCTGGGAATAGTAGTCAGACCCGCGGCGATGAGGTTGCCGGAGAACAACTCAACGGCCTCATCTACCGACCTAAACTCCTCGACTGAGATAGAGAATTCAGTCATTTCCTGAAATGCAGACCACCGCGCCCGCGCCAAGCACCACCGAGGTGGGCTCTCAGGCGGCAGTTGCCCTGTAAATGATATTTGAATGAGAAAGTGATCACTACCATGGAGGTCTTCGACCACTCCCAAATCAAAATCAGGCTGTGCATCCGAAGAGCACAAATATAGATCAAGGCAAGAAAATGAAGCGGTTCCCGGGCAGTGATGCGTAAACTCATCCATATTTAGGACACCTATCTCCAGCTCTTCTATCAGATTGACAAGGACTTGTCCCCTGAGATTTATTGAGGAATCTCCTCAGAGAGGATGCCTGCCGTTCAGATCTGCAAACAAGAGAAAGGGCCTCGGCAGCAACCGTGCCACGACTCGGCGGAAGTCCCCCACGTCGAAGTCAGCTGACGATGAAAAGTACGCAGAAATGATAGTATACCTCCTATCCAGGTGAAGATGCAGAGCCACTGCCTGAAAGGAGGTATCTAAAGTGAAAGGAAGAACGGAAACATCATGCTGGGTGTAAACCGCACATCCATAAGCCCGGCAGCTCGTGAGCGCAAGACCCTTATACCCCGGGATGGTGGGCATAGGGCACGCGCCTAGCATGGTCTCCTGCAGAAAAATAGCTATCGGGGAACGGGACTAGAGGAGCCTCCGCAGCTCCGCCCAGCTGGCCCGGAGTCCACGGCAATTCCATTGAAGGAATATGCCCTCCAGGCCTAGCTCGGTGGAGAGGCGGGGGCCCTCTTCGAACAGAAAACCCTCACGGGAATGGCCGTACGCTTCCCGGAGTCAGAACCCCAAAGCGCTGAAGGTAAGGCGCCTTCGAGGACTTATTGGGGGAGGTTGGGCTCGACAAGCGACTCCTTTCCTTTCTCTGCCTCGAAAACTTAGGCGGGCGTTATGCCTACATGCGCTATAAGCGCCACCCCAACGATTTCCCTGTCTCTGAATTTCGTCGGTCTAGGGCTAGGTTCCGGTTATTTTGAAGCACTCCCGCCGCTCTTCTTGACGGGCATACGTGTCTTCACTTAACAGGAAGACCCGTCTGGCAGAGGTGTGGAGGCGAGTCAAAAGGATTCGGAGCAAGTTCTCGCAGGCCCCCTCTCCCGTTCTCCAGGAGAATGGGGCCGCAATCTCGGACCATGCGTCCAGGGCGAGAGCCTTCGCGATCGCTTTACCCGCATTTTCTAGCCGGGATGCTGCTCCACCAGCATTCAATTCACGTCGGGATGTCGCGGAAGGCCGCCGGCTGGATTTTACCTCCATAAGCGAAGAACCCTTCAACGACCGTTTTACTGTGAGTGAGTTTTGCTCCGCTCTCGCTTCTTGCGCGGACACCGCCCATGGCCCGGACGATGTTCCGTACGCCATGCTTCGACACCTGGGTGAGCGATGCATGGCCTTTCTCTTAGATTCGTTCAACAGGATCTGGGTGGAGGGTCTCCTCCCAGATTCCTGGCGAATGGCTACTGTGCTCGCCTTTCGCAAACCGGAGAGAGATCACTCTACTCGAGCCGGTTTCCTCTTGCGTGTGCAAGTTGATGGAGAAATTGGTAAATGTTAGATTAGCCTTTTACCTGGACATCGGAGGCCATCTGTCTTCTGCACAGTGTGGCTTCCACAAGTTCCACTCCCCGTCGGATGCTCTGCTCTGACTGGAAAAGCCGTCTGCGAGACCTTCTTTCGTAGACAGCAAGCACTACGCCACGGTGTTTTTGAATCTGGAGAAGGCCTATGATACTGCATGGTGATACGGTATCATGGAGACTCCTACACGATGGGGGCAAGGGGACGCCTCACAATGTTTATATCTGAATTTTTGAGAGATCGTCGATTCCGGGTACGGGTGGGGGGGGGGAGCCCTTTCCGGTCAAAGTTGCAGGAAGAGGGTGTCCCGCAGGGAAGTGTCCTCAGTGTCACACTCTTTGCCTTGAGCATCAATAACATCACCTCGGTGCTGCCAGAAGATGTTCTCGCTACGCTCTACTTGGACGACCTTTCAATCTCTTTTGGCGCGGCCCAGATGCCAACTTTGGAGTCTCGACTCCAACAGGCATTGAACCGCGTCTCTCGCTATGCTGAAGCGCACGCGTTTCGGTTTTCCTTGGCTAAGACTAAGGTGGTGCACTTCTGCCGCCATCCTTGGCTCCACCCAGACCCAGACTTGTTTCTTAATGGGGTACGCCTGGAAGTGGTTTAATCGCACCGTTTTCTTGGTCTTGTATTTGACCGACGCCTTACCTGGGAGGCTCATATTCGCAGCCTTAGGGTCTCTTGTACCCGCGCCATGGACATTCTCCGTTCCGTGACGTTCAGCGCTTGAGGTGCTGATAGGGCTACTGCCTTACTTTTTTATCGATCCTTTGTTTGTTGGAAGCTCGTCTACGGATGTGAGTTTTATGCATCCGCAGCCGAGCGTTCATTGCGGAAGGTGGACTCGATCCATCACACCGGCCTTCGCCTTGCGACCGGTGCCTTCCGCACTTTTCCCATTGAGAGCCTGTTGGTCGATTCTGTGGAGATGCCACTCACTCTACGCCGCGTACAGTGCATCACTCGCCTGAATGCGCCAGACGGCGGATCTCTCAGTCGCCGACAGCTCTAACTGCATCCGCAGCCGATCTCGACGGTGCCTATGCCTCCAAGAGACCCAGTCATACCCTAAGCCCTTTGGGTTTAGGGCCAGGAAACTCCGAGAGCTAGGTATATCTTTCGGGCTGTTGGCGCCTCTGGTTCTTCCCAGGACGCCACCCTGGAGGATACCACATTTGGATATTTGTCGCCACGCCTCTGCTCCCAAAGCTTGTACAGCGCCGGGAGTATTGTGTTCGACCTTTTCGGAGCACACTTCCTGTCACGCTGGAACCGTGCTAGTGTATATGGATGACTCCAAGTCCCAAGAGGGGGTCGGCTTCCACGCCGTATCCCCTTAGTTTGAAGTCCACGGGGCTCTGCCATGCGCTGCGTCTGTCTTCACGGCCCAGCTGGTGGCAATGCATCACTCAGTACGGGAGATTCCTCGACGTGCCTGGTTCTGAGACCGGATTGTGATCTATAGCGACTCACATAGCGCCCTGAGTGCTCTCGATGCATTGGAATCTCCGCATCCCCTGGTTCTCGATATCCGTGACGCCACGGTTTTGGCGAGCCGGACGGATGTCGAGATTATCTTCTGCTGGGTTCCTGGACATGTAGGAATTGCGGGGAATGAGCGGGCCGATGAGGGCGCCAAAGAGTCCGCGAGGACTACATGGCAGGAATACGGTTAGTTCTTTGGACTGCTTGGCAAAGAAAATGGGAGACGGTCGAAGGGAACTTAAAGTTGCGTGCCATTGCACCACGACTGTTCCCATGGACCTATTTCCCAATGCCGCGACGGCTTCAGGTCGCTTTCTGTCATCTCCGAATCGGACACACTCGTGTGACGCATCGCTATTTGATGGAGCGCTCGCCTGCGCCCTATTATGACGACTGATTTGTCCCTCAGACTCTTCGGCACATTCTTGTCGAATGTCCCTTGTACTCGGGATGAGTGCGTGTACCTTTTACTGGTGGACTGATAGACTTTTGGGGGGAAGCCGGCCGGCCGGTCCTTCCCCCGACGCCGGAGCTTGCTTCATAACTGTCATCTCTTTTTATCCATTTCTTTTCAATTTTTTATTTTAAAGTAGCTTAGATCTATGCTGTTTGTTTGCGGCGACTTATGCTGAAATGGGCAGTCGCCAGATAGCTTCTTAAAAAAAAAAAAAAAAAAACTAATAGAATACTTTTTACAAATATTATTTTTTTCATCTTTATTTAATTACTAATTTTAGTCTAGTTAGGTGGGATTTTGATTAGGGCTAGTAAGATATTAAATCAGGATCTTTGTCAGAAGTATAAATTCTTAAAAGATTCAAGATTTCAATTCGTCAGTGAGCTTCTTAATTTAGATTTAGCATTCTTCATAATGGAAAAAGATGGCTCGCAAATGTTTGTCAACCCAAAATACACGAGTAATGCTTGATTATTTGCAAAAGGAATACAATTTAATAATATGAGGATTCTTATAATCACTTGTATGATGCAAATTACTTGTAAGCTCGATCAATTAAAGATGAAGATCAGGAAAAGTTTCATTAACATCAAAATGAAATTGGTCAGCAAACAGACGAAAGTCACTTTATAACGACGAAAATCATTCAAACTTTAGAAAATCCAATGTGCAAATCCCCCCCCCCCACCCCCGCCAACCTGGCCACCAACCATAACTAACAGAGATACCAAAAACTTAAAAGTGATCCCACCCCACCTCCCCTCCTAATCCATCACTTCAATGCCGAAATCTTCCCGAGTGAAAAGCATCTAAACTTATGCCAACCACAACCACCTTCTAAGACAATTACTAGGAGCCCCTGCCCCTTCAAAACATAGAACCTCCCATCTCGCCTGCCCTTCCCCTCTTGCTTGTCTTAGAACCTCTCCAAAGACCATATGCCGTGACAGGCTTCCTGAGTGGCTCTTCCTGGTTCCCTCGATTGAAGAGAACCAGGGGGAGGAGGCAAAGGAATAATAAAATTGGGAGCTAAAGCAATACCAAAGGAAACCACAAATGCACGTACCAGCAGCTGACTAATCTACTAGTTTGATAGAAAGATCGACTTGTGATACCAGACACGGCCAAGAGGTTGTTCCATCAAAGGTCCTGGAAGTAAAAAGAAGGAGAGTGAGGAAGCAGTGGTTCGTTGTCCTGTTTCAAGCGGAGCATCCACACAACACCGACAAATCTCTCGAGATAGAAAGAGCCAACCATCAACCACAACATACACTAAGGTTACTTCTTCGACTGGTTAAGGGGAGGGGGTGAGTTTGATTTTAATATATTTCATTTGTGGAGTACTTTTAGTACTCAATTTTGGTCCCTCTTTTCCTCTCTCAAAAAATATCACTGAATTAAGCAAATAAAAATGGGCTCAAATATCTAAGAAATCCGCCTTCGACGATTGGATCTTTCCTTAATTTTATTCACTTCCTTTTTTGTGCATCTCTTCAATTACTACTATTTTTGTTTGGTTTTTGTAGTAGGGAGGAGAGAGAGTGACTGCCGATTGAGGGATCTCCACCCAGCTCGGGAGTAGGAATAGTGAAATAGAGGCGAGAATACACAATGGGGAAAGGGGGAATGACACGAAGGAGACTGGATTTTGTTGATAAAATATAAATAAAAACAAATGAGGGCATCTATAACTCTATAATTTAAGATGGGGATTTTTTGAAAATTTCTAAATGTTTTTTTTTTGGCTTAGTTGACAAATGACTTGAGGTGTTTTGGAAATTCAAAGGATTGAAATAGTGAAGAAGAAGAAAAAGAAAAAGAAGAAGAAGAAGAAGAAGAAGAAGAAGAAGAAGAAGAAGAAGAAGAAGAAGAAGAAGAAGAAGAAGAAGAAGAAGATGAAGAAGAAGAAGAAGAAGAAGAAGAAGAAGAAGAAGAAGAACTACAGAACTGCAGAAATAAGAACCAGCAAAGACCCTAAAGTCTGCTCAAGGCCAGTCCGCTAACACATTCTAACGTTGGTGTATCATCCTCTTTTTTTCATGCTGTTTTTTTGTTATTTATATATATTTGTTTTTAACTATTTCAACTCTACGGTACACACTTATCTACATGTGCACCCTTGACATGCAGGTTTAGCTATCCCTCAAATACACTAACACGCTTCTTCGAACCAGGGGATGGGGGCTGATAGGACAGTACTCTCTTCTCCTGCAGGCGTCGCCTGCTAGTGATGAAAATAATATACTTATAGGACAGACAGAAAAAGAAAAGGGGAATTCACATTCACTCCATGCATGGAGGCGTCGCTGGCATCTTTCTATTCATCATTTCATTTTAATCCTCAACTCCTTATAATATATGACGTTTTAATCTATGGTCCTACTACGTTATATTTACACACTTGAAGTACTCATCAAGTCGGTTTTTGAACATATTAACTGACGTGCTTTCAACTACACGGTTGGGAAGGCCATTCCACGTTTGCGTGATTTTAAACGTGAAGTAATTTTGGGCTATAGTAGAAGGACGAGGGGAAAAATTTCAGCGGCAGCCACGAGAGTAGAGGATAAGAGAGGGAGAGCTGCGCTAGAACAGAGCCACGTGAGTGAGAAGCGTCATTCTGACCATGAAGGAGAGAATGTCTGCGGTTGGTGTATTGGTAAGACAGAGCGTCAGCAGGGATGAGATGATTGGCGTGTAACCACTGCAGGTCGTCCACAAATTGTTATGAAATCTAGCTCCCTAGCCACTAGGAGGGTGAGAAGACGCGAGAAAGAAATGCCAAAGCGGGAGCCTTGGGGTCATAAAAAGGGTTACCTTGGAGCCTTGTATCGTGGGACAAATTTGGGGGGACTAGGGGAAAAGCCACAATTTTGACTGAACCGAGTACAATTTTCGAAAAAAGATAAGGGAGCCCCACGTTCTCTTCTGAAGGTGTTCCCTGGTGCCATTCCCCCCTCCCCACTCGCATCAGCCAAAACACGAAATGGGGCGTCCTGGAATGGGTGCCTTAAATCGGGGGCTAAGGAAATACCATGGTTGTCCTCCTGAAAGGCATAAACAGCACTTGGCTGCGTTTGTGCAGCACCTTTCAGGAGGTCCTTTAGCGGAGCTAAGATGGAGGCCGCGTCCTTTACACGATTCCTGTAGAAATTGAATCGAACTCCGAGCTCCCGAAGGCATTTATAGGTGCGGGGAAATGGCGTCTGGTTAGGAGGTATCTCATGAATTCGAGCCATTCTCCTCCTAATTGTGTGGTGGCAACCACTCAACCAGAGACCAGACGACGTCGGTGGGGTTCGGGAAGAGTTGCGCAGTCTGGAGAGACGACCTAAAAGGTCGAAAAGGAAGGAAAGATCTCCGCCAGGACGTCGCCATGGAAACGCAAGCTCGGAAGATGGTTTTTCAGGCTAGTCAGCCCCAACAACTAGCCTGGAAAGGGGAGGGGGGATTCTGGGGGTAGCATGAGCAACACGTGAAGGTTGAAATCTAGAGGTTCGTGCCTTTCCTGCCCCAACACTTGTAGGGGGATCTGTGGCGATATGTGTTCCGCCCATTTTCACTTCATCTTCGCCTCTTTCTTTACACATTTCTCCTTACAAACCCTCTCTCTAATACGCTCCCTTGGACGGGGGGGGAGGGGGGGGTCGCTTCAAATTTGAAGGAAAAGAAAAAACCTCTGCTGAAAAATACTCACGGTCGCCTTCATGCGGGTGCCAGGAAGAATAAGAGAAGAGGAGATAGAGAAGAGAGAAGATAAGAACATATGTAGAAGATGATAGAAGACATCCCCTGAAGGCATTGAGGCCAGGAGAGCAAACTCAGGGTGTTGGGGACGGTAAGGCACACAATCCCAAATGACATCCGCATGCGAGTTATGGATTTTAGTAAAGGACCTCCCCTCCCCCTCTCCTAAAGCTCCATTCGGGGCTATGCAAAATTTATTATTATTATTATTATTATTATTATTATTATTATTATTATTAAGACCTACTATTAGGATCTCCACCAAAATATGGTATAGCAAAGTTTATAATTGGTTAAAGTTGGGTGAAGTAAAAAGGTGTGGATGTTACAGAGTCAGAGCAATTTAAAGAGAAGACTACTAAGAACATAAGAAAATGAGTCGGCTAAAAGCTAATCTATAGCCTATACGAGGCAGCTCCTGTTCCACCCACCCATTTCAGTCCGACCTACCATCCTCTTCCATAGATCTATCCAATCTATTCTTTAAACTTGGCAAAGAGGAAGCTTCTATCACATGACTAGTGAGCCCATTCCATTCATCTACCATTCGATTTGTAAATCAATTTCTACCAATCTCTTCTCTTAAACTTGTCTAGCTTAAAACCATTGCTACGTGTACTGCCGTCTTCACTAACAATAAGAACCTTACCTATGTCTCTCCCATTATAACCTTTTACCCACTTGAAGACTTCAATCGAGTCCCCTCCAACACTCTTCCTGTCTCGCTAACGTAACATCAATATTTAAAAAGGCACTAAATCTCTCCCTAGTAATTATCGTCCCATTAGTTTAACCTCGGTCTTTTGCAAAATGTTAGAAACACTTATTCGCGTCGAACTCTTCAACCACTTGGTTCAAAAGAAGCTACTCAGAGACACCCAACACGGCTTTCGTAATAAACGCTTTTGCCTAACGAATCTATTAGACTTTTTTAATGACATTTTTAACGAAATCGATGACAGTAAAGCAGTTGACATAATTTACTCTGACTTTGATTAAGTTCTCCACAAACGTTTACTAATTAAATTACAAACGCATGGAGTTCAAGGCGCCATAGCGAGGTGGATAGAAAACTGGTTGAGTAATCGTATGCAACGCGTAGTTATAAATGGAAAATCATCCAGCTGGACAGACATCACTAGCGGGGTACCTCAGGGATCTGTTCTGGGACTAGTTCTATTTCTAGTTTACATTAACGATTTAGGCGAAGGTCTTTCAGACATAATATCGAAATTTTCTGACGACAGAGAAATTGCGAATTCAGTACTCACTAACGCAATGATTAATGAAATAAAAAAACAATCTCAACGAATTGTCGAGCCAGGTGCAAACGCGGCAAATGCCCTTTAACGTGGATAAATGTAAAGTACTCTATATCGGATATCGTAACGGTAAAGCAAATTACTCACTAAATGGTATTCAACTCCTATGCGTAGACAGAGAGATGGACCTAGGAGTAACAATATCGAGCGACCAAAAACCCAGTCAGCAATGTTCAGAAGTCCTTAAGAAAGCTAATAAAATAAGTGGATTCATTGGTACAGCGTTCGAGTATAAGTCCAAAAATACAATCCTTACTCTCTATAATTCCTTGGTCCGTTCCATTATGGAATACTACGTTTAAGCCTGTTGCCCGTAATACCAGAAAAAAATAATCGAAATTAGAACGAGTGCAACGAACAAAACATACGAAGAGCGACTTAGAACCTAAATCTATATCCGTTAACTCACAGTAAATTCAGAGGGGACTTAATTCAGGTCTTTAAAATTATCAAAGGCATAGGTAATATGGGTTGCCATAAATATTTCCCTATCGACCAGTCAAATTACACGAGAGGAAACGTTGTAATTTTTTAACCGAATCGTCAACCTATGAAATAGGCTTCCTCGTAAAGTAATAGACTGCAACAACGTAGATACATCCAAACATCGTATAGACGTTTGAATCTAATCCACTAAAAATCTGGTTGGCTGAGAGCAATATTTACATCTTTATGAACACTTTAGCAACTCCCTCTGATCCCACTGGTTGTCCTACCAGCTTCCCTAGGATTGCCTCTGCCTTTACCAACCATTTCTCATGACTTACCACAAAGGTGGTTGAATGGAGGGAAAACTACAAGGTACTTAAGAGGTAGATAAATACCGCTGGGTCAGGGCAGCAGCCGTAGCAACTGAAGCAATAGTCACGATTTAATTTAAAGACTTAATTCAACGTCCAAAGTCAGGAGCTTAGCAAACACGTCTGTAACGTCACTTTTAATTTAAGGGAAAAGTGTTAGATATTCTATACAATTATTAAAGTTACTGGTGGTTGATAAATGTATTTCATATACTAAATCATTTTAACTTTTTAATACAAATTACTTTGTAATATTTGGTTTTAAAAAAATATCTTTACAAATAACTTTTGTTAAAAGAATTTTAGCAAAGTACTACCTACCTACCTTTGTCTACCTTTGTCCGATTCTATCTAGATTGATTCAGATAACGTGGACGTCCGCTGTCCCCATGCAGCTCCTCTACACTGACTTACTCGCCCAATAACTCGAGAGAGTTGGTGTTGGAGCTGGTGTACCCCGGTGTAGGCGGCTGGTCATCAACTGTAGGCAGCCATTTGTCTAATTGGTTCTTGAAGCTCTTTGGTGAAATGCCTGTCAGATTCCGCAGTCTTTGTGGGTCAGAGTAGAAGAGGCGCTCCCCTGTGTAGGTTAAGCTATGACGCACTATGGTCTTCATCCTTTGTGACGACCTCTCAGTCGTCTGCACATAGCACAGGCGACCCTTTCTTGGATGGTGATTCACCTGCAGACCCACATTCGTACCAGATGCTCCAGAATATTCCAAACGTATATTATTATGTATCTTTAGCGTCTTCGCTTGAGAGAGTACAGTCCCAACTGTTGCAGCTGTTCCCAGTAGTTGTACTGTCGCAGTCCCTCTATTCTGCTTGTAAATGTTCTCTGGCTTGCTTATAACTTAATAATGTCTCCTGTCCTAAAGGAAGACCAAAGCTGGCAACAATACTCAAGTTTCGGGAGCACTGGTGCTTTCCAGAGAGTCAGCATACATGTTTTATTTCTTGTCTGGAATGTTAGGAGCATCCAGCCTGAGAGCTTTTTGGCGGTTTCAGAGATCTCGTTGATGTGGCAAGATGCATTGGAGGAGGGATTGTCCATGGAAGGACAAATAATGCTTCAAGTGTGGGAAGAAGGGGCACTTGGAAAAAAATTGTAGGAATCCTTCCTCTTCACTTAAAACACTTCTGGTTAAATCTAACAAAAAGTCCCAAGCTAGTAGCAGAGTCTCGGTTCTCCAGTCTGAGCAACTGCCACATAAAAATTTTGCCTCTACTTCTAACTCTCACATACCTTCAAATGAATATACTCATAACAATTATATTTTAAAAACGGAGAGTTGAAATATTATTACTGCTCCTATTACTAGAAATAGTTTTATTAATGGTGTACCTCTATAGTGTATGGTTATCTATGTGATTTATCTTGTATCTTGTTAATAAATCAGCCTAAATAGTGTTTCGAAAACCATAACCATAAATTTGTTTGATCGAAGTTGTCTGCAGTTAGTTTTAGGCCTAAGGCGACAGTGAAATAATTTTTTGAAATAATGACTTGGGCTTTAAAAAAAAACAATTACACAAATATAAATATATTCATAAAATCAACGAATGTATAATGAGATAAGTAGGTTAGGTATACAATGTAAGATATTTTAACATATGATTTACAGTAACAAGATGCGAAGAGAATTGAAGTATGTGAAATTAATATGGTGAATAATATGGTGAAACAATAAGGTGAATAATATATAATATAGTGTAGTAATGTAGTGAATAATATAGCAAATAATATAGAGTATCTAAGATGGACTGAATTAGGGCTGCAATGAAAAGTAAATATAATTAGGATCTACTCTCGTATGGTTGTTTGCAAAGAATTGTGAGAGAAAATGGAATTAACTAAGTATGATTTGTTTGGAGGTAAATGAATAATTATAGAAGGAATGATTACCGACCTTTATACGAAGAAAGTTGCGAGTCGAGTGGGCGGAATAGCGTGCTATTTTGATTGAGCTGGAAACGTGTGTTTGTTTGTTTGTGTGTGAAATTTAAGAGATGTTGTTTGGAACAGTATACATTAATTGAATTGATAAGTAAAATAAATGAATTAATTAATTATTAAGTTTAGCATAAAATGATTTAATTTACAAAAGTTGAAGTAAATTAATTGAAAGGTTTAATTGACAAAGTTAAAGTAAAATAATTGAATGAATTTTATACATAATAAATGATGATATATATATATATTTAAGTTTCCCAGGAGGTTTATATTATAGGAACCCCAGGGGCATTGCTATAACACTCCCCCCCTAAGAAGGTTACACCCCCTCCACCCCTTTTTACTATTTTGAGATTATAAGTCCGAGTACCAACGAAGCCTCCTGACGACGCGACCGGAACGTATGACAGTGCCATTGGTTTGGCTGCGGGTACGAGGACACAGATTTGCTGTGGCAGTGACATTACCGTTGAACGAGGCACTGGCACGAGAGAAGGTTGACGGAGCTTAGGTGATCCGCTTGCTGGTTCCTTCCGAGATGGCGTCAAGCGGGATGTGGGAATCTTGAGTCCCGTTGTCCGCTGACGGAGTGACCATTGAGGGAGAGATTGGCTCCTGACTATCCACTTCTGCCGACGAGGGTTCCTGCAATAAAGTACGAGGAGGCAGCAAAACGGAAGGTGGAGTTGGGGAGGCAGTAGTTAAAGAGGTGGGATTTAGGTTGTTTGGGGGATTACTCTACCATAAAGGGGTAAAGTAGGAGGATAATGGGGTGATTGGGGTTCTAGACGAAAAGTTTCGGTATAAGCGGGTTTTAGGCGGTCGATAGAGACAGTATCTTGCCTGGTGCCGAGCTTTAGGACGAAAAATTTCAGCTTCCTGGAGATAACGAGAAAGGGTCCGTCATAGACTGGTTGTAACGAAGTGCGAGCTGAATCACGACGGACGAAATCATGGGTGCATGTTGTAATCTCCTTCGGCACAAAAGTTTTATAATTAGCAGGCACTCTAGGGGCAGTGGGCTTAATTTGAGCCATCACCCGTACAAGGTTATGTACGTATGAAGAAGGATCTAGGTGAGAAGGTAGGGGTCGGTCAGAGGAAGAAAAGAATTGACCAAATCCTCTTTTAAGGAGGAGCGAATGCCAAGGAGAATCAAAGGTAGCTTTTCCACCCAAGTTATGTTTGGATCGGTGGAGCGTAAGCTTGCTTTGATGTTCCGATTCAGACGTTCTACCTTAGAGTTACTCTGGGGGCGATAGATGGTAGTACGAAGGCGAAAGGAGCCAAGGACTGACATGAGTGCATCTCATTGGTGGGATTCAAACTGGCTGCCACGATCAGTCATGATCGTTGAAGGAACACTAAAACGAGCAACCCATGCTGAGGCGAAAGCTCGAGTGAGAGTGGAAACTCTGAGGTCCGAGATAGAAACCGCCTCTGGCCAGCGAGTAAAACGATCGATCATGGTGAGAAGATAATTGCAACCACGAGAGTAAGGAAGAGGACCTACTAGATCGATGTGAATGGCATCAAAACGTGACGAAGGAAGAGGAAAAGGGACCAGAGGAGCTTTTGTGTGGCGGTGGACTTTAGCACGCTGGCATGGCAGGCATGAGCGAATCCATTTGGCCACGTCGGCATTCATACATGGCCAAACGAAGCGTTGTGCAACGAGCTTGCGAGTGGCATTGACGCCAGGATGAGAGAGGCCATGAATTTGGTCGAAGATGTGCCGACAGTAAGCGAGAGGAATAAGAGGACGAGGACAGTCAGGAATTGAATAGTCACCAGGATGCGCCTGGAAGGACTGTCAGGCAAGTCAATCTCGCGAACGACGAGTTGAGAAGAGTGACGCAGTGTTTGCGTGTCTTCATCTTGTTCCTGGGCAAGCGCTATTGTTGCATGATCGATGGGCGCAGTGTAGGAGAGTTGCGTGCCCGAAATCGATGAAATGCGAGAGAGCGCGTCCGGTACGACGTTTGAAGAAGCAGGAACGTAGTGAATATCGTTCGTCATCTGCAGGATGAAGTCAAGATGACGAGTGTCAACTGCAGTGTGTACTGACAAAGTACTACGAGACGAACATGCACCGACCAAGGGCTTATGGTCAGTAGAAATGGTAAATTCACGCCCTTCCAAATGATGGCAGAAGTGGCGGACAGCGAGATATATTCCGAGGAATTCTCGAGAGAACGTTGAATATCTCTTTTGAATGTTTGTAAGAGCGCGAGAGAAGAAAGCAAGAGGTTGCCATTGGTCACTAACTTTCTGCTGCAAGGTTTCACCTACGTGGGTTGAGGATGCATCTGAGGCGACGCTGTAGGGGCTCCTGGAGAAGGATAAGCCAATCCCACAGCGCGGGCAATAGCCTCTTTGGTGCGAGAGAATGAATCGTACGCCCCAGCGGACCACTCAAGAGGAGAGTTCTTTTTGGTCTTGGTGAGCATAGATTTGAGAGGCTGCATGACCTGGGCGCATTTAGGGATGAATCTGTAGCAGAAATTGACCATGCCACAGGAACTCCTGAGTTGTTTGCGTGATGTAGGACGAGAAAAGTTTCGCATCGCGCTAACTTTATCTTCAAATGGGCTAATCTCTGCACTCGAGACATGGTGCCATAAGAATGAGAGTTGCGGGACACCAAAGAGGCACTTGGAAGTGTTTAGTACGAGACCATACTCCTGAAGACGATAAAAAGCTTGGCGGAAGTGAGAAAGGTGTTCCTCCAGCGAGGAAGATGATATTAGGAGGTCATCGATGTAGCAAAGTACAAACGGAAGACCCCTACGGACTTGATCCATAAAACGCTAGAAAGTTTTCCCAGAGTTACGCAATCCATATGGCATCTTGACCATTTCAAAAGCACCAAACGGAGTGGTGATGTTAGTCTTTGCGACATCATCTGACTAAATAGAGATCTGGTTGAAAGCACGAATCAGATCCAAGCGAGACAAAATCGTACAGCCATGGAGAGAAGAGGTAAAATCGGTTAAGTATGGCAAGGAATAACGATCAGGAATTGCTACAGCGTTAAGAGCTCTGTAATTCCCAACTGCTCTGAATTCCCCCGGCATGGATTTGGGCACAATGTGAAGTGGAGAGGCCCCCGGAGAAAAGGAAGGCCTACAAATGCCTGAATCAATCATGAATTGGAATTCATCACGCATAGCAGAGAGTTTATCCGGTGCTATACGGCGTGGCCGTGAGAATGCAGGACCTCCTGTTGTCTCGATCCGATGCACCACACTATGTTTAATGGGCCTGTCCTTCGAAGGTGGAAGGGTGAGCTCAGGAAACTCCTGAAGAAGACGCTGAAATGGTGGCTCGGTGGACGGGAGACGAATAGAGAGGAGGGAACACTGAGAAGGTGAGTACGAACTTGAGAAAGTGAGGAGAGTTTTGCAGTCGACAAGCTTGCGTTGTCGAAAATCGACCAGGAGGTCGTGAGCCGAAAGAAAGTCGAGGCCCAATATTGGACAATCTACCTCGGCCACGATGAAGGTCCATCGAAAAACCCGACGGAGACCGAGTGAGACTTGAAGGTTACGCCTTCCATAGGTCCTAATATTGGTCGAATTGGCTGCCTTCAGAACTAAATCTGAAGGGGTAGAAGCTTTGTCGGCCTTAGAAATTGGTATGGCACTACATTCAGCACCAGTGTCCACCAGGAATGAAAATTCAGAAAGTGGGTAAAAAATACGAAATGGACGAGCTACTTGAGGAAATGAGGTGTAGGCAGGGAACGTAGACCCTTTTGTCCCATGCCTTTCTAGTTTGAAGTTTGTGATTGAGAGACTGGAGTGAGAGGAATGCCAGAATTTGAAGGTTGGGAAATTGAAATTTGAGGATTTGGAGAAAGTGGTTGAGTTGGCTGAAGTGAGAAAACTGGAGGGTTAAGATTTGAAGAATGTACTGATTTCAAATATGTGCAGGGTTGCAAGCATTTTAGAGCTTGTGCACCATATTTGTTGTACCAGCACCATTGAGTTGGATGAGAGGAAAAGGAAACGTTATGCTTCGGGAGACTACTTGGCGCAGTATGTGAAGAAGCATAACTGTGGCTGCAAGGCTGTGTACAGTGTACAGCGTTGTGCCAGTACCTTTGATGATACCAGCATAGGCCCTTATAGTGTGGAAGATGGTGAGAAAAGTTGGAAGAATGAGGGTGAAAATTTTGCTGTTTCTCACCTCTTGCATCGGAATGACATCGTTGGTTTCTCTTTCGTGAACCAGAGCGGGACCTGCGCCCTCAATTGCCAAACCCGTGTCTGTGCTAGCTCGCTCTGTGATTCACGCTGCAGCTTTAACCGCTGGTGTTCGGCTTCCATCCTCCGTATTGAAGCCTCAATGTCTCTCGATAGGGAAGATAGAACCCTTGAATGTTCGGCCCGTTCGTCAGAGGAGCTCGACGTGCCTCGAACCTGCGAAATTGAAGCATTGTTAAATGGGCCGTGAGTTTGGCCGTTGCTCCAATTCACATAAGGACTTTTATACAATTTATCTACGGCTGCAGCAACCTCATCAATGCTCGTGGGTTCGAGTTTAGGATTAATGGCCTAATTTCCTCGGGGACTCCTCTCAAGAAAATTTCGGTGAGGAGAGGGCTTAAAAGTTCGATGTGAGCACCTTTTACCCTAATAAGGTCCTTCAAATGAGGTAAAAAGAAAGTAGGACTCTTATCTCCCATTTCCTGAGTATCCAGGAGCTCTCTCAGGTCATCAATTTGGGACCTACCATATGTATTGAGAAAAGCCTGTCTAAAACATCAGCCTGTTCCCCGTTAATCAACACTTCCCTGAATTGAATAAAGGTACTTATGGGTAACCGCTGGATGATTGCTGATACTTTCTCCTCCTCGGTGATGAGCTGTGGTTTAATGAGAAGGGATGAGACTTCCAACCATGCAATTGGGTTTGCAGGATCATACACGGGAAGAGAGAGGTACGCATGTGGTTGTCTATGCGCAGACGGTTGGTCATGATGAGGTTGGGCGCTAACTGATGTCCTAGGTGGTGTGTCTGGTCCATCATAGAGACTGTTTTATGTATATTTGTGCTAGTTAAATGAAGGTGTTTACGTGAGAAGTAGCTGTGGATGTGTGCACGTATGTGTGTGTAAATTGGTCACTAGCACAGGAATATGAAGAAATTGAAAATAATTGAGAAATGAAGGAAATTGTCCACTCGTTGAATATAGGGGATAATATTAAATTAAAATTGACATGAATTATGATAATTGGAAGAATGATGTTAAAGATTACACGAGATATAAAAAAATGAACACGTGAATCAAAAAAATGCTCGAGAGAGGTTTGGGGACGAAATTGATGCGTGGAGTCAAGAATGATTTTATCGTTTAAACTTATCTATTGATTGACGGGAGATTACTAAACTTTAGGCACCAATTTTATAGTGTATGGTTATCTATGTGATTTATCTTGTTAATAAATCAGTCTAAATAGCGTTTCGAAAACCATAACCCTAAATTTGTTTGATCGAAGTTGTCTGCAGTTAGTTTTAGGCCTAAGGCGACAGCGAAATAAATTTTGTAATAATGACTTGGGCTTTAAGAAAGACAATTACACAAATATAAATATATATTCATAAAATCAACGAATGTACAATAAGATAAGTAGGTTAGGTATACAATGTAAGATAATTTAACATATGATTTACAGTAATAAGATGCGAAGAGAATTGAAGTATGTGAAATTAATATGGTGGAATAATATGGTGAAACAATAAGGTGAATAATATATAATATATTGTAGTAATGTAGTGAATAAAATAGTAAATAATATAGAGTATCTATGATGGACTGAGATAGGGCTACAATGAAAAGTAAATATAATTAGGATCTACTCTCGTATGGTCGTTTGTAAAGAATTGTGAGAGAAAATGGAATTAACTAAGTATGATTTGTTTGGAGGTAAATGAATAATTGTAGAAGGACTGATTACCGACCTTTATACGAAGAAAGCTGCGAGTCGAGTGGGCGGAATAGCGTGCTATTTTGATCAAGCTGGAAACGAGTGTTTGTTTGTTTGTGTGTGAAATTTAAGAGATGTTGTTTGTAACAGTATATGCTAATTGAATTGACAAGTAAAATAAATGAATTAATTAATTATTAAGTTTAACATAAAATGATTTAATTTACAAAAGTTGAAGTAAATTAATTGAAAGATTAAATGACAAAGTTAAAGTAAAATAATTGAATGAATCTAATAAATAATAAATGATGATATATATATTTAAGTTTCCCAGGAGGTTTTTATTATAGGAATGCCCAGAGGCATTGCTATACCTCTAACTATGGAATTAGACACTGGAGCAGCTAAATCTCTAATAAATACCTCTATCTACATGTCTATGTTTGGGTCAGCCCGCCCCGCTCTCCATGACACTAAAACTAGGCTACATGCCTTATGGGGGTGTACCATTAGCAGTCAAGGGGGATATACAAGTAAATGTTGCTGTGACTCCATGTCAAAGTCGGAGAGAAACTGCCATTATTGTCATTGATGGCAATGGACCCGCACTTATGGGTGGTAATATGCTCAACCTGCTCAATATTTCTATTAACAAGACCTCTATTGCTTCATCTTTTGTCAAATTGTTTCCTGATTTGTTTGCACTAGGGTTAAGATGTTTTTCAGAAGAGAAGGTTTCTCTGTCCGTGGATCTGAATGTGGCTCCTAAATTTTGAAAGCCATGGACAGTGCCCTATTAACTAAGAGATAAGGTGGAAGCAGAGGAGGAGAACATTATTTCTCCTGTTCCCTATTCTAAGTGGGCAGCTGCAATTGTGGCAGTGTTGAAACCTAATGGTACTTTCAGGATTTGCGGCGACTACAAGCTCACTCTCAATCGTGCTCTGACTCTGGATACCTATCCTATTCCAGTGTTGGAGGATCTGCTGAGTTCACTCTCTAGCACTCATTTTTTTTTCCAAGTTGGACATGTCGCAAGCTTATGCGCATCTCCAATTGGATGAATGCCCCAAACCTTACACTACTATTGACACGCCCAGAGTACTTATCCAGTACAACTGCCTGCCTTTTGGTGTCTCCTCGGATTCAGTTGTTTTCCAGAGGACTATGAAAGGGCTGCTGAGAGATCTGCCAGGTGTGATGTGCTACTTGGATGACATCCTCATATGGGGGTCATCAAAGCAGGAGCACGATGACCGAGTTCGAGGTGCCCTAAGTCGACTACAAGCTAAGTGTCTTAAGTTACAACCTAATAAATGCTCATTTAGTATCAAAGAGATGACTTACCTTGGCAACATAATCTCTGATACAGGTATTAGAACAGACCCATCTAAGGTCCAAGCCATCAGTGATGCTCCTCGACCCACTTCAGTGAATCAACTACAAGCTTTTCTGGAAAGTATCAGTTTCTACAGAAGATTTCTTCCTAACTTTTCCACCATTGATGAGCCACTAAACCCTATACTTCGCTCAAACTCTAAATGGACTTGGGGCCAGGAGCAAGAGAGAGCCTTTCACCAAGCCAAGCATTTACTACTCAACTCTGAGGCTCTCATCCTATTTGACCCTAAGTTGCCTCTGGTGGTGGTGGTGGTGGTGGTGACAGACAGCAGTGCCTATGGCATAGGAGCTGTACTGTACCACAAGATTGATAAGCAAGAGCGACCTATCTGCTTTGTCTCCAGAACTTTTACTCCAGCTGAGCGCAACTATTCACAGCTGGAGAAGGAGGCACTTGCCATGATTTTCGCACTCAACAAATTTCATAACTACTTATGGAGTCAGCAGTTTACACTAGTGACTGACCACAAACCATTGCTTGGAATCTTCTCTCCTACCAAGTCTATCCCTGCAATGGCTTCAGGACGGATCCAAAGATGGGCTTTAATTCTGCAGGCCTACAAGTTTCAACTTGTGCATCGCTCAGGAGTTATCTTGGGCACTGCCGATGCTCTGAGCCGGCTTCCATTGCCAGCAACGCAGTGCGATGTGGTTCCTATCTTGGGAGAATGGCAAGGCCTTGTTATTTTTTTAGAAGCGTCTCCTGTCACTGCTACCACTATTGCTAACCAGACCAAACGAGACCCTCTACTATCTAAAGTCCTGCGTTACTCTGAGCTAGGATGGCCAGTGTCAATCTTGGATGCTAATATGAGTCCTTACTTTTCTCGTCGTGATGAGCTCAGCATGGAGGGAGGATGTGTCCTCTGGGGCTACAGGGTGATTTTGCCGCCTAAACTTCACTCTGCTATGCTCAAAGAATTACACCCATGACATGTTGGGGCCTCTCGTATTAAGGAGTTGGCACGCAGCTATTTCTGGTGGCCTGGGCTGCATAAGGACCTTGTAGAGCTTGTTCGTTCTTGTCCTCACTGCTTGGCTCACATAACTATGCATCCTTGGAGTGAGATTCATCCATGGGAGTAGCCAAAACATCCGTGGCACAGATTGCATCTTGACTACGCTGGACCCGTCAACTCAAAGTATTTCCTTATACTGGTGGATGCTTACTCCAAATGGGTAGAATTTTTCCTACCAAAGGCCCTTCTACAGCTGAGACTGTGAAATGTCTAAGGCATTGTTTTTTCTCAGTTTGGATTGCCAGTGTCCATAGTATCTGACAATGATACCTGCTTAACCATTGTAGAGTTCCAGAACTTCTTAAGGAACAATGACACACAACCTCTGTCATATACAAGCCATCTACGAATGGACTTGCAGAAAGGATGGTGAGAACATTTAAGGATGCACTATCTACTTTAGATGATCCAATGGACATTTTTTTAGACAAATTTCTTTTCAAGTATAGCATGACTCTACATGCTAGTACAGAGGTCTCCTGCAGAGTTATTATTTAAGCGACGACTGCGCTGTCGTCTAGACTTGCTTTTTCCAACAGAGCAAGCAAAGCAGAGGGTCAATACCAAGCAGGATATTCAGCGTGATAGTCCAGTCTAAGAGGTCTATAGAGTTGTCTCTTGGGGATAGTGTCATCGTTCGCAACTATGCCTCAGGACCAGCATGGTTGCCAGCTGAAGTCTCTAAGGAGACTGGTGCAGTGTCTTGTGAGTGCCGACTTCCGGGAGAAGAACAGCTAATTAAGCGGCCTCTGGACCAACTATATCCTGCTAATATTGGACCTCTCCTTACATCTCGCCAGCCTTCTAATCTCTCTCAGATGAGCAATGACCCTCAACCACCTCCTATTGCAACCGAGTCAACACCCAGCCCATTGCCGGAGGTTGATGTCTCACCTTCGGTTGAACCTCCTAGCCCTATACCTGAGCCTAATATGCCAGCTCAGCCTATCCATCGGTCTACCAGAGCCATACGCCCTGTGGACCGTATGAATTTTTAGGGTCCCATCTTGGGGGGAAGGGGTGTAGTAACTTGTAATTCCAATTACAGTTACTTTTTATTATGTATATATGTTCGTGTGTTCGTCTTGTTTTCGTTATTCCTATTCCCAGTTTTAGTGCATAGTCGAGTTGCCTCTGTTAGCAGTTCTGGTTTGACCGTCACCGCGTTTGGATCTGCAACTACTACTTCTACTACCTAGTTACTATTTGATACTTACCAACTGGACATACGCCTACGTGACACATACTAAAGTAACTTACATACCTAACTCTACAGACGTGAACTCTAGACTTACTGATTCAGTAAAGTGTGTTAGGTTTGAGTTCATTGTTATCTAAGGTGAGTTGTATTCGTCTATTGCATTGTAATTATCATATGTGTCTGTTGTTCATGTCCATTGTTATTTGTGAAGCCCGAAACGTGCTTACGAGCCCAAGTGGTAGACTTGGCTTCCAATATCTATTTTACATGGGCTCTCACAGTACCATAGCGCTGCGGCTGTTCTCATGGACCTACCCCCCAATGCCGCGACGGCTTCGAGTTGCTTTCTGCCCTCTCCGCATTGGACACACTCGCAGGAGGCACCGTCATTTGATGGAGCTCTCGCTTGCCCCTTATTGCGATGATTGCGTTGTACTCCAGACTGTTAGTCACATTCTTGTTGCATGTTCCAATTTGCGTGATCTTTGCGCACATTATCTTTCTCTGTACCGGGACGAGCGTGGTCGCTATCGCTTGTCCCTTGTACTCGCCTCGGGACGAGTTCATGCACACAGACTTGTGGACTATACGACTCTTTTGCACTTTATTTGACTGTTTTTCTAGGGGTGGGGTTAGGTCGCATGGTCTTACACCAGGGTAAGGTAGGCAGACCCCCGACACCGGAGCGCGCTTCCTTCTTGCTTTGTTTCTAGTTGTTACTTTTTTAGCCTTTGTCCTTATTTATCATTGTTGTTCGTTATTTACATATTGTTATTGTTTTTTTTTAATATAGCCTAGTAGTAGTAGGCTGTGTTATGTACAGCGACTTATGCCCAAGTATTAAGATGGTCTCCCAAATTAATAATGTTGATTTAGTTCTCTCCGAATAATTTCTTGCCTTTCTTCAACTTTTATTGAACATAGCGTACAGTAATTGACTCTTTGCAAATACAACAAAGTGCTATTTTTGTTATACTTAATAACACCATAATTTCCACTCCATTCTTCATGAAACAGCCCTCTATTTCCATTACATTGTGGGCGAATTTTCCTTTTCTGTGTAGCCATTCTAATGGGTTATAATATACACACGCACGAAAATGATCACAAACTAAATTATCAAAGAAACGAGTGAACATTGACACTAAACATTGACAACTGATAAATTGCAAAGAGAAAACAATCAGAAAACCTACATAGGTGTATAAACTATTTCAGAAATGTTTCGTTATTATTTAATTTCAATTGTATTTTATAACAGTTATTCTCAGCAACTGAACAAAACATTGTGAGACTAGTCGAGGAACAGACGGAGGAGCTGGAAACATCGCCATACGTTTAGCAGTGTTGCATTATTTCTGAGAAATATCTCATTGAAAAGTTGGTGGTGTATGATTGGTTCGCTACACCTTGTTAGGCCTACTTAAATCCAGAGAAGTCGCCCCCATACCCAACCAGCGCATCCTGCCAAACCACCGCTACACCACCCATACCCTTATCATTAGGATCCATATCTACTCGCACTCCATTACAGGGTGGAACTATCTTCAACTGTCAATTTTTAAAACACATTTACTTCCTCTCCTCCTTTTCTCCCAGCACATACACCACCACACATTACACCAACCTACTCGATTCACACATAGATTGAACGGAGGGCGCGATATACCCGCCCAATGACACCATTGCTTGAACAGAACTTTCAGCTGCGAATCTCCATGCTGGAACCCATACCTGCTTTAGTCGCTTCTAACCGAAATTATTAAGAGGATTATATAATTAAGGCTTCAAAACAATATACATTGATTTTTATTACTACATAATCTAAATGGAGATGAGCGTTCACTTAATAGCACAACGGGTGTCCTCGCCTTTGATGCAAATAATTGGTGAAGGTGTCGTCGGGGCTCCAACTGGAGTAGAGGGCGATGGGGGTCATGAAATTGCGGGTGAGGTGAGCAACGTAGTGGGCCATTGATGGCGTAGGGGTGGGGGATGCTGTCATCATTATTCATTGATTTTTTAATCTTCTTAACTGAATTGATTGATTGACTATTTTATTCAGTGAATTAATTAACTCGAATGATTTCTCGGTTGACTTTACTGGATTAGTTGACTGATCAATCGACTGATCACCCTCAAAAGAATTAACAGCATTTCATGTGCAGAAGCGCTCACCTCCATTTTTCCCGCGTTGGATTACCTAAAGAGATCCTATCGGATCGCAGCCGGCAGTTTACCTCTCATTTAATGGAGCAGGTAGGGAATCTACTCATGATTAAGCACCTCTTTAATACCTCTCTTTCACCTAGGCCGGAAACGGTGTGTGTGAAAGGTTTAACTCTAATCTCAAGGCCATTTTGCGAAAGCTGTGCGCGGAGCAACTGAGTGAATGACACCATTATCTCCCCTACAGGGAGATATCTCACCGCACTTTGGGTTTCGCACCCTTCGAACAGTTATATAGTAGGAATGTTTGAGGACCACTGAATATTCTTAAGGAGTTATTTACAAACCAAAAATTAGATCGGGAAGTACAGTCGTCTTACCCGTACTTGATCGAGATTCGTCAGAAGTTAGAAGAATGCGCCGAGATATCCTACCAAAACGCCGACGTAAATCTGGACCAATAAAAATCTTACTTCGATTGTAATCAAACACGGTGAGGAAGTTTTGTTATTGCTCCCGACGACCAATAGCAAACTCCTGAGTCAATGGAAGGGCCCTTAAAGGATCGAGAAAAACGCGGCCCCGTAGACTATGTGGTGGAGACTCCATCTCGAAGTATGCTTTACTATGTAAACCTCCTCAAGAAATACCACCTGCGCGCCGGAATCCATCAGAGAGTAGCCATAGATGAAGAATCGGCCCTCGAAGGAGATTACTCTCTGGGTGTGGTTCAAAACGTCTGCGTGGAGCAGGACGATGATTACCCCTTAATCATATGCGACGTAATGGAATCCCCTTCCAAAGAGTTAAAAATAAGTGGTCAATTATCCTTCACCACAGTCAGAAAACCCAGCTCCAAGCTACCCTCGATCGATTCAATGACGTCATCTCTGACATCCCAGGATGTGCTACCCAATTTGAGCAAGATATCCAGATAACTACGCAAGAAGCCGTTAGGTCTAGACTGTACCGTTTGCTCGTTCATTTAAGGGAAGAATTTAATAACGAAGTAGAGAAATTGTTAAGGTTGCAGATAATTGAGCCCTCTAAATCAAAGTATTGTTCCCCAGTAGTTATGGTAATTGAAACCGATCACAAACCACTGTCGTATCTTAAGAACATTAAAAATAACAATGGGAGACTAATGCGTTGGAGCCTAGTTCTTCAAGAACTTTAATTTAAGATATTGTATTTAAAAGGCTCCGAGAATTGTAGGGCTGATAGCGTAAGTCGAAATCCTCTAGATTCCGCTCCCGATGAAGTTGAACCTACCAATTTTGTCTCTCGTGTAAATAGGTCTTTGTAAATTTCTGTCTTTTCCCATGGTTGTATATATACATACGTTCCCCCATTCATTTGGAACCGAAGCCAGATATGCCTCAGCTGAAATTCATGCTTGTTTGTTGTTATTAGCCTCTTATAATGGACACTTTTTCTAGGTATTCTCGTATTCCATTGCTATTTTCTTTTGATGTGAATTGTTGTATTTTTTTTCTTGTCATTCCAGAACTAATTGTATGTATTTTTGTTTTTGAGCGACTCGAGGTATTGTACACCTTTATTTTGTTTATAACTTGAGATGTCACTACCCATTCGGACGTTCCATCTTAAGGGGGGGGGGGGGAGATGTGTCAGAAAATGAGGGAGAGAGAGAGCACGAGAGCGTGTGTGATGGAGTCACACGAAAGGGATTTTGAGCGAAGGAGCCTTGCTTACAGAACGTCGGCAAACTTACGCAGCGATAACGCGCCAGAACCCCGTTCTGTTTATGGTGTTACGACCCTCACTGCCGATTCTCTCCATCGAGGCTGTGGGACCGAACCGATAACGCTTTCGTCGGCAAACATTGGAACTTCCGGCGTAGTAGTATATATTCTCCATCCCGAAAATAATCGTGCAAGTACTTTTTGAGCTTTCAGGTCGCGAGCTGTCCCCACCTTGCCTTTAAGTAAACAAGCCCACGCAATACAGAAGGTATTCACACGGTATCATAAGCCGTCTTTGGAATCATTCATCGACGACGCGCAATGCTCGAGCAACAAACGCCGGTGCTATTCGGTCTAGCAGCAGGAATTCATCTTTGGAACGACGAAGACTACGTCTGGAATATCGCGCTCTACTCCGATTCCCTCCGAGTACCCATGCTCGTGGTCTTCTCCAGAAATTCGTAAGACTTAGATTTTCTTTAATCATCAAAGAGGTGTGACGCTCTCTGACGAAGCGACTCACCACGTGATTTCCTCCCGATCCCTCTTGGGTAATTATTGTAATAATTATTGAGCCTCGTACGGCTAAGACTTACCTCGCAGGCGCCTCCCGCTTTCACTCGGGTAATTAGTTTACTTATTGAGCCTAGTAGGGCTAATACATGTCCTTTCAATTTCATTGATTTAGTAAAGTGTGTTAACTAAATTGCCTGTATATTATTCTGTGAATATCTATTGTTGTTTGTATAGGATTAAAGATTATTTTTGTTTATCCTGTTTAAATATTCCAACCACTAAAGCCTAATTAAATAATAGTAATACGGCCAACGATTAATTCACTCACGCCATTTAAAATCCCATCGCACTCGAAGAGTAAATCTTTTCCTAATTTGGCCTCTCGTCTTCCATCCCCTGCGTCTTTGGAGGGAAGCCAAAGGGTCAGGTTCGAACTACTTGAATTATACGACACCTCATATTTACAAATTCGCCCAAATTAAGTAGTGAAAGTGCTTATTTAGCACAGTATTTGTTTTTTTTTTTAATGGATATATTTATAACAAAGCGGCCACAAAATTCGCGGGTGGGAATAAAGCGAAAAATTGGATTTGTGCCTCCCTCGGATGTTGAGACTGCCCACCACTCATACCCATGCAGATTCAGCCTCCATTGAGGGGCAGTGTTTTGGTCTGTTTGCGCCAGTATTGCCAAGAAACCCACACCCATCTGAAAGTTAGACAGCCTTTTTGTTCTGAGGATCGCCCCAAGTAGGCTCCTCTCTGAGCTATTCATGCTTTGTATCTCACAAATTTTGCCCCCGTTTTTGCTTTTTAACCTATGTCAAATGGATATTGGTCGAGGGAGAAGGATTTTCAACCTCTCACTGGTTCTCCACCCTGGCTGTTGTCCTTATTTCGACCCCCGATTCGGGTAAATTTCCCCGACAACGATTTTTTGTCCATAAAATGCATTTTGGTGACGTTTTCCGAGGTCCTGAAGGAGATTACGATCGTCCTCAACTCTGACATTCACTTCTTTTCCTGATTAAAAGCTTTTATTCATTATATTGAAGGCGCCTCACGACGATTTGCTGCCTCGAACAGGTTTAGGACATTGGCGTCTAGGCGGGGGACAGGCGACCCTGAATTGTCTAATGCCACCCTCCTGGAGAGATGCCCTCGTTAGTTTTGCATTGAATTTTGTCAAAAAAATCCGGTTCTTCTTCGTGTCTCTATCATTCCCACTTTCCCCGCCTACATCTCCCTATTCCTACTCCCAAACGGGGCGCAGATCCCTCAATCGGCAATCACCCTCTCCCCTCCCTCTCATAAAAAAACAAAACAAAAGAAATAGTAATAAAAGAGATGCACAAAAAAGGAAGTAAATAATATTAAGGAAAGAGGAAATCGTTGAAGGGGGATTTCTTAGATATTTGAACCCATTTTTATTTGCTTAATTCAGTGATATTTTTGAGAGAGGAAAAGAGGGACCAAAAATGAGTACTAAAAGTACTCTCCAAATGAACTATATTAAAAGCAAACTCGCTCCACCCCTTAACCATTCGAGGAAGCAACCTTAGTGTGTGTTGTGGTTGATGGCTGGCTCTTTCTATCTCGAGAGATTCGTCCGTGTTGTGCGAATGCTCTGCTTAAAACAGGAGAACGGACCACTGCTTCCTCACACTCCTTTATACTTCCAGGACCTTTTAGGAAACCACCTTTTGGTTGTCCATGGTACCACAGATCGGTCTCTCTCTCAAACTTGTAGACTCCTTAATATTTTGGGACTATTTGCCTATGTTCGTTCGAGGCCGGAAAGTCCAAATTGTCCCCATCCTAGAAATAGCTCTAACGGCCTAAACCCTTCCCCATCCCGGGTTGTCTTCGATCGATTGAACCCCGCAGGAAGGGGGTCAAGGCAGAGGGGCTTCTTATGAGGTTTTGAAAGAGGTTCAGTGACAACCAAGAGGGGATGAGCAGTCGTGGTGGGAGGGTCTAACCCATCGGGGAATACCCTGTGAAGCCTATTACACTTGCCATCCACCGTGCTAAGGGGCCTCAGCGCTCCCCCGACCCCAGATTAACCTTTTCTTCTCATTTCTAGCACCCTCTCTTCTTACTCCACTTCATCACTTTTTATACAACCTCTCCCACAACTTTCTTTGATCGGCCTCAAATTTCACAAGGTAAACACTGACCAGCTTCCGCTCATCCAAACATCCCGGATCGGAGCTGAAGGGGGAGGGGCAACGCTCTCTTTTAGCTCCATTTTGGGGTGGTGGGTTTTTGAAAACTTGCTTCACCCCCCCACCCTCACATTCCTTACATCTCCTTTCTCTCTCCTTTCACACTCTATCAAATTTACGCCCAACCCAAGGTGAAGCCGCCCTTCCGAAGTGTTGCCTGGCCACTGGGCGGAAAAGTATGATCCTAAATGGCGGCAGAAAGCTCTGCCGGCCCGATGTTCACCCCTCGCAGAGCGGGCTACTACTGCATGGGGTGATGAGCGTTTACGTCCCGTGATAATTATAGGGTCTCTTAAATGGCGATATCCGTGACGACACGGTCTTGGAGAGCCGAGCGGATGTCGAAATTACCTTCTGCTGGGTTCCTGGACCTGTAGGAATTGCTAGAATGAGGGCGCCAAAGAGTCAACGAGGACTGGGCGACCAGACCAGCGTTTTGCTTTACAGGACAGGAATAAGGGCTGCTTTCCCGGCGGCTTGGCAAAGAAGATGGGAGAAGGCTGAAGGGAACTTAAAGTTACGTGTCATTGCACCGCGACTCTTCCGATGGACCTACACTCTTAATGCCGCATCGGCTGAAAGTTGCTTTATGTCGTCTCCGAATCAGACACACTCGCGGGACGCACCGCTATTTGATGGAGCGCTTGCCTGCGCCTTATTGTGAAGACTGCGTTATACTCCAGACTGTTCAGCCCATTCTCGTTGAATGTCCCAGTCTGGGTGATCTTCGCGCACGTTACCTGTGCCGGTACCGGGATGGGCGAGGTCGCTACCGCTTGTCCTTTGTACTCAGAACTGGTCCGTTCACACTGACTTGTGGACTATACGACTTTTTGGAGGAGGCCAGCCTCCTACGCTTTATTTGACCTTTTTTTGTTTTTTTTGTCACTTGTTCCTGCGCCGGAGGGAGGCGGGCCTACCCCATGACGCCGGAGAGCGCTTCTTTCATGTAGCCTTTTTGCTTTGTTTTTTTAATTTGTTAATTTTTGTTTGTTTGTTTTTAGTCTGTGCTGAGACTTTCTTTCTTTCTTTTTACCGTATTTATTATTTATATATTGTTATTTACTTTATACCTTTGCCTACTAGTACGCTTTAGCGTGAGTACGGCAACTTTGGCCCTAGTAGGCAATTGCCAAGATGTTCTCTCTCTCAAAAGAGCTCTCATTCACTCGGTTGTCCTTCATCCGCACTCAACCAGCAATGTGCCACACCCACATAAAACCAACATACTTATTCCCATACTTATTGACCCAGCAGGGGTCAAGATATACTCATTTGTGGAATAAAGGGTCCCGATGCAGGAGTGAGCGTAGCCGCTCTCGGCAGTGCCAGAGATACAAGAACCAAAATCTTCTGTTTCCAGGGGGCGTTACCTACAGATCTCCCCCCCGTACCCCTCATTTGGGGGATGTAGGACGGTTGTTATTTCCTTCCTGATTTCTCTCCTGTCTGTCCTCATTCTCACTCGTCACTTAGGGAAAGAAGAGCCCCCCTCTAAGAGTGCAGCTAATAAAGAGCCGGGTCTCCACCTATTTCATGAGTTGAGGTCGTCATATTTAGTCGCCTCCCAAGACGCGCAACTCGCATCACGCCGGTGCCATTTCTGTTTCCCTATCAGAGAAGTGATATTTTTTTAATAAGCGTTTTATGCCCTCTTTCACCCCTTTATGGGTCTAAACAGGCAGGGTATTTCTAATTTACTTTGCTTTAATTCTGTTCTCAGTGCCGTACTTGCTTAGGGTTCGTTGCCGAGGACTTTCTTCAGGGTCAGGCTGTTACCCAAGTACTTTTCCCGGTGTCGCTGGAATCAAGTGCAGGTTAGGAGTATGTGTGTGGTAGATAAATGGGCGTTGCAGGTAGTGTGGTGGGTAAGCTTTGTGTGCCCTAGTCGTAAGCGTCCTAAGATGACTTCATCTCTTCGAGAATTTCTGGAATCGCTCCTCCATTTGTTGAAGTCATCTTTTATTTGTTGTAGATGTTGATAGTCGTGTTCATACCATTCAGGCTTTCAATGTTTTTTAACTGCCTCCACAATGAGGTTGCAATAGTCTTTGATGGTTCAATGAGTTATCTGCGACTGAAAATTTTGGGTCTCTATCAGAGTCTTCATTGCCTCTAACCCCTGCATGGGAGGGGCACCAACATAGGGTTACGTTACCCGAAAGTGACGTTATCTTTCTTTGAATTTCAATGGTTGCGTGATTTTATCATTGTCAGCGCACTGATTGAGTCTGAAAATATTGTGGTTTTAGTGATACCTACTTAACTGACTTGATACCTATGTAGATGGCAGTGAGTGCTGCCGAGAGGATGGAAGCGCAATCCGGAAGTCGGGCTGCTCGTATGTGGTGCGGGAGAATTGCTGCACACTCCACGCCATCCGCCGACTTCGATCCATCTGTGAAGATGGATTGACATGGTTCATGAGACCTTTTGTTGTCCTGGAAAATGTTGGATAGCACTACGGGCATCATTATCGATTTCGAAGATGGGAGAGTTATTTGACATATTACTCAAGGTTGAATAATCCACGGGGAAACAGTATAATAGTTGTCAATGAGGATGTTTGGATCTGGCAGGTTTAAACTTTGTAAGAGTTTTTTAACCCTTACCGAGTAGGTGATGTAGCTGCAAGTTCTAGGGTTGTCTGCTAGTAGCGTAGGTTTTAGTATTATTTTGAGTTTGTTGTTATGTCTGTAAACACGCGCAAGGTAATTTAGTTCTACAACTTGTCTTTGGTAACGCAAAGGTAGTATTCCGATTTCGGCGCGAAGTGAGGATGTTGGGGTTGATTTGAAGGTACCAGTGGCTAGACGGAGGACTTGGTTTTGCACGGGATCTAAGTCCTGGATTACCGATTTTGATGCTGCTCTGTACAGATGACATCCGTAATTTATTCTGGACAGGATGAGAGTTTCGTAAAGGTACAGTAGGGTGCTTCTATCTGCCTCCAGTGATGATGCGACAGTTTAGTTAGAATATTTGTGACTTTGTACCGCCGTTTTTTGAAGTTTAAGATGTGGGGTTTCCATGTAAGCCTCTGATCCAGTGTGAGACCTAGAAATTCCATGTTTTTTGAAAAATGATTGGGCGTCGTTCAAATAGCAATGGGATATGCGGAATTTGTCTGTTTCTTGTAAAGGTTATGGCGGTTGTTTTTTCGCTTGAAATTGTGAAGCAGTGTTGTACTAAGTAGTTCTCGATTTTGTCTATTGCTTCTTGTAGGCGATTTGATACTTCTGTTGCGCTGGTGCCTGGGAGCAAAGTTGCCAAGTCGTCAGCATATAATGGTAGGTGGTACTTAAGAGTCAAATTTTTGATTGCTATTATGAACAGGGTTGTGCTGAGCACACTTTCTTGTGATACTCCTTCGTGTTGGCTGAATTGTGTAGACTAGGCTCCATAGAGATCTAGTGTGAATTTTCTATTGTTGAGGAAGTTTTTGATGAAGAGTGCGAGTGGACTTCTGATTCCTTGTTCGTGTATGTTATTGAGTATAGGTCTTGGCAATGTCAAAACAGACTGCCTTGACAAACTTCCCTTCGCTGAATGCTCGGCCGACGTCGTGGTGAAGGAGGGTTAAAGGATCTATTGTGGAGCGGTATTTTCTATAACCGTATTGGTTTTGGACATAAGGTTGTTTGTTTCTAGATACCATTTCAATCTAGCATTAAACTTTCTTTCTAATATTTTGCATCGGCATGGTGTCAATGAGATCGGTCTATAATTCATTAGGTTTGATGGATCTTTTTCAGGTTTTAAGAAGGGAAGGACTAGCGTCTGATGCCAATCATCGGGGAAGGAGCCATTAGTCCAAATGCGCTTGCAAATGTCCAAAAGTAGATCTAAGGCGTTTAGGGAGATTCTCCGTATGATGATGTTTGAGATTTCGTCATCTCCAGGGGCTGGGTTTGGGCTTTCTTCTAGGGATGCTTGTAATTCTTTCATGGAGAAAGGATTGCTGTAGGAAAAGATTCTGTTGGAGGAGAAGTCGAAATTTGTCGATTCTGCTAGAGTTTTCCGGGTTAAGAAGGCATTGTTCCTAGATCCTTTAGAGATGATACTGAGGAAATGCCCTATTATGTTAGCAACTTCGGTTTGATTGCTCATGGTGTTGCCATTAATAGAAAGAATAGGGAGGTGAATTGTGCTGCGCTTTCCTGACATTTTTTTTATTTGTCGCCAAATATTTGGATGGGAGTGTCTTTGTTAATTTTAGATACATATTGTTTCCAGGAGGCGTTTAGCTTCTTTAAAGGTCCTTCGGGCGATGGCAGGTGCTCTTTTATAGACTCTGTAATTCTGTAACCTTTTAGTTCTTATGAAAATTCTGTGAGCTTTATCGCGTTTTCTTTTATCCTCTTGGCACTGTTGGTTCCACCATGAAGTAGTGCGCCTGCTGGTGTTGCGGTTGGTCTTTGAAATGGGTTTACCAGCTGCTTTCTGTAGTTCTGCCGTGAAGTAGCAGATATCCGCTTCTGAATTGGGTTTGAGTTTGGCTGTCGTCAATGCGAAGGCGGTCCAATTTGTTTCGACGTGCCTGGTATAATCGGGTTCTGTATGTTTTTGTCCGCATTGTTAGTTTTCTTAGCGAGAGGTTCCTTATATATTACCTGTGGGCGCTGTAGCATTGGTTTTGTGTTGCGCTGGGTGCTTAGTAGGCGGGCGAGAGTGTTTGTTGTGAATACTGTATTTACAGTGGGGCTGTATGTCTGGAGGCATTCTTATTGGTATACAGTTCCTTGTTTATAGCCGATTCTTCTATATTTTTAGTTGAATATGTGGACCTTGGTGGTGAAGTTGGTAATCTTGTGGTGATATTTGGGAAAGGCAAATGTCTTTTGGGGGCTCTGTACTTCCATTTTGTGTCGGTGTGTTTGAGCCAGACAGTGCTGTTTTCTCGGCTTTAGATGCCGAGCAATGGAAGACTGGTGTCAGGGGTTGGGGGTTTATGGGTTTGTTGTGGAGGTGTGAGAATAGCTCGCTATCGTAGCGTATATTTTCTGTGCTAGATGAGCCGTTTCTTCCGGTTATTTTGAATTCTGGGCTTTTAGTTGGTGAGGAGGATGAAGTGACATATTTGAGCGATTCTCGGTGGCTTCTTTTTTTGTGATTGCATTTAAGGCAGGTCTGTTTCCGGGTGCTTAGTAGTTAGTGGTTCAGTTTGGACGTGGTGTGGTTTTAATTTGGGGCTTTCTAGAGGTCTTAGGCTGTTTTCCTTGGATAGTGAGGTTTTGTTGATGGCTGTTAGGTCCAATGTTGGTTTGGTAACTAATTCAGTGGTTGGAGCTTTGGTGGTGTAAGCAACGGTAGCATAAGTTGCAGTACTCAACGTTCTTCCTTCCTCGGCCATATCTTTTAAGGCTTGGTGCCTTCGGATGCCAAAATGGGTAGTTCTAATCGGTACCTTCTGATGGAAGTTGAAGTGCGGACATATTCGCTTGAATGCTTAGTGGTTATCTCCACAGTTAATGCATCTTTCCTTTGCTCTGCATTGTTCACTATTGTGCCATTTTTCGCTGCATTTGAAGCATAATTGTGGATCCGTTTTACCATATTTGGCCGGGTGACCAAACATTAGGCACGATCCACATTGAATTGGATTGTTGTCTCTGCGAATCTGATTATTTGTGGGATGGTTTGCTGATTGATTGTTATTTTTGCGATTTTCAGCCGAGTTGAGCGTGTGGGCGATATTTCTCGAATATGGACACAGAGTCTATATGATGGCCGTCATCTTCAAATAGCCTTTGTATCCCTTGGCATATGAAGGCCTCCGTACTTTTATCCGTTGGTTTTATTTGATTGTCACTTAAGGCGGCGAAGGCCAGTAGTTTTTTTAATATTTTTTTCTGATTTTTTCTTAACTGTAGCCTCTGTTCGATCAGGATTGATTGACAATTCTAATTGTGACTCTTCTGTAACGACTTGTAGTTGTTCTCGCAGTTCGAGTGCACAGAACGGTTCATCTCTTGTGGTTTTGAGCGTTATGTATCTGGACCAGCAAACCGGTCCAAATTTTTCTGCGGTCGTTTATTTTTTGTTTGTTGCTGTTTTTTTTTTGTGGAGTTTCTTTTCGTTCATTTTGTAGATTTGGTGAGTCAATAATAGTATCCATGGCCAATAAATGAAATTTAACACCCCTGCCCGTGGCAGCCCATACTGATCCCAACAATGGACCAGCACTATTGGGTGACTTTTGCATGGCCCCGGCCGGTACCACTAGGCGGGGCCTATACGCCTTCGCCACTACCCTTTGGGAACTCGGCACCAAAGCCACACATAGCATGGTAGGCTGATCAGAGTAGTTAGTCCAGGTTGCTGACAGACTTCCGAGCGGTTAGGGTCACCACACCTAACATCTTTACGTCGGAGTATTCGGTGCGCGATAAGAGGAGTGCAGGTTCGTGATCGGGGACGTCCGTGGGCAGGAGAAGAAGAAGCCATCAAAAGGTAGAGGAAAGGTGATTGTAAAGCGACGAAAGAAAAGCAGGGGCACAGTGAAGGAGAGGTGGTACAGGAGAGGGATTTTTTTTTTCTTTTAAGGGGCTATCTGGCGACTGCCTACTTGGACATAAGTCACCGCAAACAAACAGCCTAGTTCTAGGCTCGTTTAAAAGAAAAGATTGAAAAAAAAGGTAAAAAGGGAAGATGGCAATTAGGTAGCAAGCTCCAGCGTCAGGGGGGGGGGAGGGGAGGTCCCACTCACCCCGGCGCAGAAGCGTGCGACCTACAAAGAAAACCAATAACCAAAAAAACAAAACCTGATTAAATAAAAGGGAGAAGACTGGCCTCCCCCCAAAAGTCAACAAGCCAACCAGTCAATGTGCACGCACTTGTCCCGAGTTAAAGGGACAGGCGGTAGCGACCCCGTCCATCCCGGTACCGGAACAGGTAACGTGCGCGAAGATCACCCAGACTGGGACATTCGACAAGAATGTGCCGAACAGTCCGGGGGACAACGCAGTCGTCACAATAGGGTGCTCCATCAAATAGCGATGCGTCACACGTGTGTCCGATTCGGAGACGACAGAAAACGACCTGAAGACGTCACGGCATTGGGGGATAGGTCCATGGGAACAGTCGCGGCGCAATGGTACGCAACTTTAAGTTCCCTTCGACCGTCTCCCATTTTCTTTGCTAAGAGGTCCGAAGAGCTGCCCATATTCCTGCCATGTAGCCGGTGTGAGGAAGAGCGAAACGCTGGTCCGGTCGCAGAGTCCTCGCGAACACTTTGGCGCACTCATTCCGCGCAATTCCTACATGTCCAGGAAACCAGCAGAAGATAATCTCGAAATCTGACCGGCTCGCCAAAACAGTGGCGTCACGGATAACGCGAACCAGGGGATGCGGAGATTCCAATGGACCGAGAGCACTCAAGGCGCTTGGTGAGTCGCTATATATCACAATCCTGTCTCCGAACCGGGCACGTCGAGTAATCTACCGTACCGAGTGGTATATTACCACCAGCTCGGCCGTGAAGACAGACGCAGCGCCTGGCAGAGCCCCGCTGACTTCAAACAGCGGGGATACGGCGTGGAAGCCGACCCCCTCTTCGGACTTGGAGCCATCCGTATACACTGGCACGGTTCCAGCGTAACACGAGGTGTGCTCCAAAAAAGTCGAACGCAATACTCCCGGCGCTGTACAAGCTTTGGGAGCAGAGGCGTGGCGACAAATAACCAAATGTGGTACCCTCCAGGGTGGCGTCCTGGGCAGAACCAGGGGAGTCACCAGCCCGAGAGCTATACATAGCTCTCGAAGGAGTTTCCTGGCCCTAAACCAAAAGGGCTTAGGGTATGACTGGCGTCTCTCGGCGGCATAGACACCATCGAGATCAGCTGTAGATGCAGTGAGAGATGTTGGCGACTGAGAGATGCGCCGTCTCGCGCATTCAGACGAGTGATGCACTGTACGCCGCGTAGAGCGAGTGACATCTCCGCAGCATCGACCAATAGGCTCTCATTGGGGGAAGTGTGGAAGGCACCGGTCGCAAGGCGAAGGCCGGTGTGGTGGATCGAGTCCACCTTCCGCAATAAACGCTTGGCTGCGGATGCATCAGACTCGCATCCGTAGTCGAGCTTCGAACGAACAAAGGATCGATAAAAAAGTAAGGCAGTAGCCCTATCAGCCCCTAAAGCACTGAACGTCACGGAACGGAGAATATCTAAGGGGCGGGTACAAGAGACCCTAAGGCTGCGAATATGAGCCTCCCAGGTGAGGCGTCGGTCAAATACAAGACCAAGGAAACGGTGCGATTCAACTACTTCCAGGCGCACTCCATTATGAAACAAATCTGGTTCGGGGTGGAGCCGTGGATGACGGCAGAAGTGCATCACCTTAGTCTTTGCCAAAGAAAACCGAAACCTGTGCGCTTCGGAATAGCGAGAGACGAGGTTCAATGCCTGTTGGAGTCGACACTCCAGAGTTGGCATCTGGGCCGCGCCAAAAGAGATCGAAAGGTCGTCCAAGTAGAGCGTAGCGAGAACATCTTCCTGCAGCACCGAGGTGATGCCGTTGATGCTCAGGGCAAAGAGTGTGACACTCAGGACACTTACCTGCAGGACACCCTCTTCCTGCTCCATTGGGCCGGAGAGGGCTCCCCCCCACCCATACGCGGGATCGACGATCTCGCAAAAATTTAGATATAAACATTGGGAGGCGTCCCCTCGCCCCCATCGTGTAGAGGGTCTCCATGATACCGTATCGCCATGCAGTATCATAGGCCTTCTCCAGATCGAAAAACACCACACATAGTGCTGTCTACGAAGGAAGGCCTCGCAGGCGGCATTTTCCAGTCGGAGCAGACCATCCGACGTGGAGTGGAACTTGCGGAAGCCGCTCTGTGCAGAAGACAGATGACCTCCGCTGTCCAAGAAAAAGGCTAATCTAACATTTACCAATTTCTCCATCAACTTGCACACGCAAGTGGTTGGAGAGATTGTGCGTAAACCGGCCGGAGTAGAGTGATCTCTCCCCGGTTTGCGAAAGGCAAGCACAGTAGCGATTCGCCCGGAATCTGGCAGGAGACCCTCCACCCAGATCCTGTCGAACAAATCTAAGAGAAAAGCCATGCCTCGCTCAACCAGGTGTCGAAGCATGGCGTACGGGACATCGTCCGGACCATCGGCGGTGTCCGCGCACAAAGCAAGAGCGGAGCGCAACTCACTCACAGTAAACCTGTCGTTGAAGGGTTCTCCGCCTCTGGAGGTAAAGTCCAGCCGGCGGTCCTCCGCGAGATTACGACGTGCATTGGATGCTGAGGAGCGGCATCCCGGCTAGAGAATTCGGAGAAAGTGGTCGCGAAAGATTCCGCCCTGGACGCGGGGTCCGAGATTGCCGTCCCATTCTCCTGGAGAACCGGAGGGGGGTCCTGCGAGAACTTGCCCCGAATCCTTTTGACTCGCTTCCACACCTCTGCTAAAGGGGTCTTCCCGTTAAGTGAAGACACGTATGCCCACCAAGAAGAGCAGCGGGCGTGCTTCGAAATATACCGGAACCTAGCCCTAGCCCGACGAAATTCAGCGACAGTGAAATCGTTCGGGCGACGCTTATAGCGCATGTAGGCATAACGCTTCAGTTTGAGGGCCGTCTCAGACTCGGCCGACCACCATGGGAGTGGTCGGCGTGCAAAACGGCGAAACGTTCGGATAATAGTAGTAAGGCTCGCGGCGATGAGGTTCCAGAGAAGAATTCAACAGCCTCATCTACCGACCTAAACTCCTCGACTGAGATAGAGAATTCAGTCATTTCCTGAAATGCGGGCCACCGCGCCCGAGTACAAGAGAGGGACATTAGTGGTTAGCGAAGGAAGAGGGGATAAGCTGGGGCCGGACGTAGCGCTGAGTCACGTAGGCACGGAGGCCAGGAAAGCAAATCGGCACGTCCCTTACGGGGAGAGAAGTGCAATGGTGTGAAAGAGAAAAGATTCAATTATGAAAATGCGCAGAATCCTCACCAAATCTAAATTGATGGTTTTTGTTTTGTTTTAGGTCTTTTGGGAGCGGCCCAATTCTGCTTGAGAACCACTTTCAGCCCCAATTTGCCACCATTCCATTGTGTCCTCCTCAGCCTTGCCCCTTTGACCTCGCCGTGGAAGAGAAAATGACAAGGAACATTGAAGACCTCCCTGATTTGGCCATGGAATGAATTTTTTCCCTGTTAGAACCGTCCTTCTTAATTAATGCTGTCCAGTTTGTTAACAAACGCTGGAATGATGTGATTCGAGGGACTTCTGTCTGGAACTCGATCAGATACTTCCGTCTAGAATACGAGACAATGGGTACTTAGTTCGGCCAAAAGGTCCTTGAGAAGTGTCGCAATTTGGAATATTTGGTGATCATTAAGTTGCATCCACATTATTGGTCGCGTTCTTTGACTCTCACAAAAGTGTGCCTACCTCGATTGGAATCCGTATCTTTCTCCTACATCAATTTTAAGATGGAGAACACGATCATATATATTATTAAAAGTGCCCCGGTTTCTTCGACGTATTAAGACAGAAGGATAAATAACACAAGCATTGGTCGATGCTATCTCTAAACTCAGGGAATTATCCTCCATCGACCCTGATTTATCTTTCCAAGTCGTATCTTTAATTCGACTCTTTCAAATGAGTTCCAAGTTGGAAGTCATTAAGGTTTGGGGTTGTTTCAACTCCCATAAAGGAGACTTTAAAATCCTCCTGAGACCCATTACAGTATCCAAAAGTGTTTCAGTTGGGGGAATCTAATCGAGGACGACGACGTCATGCTAACGTCAAGATACACCGCGTTTTCTGAGCTGAGTCATCTACTGATAACTCCTTGAAATTGATCCAGAAGATGTCATCCTTGATATCTCATCTTAAAATATAGCAGCCTTTTTTCATCAGAGGCTCTCGAGAAATTCTTTGAAGCCGGTTCCTTCCCTAAATTGAAGACTCGGCCTCGTGGCCTTATATCAATTAAACGACTTGCTCATCGATGCCATATCACACAAGTACCTAAATCTGGAGGCTATGGAGCTGGCATGTGACTTTCCCCCTTCACTTAAGGGATTTGGTCGTTTCCTATGACGTGTTGGTCGCATACAAGTACTTAAGCTTTCTCTTCCAGAGTTCGATTCAACTGTTCTTATCAGTGACCTTTCAAATGACCTTCCGGGATTGACCTATCTTGAGGTGGACGATCATTATGGAGTTGATTGCGATTTTGCTGAGATTTTCCTCAAGTCCCACCCTAATTATAAATGCCATGAATATATTAAATTTAGATACAAATTTGATGAAAATGACGACCTCTATGAAAGACATCTCAAAAGTCCCCATTTGACACCCGTCCTGGTAGATGGTGGTCGTGATAGGCTCTATAGAATCCTGCCGAGTTACCAACGTGGATGGCGGCTCTAAATGGGCTTCTCAATGATGCTTCATACCTTATCATTTCATGAGTTAAAATCTTCCATCGGTAAAAATAATAAACTTTTCTCACCTTAATTTATATTCTTTTGACTTCCTCTTTGATTTCACAGGGCCACGTTGGTTGGTATGCCATACCCGCCCATTACCGCAATTGTCTCCGTTCTCACCTCACCGGCCAGTATCAAGGTTTAGTCGTCTTTCCTCCCCATGGGCGATGAAGAACGTAGCCCCCTTCCTCAGACATGCTTTCAAGAATCCAAACAAGGACTACATCAAACTCCTCCCCCTTGGGTGCGCCAGAGGATCTTAGACGATCCTTGAAGACTAAATAGTGTGCCCTCCAGTCCCCAACACACAGGTTTGCCTTGCCCCACTCCTATAATTTTCAAAATTACCCCTTTCCCTCCGATACTCATTCAAAACCTCCCCTTTTCGCCCCCCCCTTAAATTTTTTTAGGGGCCATCTGGCGACTGCATAGTTGGGCATAAGTCGCCGTACTCACCACGACAGCCTAGTACTAGGCTACTTTAGAATAACAAAAAATCAACAACAATAAAAATAAAAAAAGCAACAGACAGGCTCGAGGGTCGGAGGATTTCTGCCTCTCCCGGTCGCAGGGACGTGCGACCTACAGAGAAAACAACAAGAAAACCCTCACCTAGTTAAATAAACGGGGGAAGGCCGACCACCCCCTAAAAGTCTATAAGTCCACCAGTCAAACTACACGAACTCCTCCCGAGTACAAAGGAAAGGGGATAGCAACCGTGCCCATTCCGGTACCGGGACAAGTAACGTGCGTGGAGATCACCCAGATTGGGACATTCAACAAGAATGTGCCGAACAGTCTGGGGGACAACGCAGTCTTCACAGTAGGGCGCTGGCGAGCGCTCCATCAAATGGCGGTGCGTCCTGCGAGTGTGTCTAATTCGGAGACGACAGAAAGCAACCTGACGCCTTCGCGGCATTGGGGTGTAGGTCCATGAAAACAGTCGCGGCGCAATGGCACGCAACTTTAAGCTCCCTTCGACCGTCTCCCATCATTTTTGCCAAGCAGCCCGTATTCCTGCCATGTAGTAGGTGTGGTGAAGAGCGAAACGCTGGTCCGGCCGCAGAGTCCTCGCGGACTCTTTGGCGCCCTCATTCCCCGCAATTCCTACATGTCCAGGAACTCAGCAGAAGATAATCTCCACATCCGCCCGGTTTGCCAAAACAGTGGCGTCACGGATATCGCGAAACAGGGGATGCGGAAATTCCAATGCCCCGAGAGCTCTCAGGGTGCTTTGTGGTCGCTATAGATCACAATCCGGTCTCCGAACCGGGCACGACGCGTAATCTCCCGTACCAGGTGGTGTATTGACACCAGCTCGGCATTGAAGACAGACGCAGCGCCTGGCAGAGCCCCGCTGACTTCAAACAGAGGGGATACGGCGTGGAATCCGACCCCCTCTTCGGTCTTGGAGCCATCCGTATACACTGGCACGTTTACAGCGTGACACGAGGTGTGCTCAAAAAAGCTCGAAGGCAATACTCCTGGCGCTGTAGAAGCTTTGGGAGCAGAGGCGTGGCGACAAATATCCAAAGGTCGTGCCCTCTAGGGTGGCGTCCTAGGCAGAACCAGGGGCGCCACCGACCCGAGAGCTATACCTAGCTCTCGAAGAACTTTCCTACCCTAATCCCGAATATAAATGGCGTCTCTCGGCGGCATAGGGAACGTCGAAATCAGCTGCAGATGCAGTGAGAGCTGTTAGCGACTGAGGGAGGCGCCGGGTTTTCGCGTACAGGCGAATAATGCACTGTGCACAGCGTAGAGCGAGTGGCATATCCTCCTCATCGCCTAGTAGGCTCTTATTGTGGGAAGTGCAGAAGGCACCGGTCGCCAGGCGAAGGCCGGTGTGGTGGATCGAGTCCACCTTCCGCAATACACGCTCAGCTGCAGATGCATAAAACTCGCCCCACTTTAAGAACTCCCTCAAATTTCCTAAGAAATGTAGAGATATGCGAAAATAAGATCACCGGAGGTGGTGTTGATGGCCGGGAATGAGGGGTCCGGGAGAATTATATACCCTCAGGGTATGGCCACCAGGCCCGGGCCAGATGAAGTTCCAGGATCTTTCCTACCTAGGATATTTTAAACTTCAGCCAAAAATTTCACTGGCAATAAAGCGCATTACACAGTTTAGATATCTCTCGTAAGTTAGGTATGAGCTCATTTTCCTTCGCTTGCCTCCTAGGATACAGGCCAATGAGGCGAAAAGTAGGCGCGGGGAAATGCCCTTTTTTTGGCGTGGGTCACAACGAAAATATATATGCGTGCTTATTCTACCTTTTGGCTGATTTCAGTCAAATGGCTATGTGGTTCTGGAAATAAAACAGGGGAAACAAAAATAATCTTTACTACCATACAAACAATAAAATTTAACAACAAATGAGACACTATGGGAAATACACCAGACTAATTGGAAAGCAAAATGGATTTAAATGGATGCTTCGGTCAGCACCGCGAACATGCACAAACGACTAATCGAAACAAAACGGGAGTAGGAGGTGATCATGTATGAATCTTCGAGGTCGAATAGCGTCGCGCCTCTTCGAAGTTGATAGAGAGAAAACGTAATTGTCTTACAATTTCAGTGGTGAGTCTCGACGGTTTGGATCGAGGAAGTATTCTTGCCGGAAAGAGCTGAACTGGTTATTGCAGAAGGACGAGTCTTCACGTTTCTCGACTGTCGTTAATTCTGAATAAATGTTTTTTGCCTGTGAGCCCTTGGGGTGCGGGAGTCACTTGGGAGTTTGCGCGTCGTGTCCTCATCTTTGCCTGGGCTCCAGTTTGGCTAGTCTGAACGCCCAGGAAATTTACCCAGAGATGCCGATTGGAGGCCTTTTCGTCTGTAAGATACTCCCTAGGCCTCTGCGTCCACGCGACTCTCTCTCCCTCTCTCTGAAATTTCCTCCCCCCTTAAGATGGAACTTCCGGAAGAAGTGACATCCCAAGTAATGGAAAAAGGGTTGTGCATAATAAATTCGCATTACAAAATAGGAAGAAAAAAAAATATTGTACTAAGTTAAAAAAAGGAACACAAAGTAGCATCAAATAAATACCAATAGAGGGACTGGGAAAAATATACATGGGTCAATCATTGTCATAAAGAAAAGAACTAATTTACAATAACCACAATTATTAACAATTTCGAGAGAGAGGCACATCTGCCTCGGTTCCAGAATAATTTAAAGTTAGTTTAACTTAAAGATAAATACAAAAGAGGTACATGTTTCCTTAACCTAACAGAAATTTAGACTGTTTTGAGAGTGAATCCAACGGATTCTGGCTTAAACTGTCAGCCATACAGTTTTCATAGCCTTTGATATACAATATTCTGAATTGAAATTCCTGGAGGAACAAGCTCCAGCGCATTAATCGGCCACTATTATTTTTAATGTTTCTGAGATAAGACAAAGGTTTGTGGTATGTCTCTATTATAAACTTTTCCTAATAAAAACATTTTGAGGGTTTAAATTCCCCAAATTATTGCGAGGGCTTTTCGTTCAATCGCAGCATAGTTCTTCTCGCGGGCTAACAACTTCCGAGTACTGGATTAACACATTGGTCTTATCGCCCCGAAGATTTACTTAAAGACGCCGATTGAAGGCCTTCTCGTCTGCGAGATACTCCTTAGGCCTCTGCGCCCGCGTGACTCTCTCTCTCTCTCTGATGTTATGTTTGAAGCGAGTCACAAAAAGCTTGGGGGACGAAGAGCCTGCTATTACAGGATAAGAGATCCTGGAAGTAGTAGTGACAAGTGACATGTCCGTTAGTTTCAAGGAACCGGACGAGGCCCGTGCCTCTAAGTGGAGCGCACAGCTCTGCAGAAACGGGGGGTCAAGAAGAGATTTTCGGACGGTAGAACCGAAATCATGGGACGCGGGCGCTTTCGATATCTGAGGGGTTAATCTAACAGCCGCAGCTAACGATGATGGAATATCATTGATTTTTTTACTGGATTATGAGTAGGAGGGTGAGTGGATGGAGCAGGCGATATGGGTAAAGTACGAGGAAATGGGTGGATTTCTTCTCCCATTTGGACCGATAAGGGGCTTAGGCCTGGTGAATGCTTGATGGCAGAGAATATTCAGCAACAGGAGAAGTGTCTATTGAAAATTCTCGAGGCTCGGCCGAGTCAGTTCCAGAGGCTGCCCGCTCATTAGTGGCCGATGACCCAGGTGAAGCCCCCCTCCTCTTACTACGGGGTTTGGGTCCCATGGCCGGGTAGAAGAACATTCACTGGTCAATATAGAAGATTCTTTCAGATAACATCTAATGTCGTCAAGTGTTTCGCCCTGAGCGGCAGACCCGGCTTGAACTGCCGAGAGAGGGAAGCAGCATTAAGTATATCGGTATGAGATAGATGCTTGGACGGTATATCGAGAATACGTCTGACACTAACGGTAGATAGGCAATGAGATGCTTCAGGCGCGTCAGAACTCTAAGCGCATTCAGGGACATGGTAATCAGTTCTCAAGGGTACTGGACTACCTACAGGAACGACCAGTTGAAGCAACTCTGTGTAGTTCAACGTAGGGGCTTGCCAAGACAAGAAGGTACCCAGTTTTAATAAGAAGGGCGGTTCCTGACCTTCGAACGCTAAAATAAATAAGGCAGTTGAAACTCTAGCAGAGCCTAGTTTTAGTCACCCTGTATTTATGTGTAAATCGTTGGGTACTAGCCTTACTCTTGAAACGAGTGAGGGTGTCGTTCCTTAATTCGTTTGAATGAATGGCAGCTTTGGCAAGATTCAGACGTGGATGGGGCAAAACGGTTAAGCGAACTTGTGCTATCGAAGACAGATTTTACACAAGATTGTGTTGAGTGTGAGATGACACCTCGACTACGATATCACGACTACCTCATGGACACATCCAGCGGGGTTCACCACAGCGGGAGTGAAATGTTTGGTTAACGTCGAACACATCCACTTTTGCAAGTGGGGTGTCAGATGACGAACTCAAGACCAGAAAGCGGGGATAATCTAAATCCAGGTCCACATCGTTGGCAGAGAGATCCAACGAGCGAAGAAAGGCTGATGAAGGCATTAAGAGAAATTAGAAAGGGGCTCTTGACATTAAATCTACTGCCCCTAACCTACCACCACATATATGCTTTATTAAGCAAAAGGACACCGATAACCTTAATATATTACGGTTACCGAGTCATGATAGATAATCCGGATTTGGTGAACTTTGTCTTCGTTAAAACCCTAATCTGAATGGGTTTCTTAAAAGGAAATGATCTATAATTTTTCTAGTGGATCCCTTGCAGTTTATCTACATCAGGTTTGTTGTTTGAGAAGAGAGCTTAGTAATGTAAATTTTTCTTCTCCTTGTATGTAAGGCACGATGACTACCCATATCGGCTCCCGGCGACTGTCGTGAAAAACGAAAAAACCCAGATAGGGGCCGCTTATTTGGGGGCTGCGTAGCAGAATTTTCGCTCCTGCAAGCCATATACGTAATCGTGGTAATGGGCAGGAAGGCCGCGGACATCACCATTAATACCGGTAGTGGCGATGATGCAGACCAGCACCATTTTTGATCTGGGGTAAAAGGCTACAATGACATGATGGTGTACGTGTTGTCATCCTTTGTTTTAGGGGTAATATTTTTATTCCAAGTTCTTAGAGCCCCTCATAGTGTCCTCTTTGGTCAACTCTGCGGCTTCTTTTCATAACTTCGTTAGCAAAGACATTCCCTTGTTTCTCGCCAGCCTGCCCTCCCCCGGAGAATGCGACTGACGCCAAGAAGTCAATTAAAATGGGAGTATGGCCGCCTCACGCTCGGCTGACCAATACGGAAGCGTTCGATGAATTCAGCCACGGTGCAATAGTTGAGGCGACGCTTGTAGCGAATTAACATTTTGCTTCTCTTTAAGGTTTATTTATCACCAGTGTGAGTTCTTAAATGTGCCACAAGTTTGTCCTTTCTCTGACCCTGATAAGAGCAAACGCTGCATTTGAAAGGTTTCTCACCAGTGTGAGTATATGAATGTTTTTTAAGATCTCCTTTATTTGCAGTCTGATAAGGGCAAAGGCTGCATATAAAAGGCTTCTTACCTGTGTGAGTATATGAATGGTTTTTAAGAGAACCTTTAGTTGCCGCCGAGTAAGGGCAAATGCTACATTTGAAAGGTTTCTCACCTGTGTGAGTATATGAATGGTTTTTAAGAGAACCTTTAGTTGCCGCCTGATAAGTACAAATGCAGCATTTGAAAGGCTTCTCTCCCGTATGAGTTCTTGAATGTATTCTAACATCTCCTTTATTTGTAGCCTGATAAGGGCAAAGGCTGCATTTAAAAGGCTTCTCACCTGTGTGAGTATATAAATGGTTTTTAAGAGAACCTTTAGTTGCCGCCTGATAAGGGCAGAGATTGCATTTGAAAGGCTTCTCTCCCGTATGAGTTCTTAAATGTATTCTAACATCTCCTTTATTTGCAGACTGATAAGGACAAAGGCTGCATTTAAAAGGCTTCTCACCTGTGTGAGTATATAAATGGTTTTTAAGATCTCCTTTATTTGCAGTCTGATACGGACAAAAGCTGCATTTGAAAGGTTTGTCTCCAGTGTGATTATATGAATGGCGTTTAAGATCTTCTTTCTTTTTAGCCTGATAAGGGCAAAGGCTGCATTTGAAAGGCTTCTCACCAGTGTGTGTTCTTAAATGTGCAACAAGTTTTTCCTTTCTCTGACCCTGATAGGAACAAAGGCTGCATTTGAATGGTTTCTCTTTAGTGTGAGTATATAAATGGTTTTTAAGATGAACTTTCATTGAAGCCTGATATGGGCAAAGGCTGCATTTGAAAGGCTTCTGACCAGTGTGGGTTCTTAAATGTGCCACAAGATTGCCCTTTCTCTGACCCTGATAAGAACAAAGGCTGCATTTAAAAGGCTTCTCACCTGTGTGAGTATGTGAATGGTTTTTAAGATGACCTTTCTTTGTCGCCTGATAGGAGCAAAGACTGCATTGGAAAGGCTTCTCACTTGTGTGAGTATATAGATGGCTTTTAAGATATTCTTTATTTACAGTCTGATACGGACAAAGGCTGCATTTGAAAGGCTTCTCACCTGTATGAGTATATGAATGGTTTTTAAGAGAACCTTTAGTTGCCGTCTGATAAGGGCAAAGAACGCATTTGAAAGGTTTCTCACCAGAGTGAGTAAATGAATGCATCTTAACTTGTCCTTTTGTTGCAGCCTGATAAGGGCAAAGCGGGCATTTGAAAGGCTTCTCTCCTGTATGAGTCCTTGCATGTATTCTAACATCTTTTTTGTTTGCAGCCTTATAAGGGCAAAGGCTGCATTTGAAAGGCTTCTCACCTGTGTGAGTAAATGAATGGCTTTTAAGATTATCTTTCTTTGCAGTCTGATAAGGGCAAAGACTGCATTTGAAAGGCTTCTCTCCAATGTGATTATATAAATGGCTTTTAAGATGAACTTTCGTTGCAGACTGATAAGGGCAAAGGTCGCATTTCAAAGGTTTCTCACGAGAGTGAGTAAATGAATGCATCTTAACTTTTGCTTTTGTTGCAGCCTGATAAGGGCAAAGGTCGCATTTGAAAGGCTTCTCGCCAGTGTGATTATATGAATGTTTTTTAATATATTTTATAGCAGCCTGATTAGGGCAAAGGGCTCGAGGTAATATCATACCACTGAATTGTGGAATAACCTTAAGGTTACTGGACGAACACAATTTCATCTGAAAAGGAAACAATTAGTTATTTTAAAATATCTCATTCAAGATCTTTCTGATGTTTAAGAGAGCATTCTTGCAATAAGAAGAAAGGGTATGGACCCCACCCATCCCAAATTCAATCTTTAGGGCTTCCACCTCATAATGACCAACACAAAGTGATATTATATCCTGAGGCATTCCGCAACAGACATCCACAAATTTCTTAGACAAAGGGACAAGAAAAGCCGAAAGAACGAAAGAGTTCAAAAAGTTCTATAATCACTATGAATAATAAAATTGTGAAAAGTAAAAATAAGGCGGAAATTTCAGGGGAATATGTGACAATTCAAAAGTTAAATAGAGGATATCTTAGGCAAAGTTAGCTGCAGTGATTACTGATAAACCGCTGCAGTGATTACTGATAAACCGCTGCTGCGCTCAAATTGAGACTCGACTTTGATCCTTCTGCATGGATTGAGCATGAGGAGCATGGGTCATTTTTTATTCAAGAGTGCTATCTCTGTTGGCGGTCACCGCCGAGGGCATGATCATTGATTGAAACATGTTTCAAGAGGAAAGACCAGAGTAGAACAGGGTTAACGGTTCCTTTTTGAAAAAGATATATATATATATATATGTTGGTGGGGCCCAATAGGGTGGACATATTGATGGAAGAGACGGCACAACAGGGAGACCCAAAACTAGATATGGTCACCTATTCTGCAACATACAGGTTTAGCCATGGAGTGTATGTAGCCTATCAGAGAGCACTGGTGAGAGAATTGCAAATGGGAGTGAGTCGTATGGCCAAAATGGTAGCAATAGTAGAATCTCTGCGGCAATGACATAAATTCCTTCACGTAGTAGCGATACTTTTTTTTTAAGAGAGCCATCTGGCGACTGCCTGCTTGGGCATAAGTCGCCGCACACGATATCCGCCCGGCTCGCCAAGACCATGACGTCATAGATAACGCGAACCAGGGGACGCGAGATTCCAATGCCCCGAGAGCAATCAGGGCGCTTTGTGAGTCATTATAAATGACAATCCAGTTTCCGAACCGGGCACATCGCGTTATCTACTATACCGAGCGGTGTATTGCAACCAGCTCTAGGGTGAAGATAGACGCAGAGCCTCACAGAGCCCCGCTGAGTTCAAACAGAGGGGATACGGTGTGGAAACTGACCCCCTCTTGGGACTAGGAGCCATCCGTATACACTGGCACGGTTCCAGCGTGAGACGAAGTGTGCCCCAAAGGGGCAGAACGCAATATTCCCGGCGCTGTAGAAGCTTTCGGACCAGAGGGTGGCTTCAAATAGTCAAAGGTGGTATCCTCTAGGGTAGCATCCTGGGCAGAACCAGGTGCGCCACCAGCCCGAGAGCTATACCTAGCTCTCGAAGAAATTTCCTAGTCCTAAACCCAAAGGGCTTAGGGTATGACTGGCGTCTCTCAGCGATATAGGCACCGTTGAGATCAGCTACGGATGCAGTGAAAGCTGGTGGCGACTACGGGAGGTACCGGGCAGGGGGTACAGGCGAAAAATCACTGTGCACGGCGTAGAGTGGAAGGCATCTCCCCAGCATCGACAAGAAGGCTCTAAATGGGGAAAGAGCAGAAACCACCAGTCAGCAGGCCGAAGGCCGGTGTGGTGGATCGAGTGCACCTTCAGCAGCACACACTCGGTTGCGGATGCATAAAACTCATATCCATAGTCGAGCTTCGAACGAACAAAGGATCGATACAGAAGTAATGCAGCAGCGCTATCAGCACCCCTAGTCGCTGAACGTCACAGAGCGAAGAATGTCCATGGCGCTGGTACAAGAGACCCTAAGGATGCCCAATATGAGCCTCCTAGGAGAGGCGCCGGCAAATACAAGACCAAGGAAACGGTGCGAGTTTCATACTTCCAGGCGAACCCACATTTAGAAACAAGTCTGGGTCAGGGTAGAGCCGCGGATTGCAGCAGAAGTGCACCACCTTATTCTTGGACAAGGAAAGCCGAAGCTCATGCGCTTCGGCATAGTAAGAGACACGGTTCAATTCCTGTTGGAGCCAACACTAAATAATTAGGATCTCGGCCACGCAAAAACAGATTGAAAGGTCGTCTACGTAGAGCGTAGCTAGAATATCTTGCAGCAGAACTGAGATGATGACGTTGAAGCTGAGGAATAGTGTAGGGGTGGGTCTCGAGACCACCCCCTCCCTGTTTCTTCATCACATGCTCGAATTTGAGCGCCACATGGTTGGCCAGCTCCAACGTGATATCATCTATGGAGTAGTCCACGAGTTCCTTCGCATAAACTACCTCTTTCACGAATTTGATGGTAGAGAGCGGCGTTAAACTCACAGGCGTGCCATAAGCGTATGAAGGGCACTAATCATGGCTGCCTAGAAGGGACTCTACGCATACATCAAAAGGTTCTAGTCCGAGAAACGGGTCACCTTCGGTTCTCCACCAATCAGGCTAGCTAGAGCTCTCCTTTGATGGATCATGTTGCCCTAAGCCAACATGCTGCCATCAGTGGAGCGAATAACAAGGAACCGTTTGAAGCCAGCAGGCTCAAAACCGCCGGTAGCCTCTAAATGAGAGGCCCTGACGTAATCGAGGGTCCGCTCTGCGCAGTTCTGGTCTTCGTCTGAGACTTCCCACCCAGTGCAGCAACGGGGCCGGACTCGCCGATTTTGGCTTTGTAGCTTAACGAAACGGCAGCGGCCCCGGCTTTTCCCGCGGCTCCTGCGGAGCCCAAGACTATTTTGTCCTTTTCCTATTCTTTATTTTCTTAGAAGTGGGCGAGGAAAGGACCCGCTTCCCTCCTCCGCCAGATGGACAGGACTCACTACTTTCCTTTTAAGGCCGTCTGAGGATTTGCACGTGGCGGACTCAGGTTAAGTGCCTGGCACTGAACCCAGGTTCGACCCCATGGAAGGCCCAACCATCTGGGCCTTCTTGGGCTGTTGAACCGGCATCCATTGGGGAGGAGCCTAAATGCGTCTTTGAATTTATTCATACTTCTTGTTTTAGACATGACGGTGCAGGGTAACGACTTCTAACTTGTTGCTCAAGATGTGACACAAATACTAAATAATCTTAAGATCTGGAGATTGTGGGAGCCACTCTATGTGTTGTAGCTCATTCCTATTCTTTTCATACCAATTCTTAACCACATGAGCGGTATCCACTGGTGTATTGTCATCTTGGAACACTCACTCACCATCAGGGAATAATGTCTGGACCATGGGATGGACTTGATCTTCGAAAGTATTCACATATTCGTTGCTGTTGATCCTACCATGCAGGGAAACGAATGGACCAAGAGAATTCCAAGATATGCTTGCCCAAACCATCACTGACCTTCCTCCGTGATTCACTGTAGGAAGAAGGCAGTCAGGAGTAAAAGTTTACCCAGGCGGCCTCCACATAAACTCGCCCTGCAGTGGGGAAAAGAGAAAAACTAGACTTGTCAGGGAATATTATTTGCTGACGTTGGTCTGTCGACCAGCCCTTGTGATCTCTACACATGTTCAGCCTTTTCTGGATGTTTTGATGAGAAAGCAGAGGTTTCTTGATGGCGACTCTTCCATGATATCCGGCTTTATTGAGCTCACGGCGAATAGCTTTGATCAAAACTGGGCTAGTGAGATGATTCAACTCTGCAGTCACATTAGGAGCAAGTGTATGGGGATTTTTCATCACAATGCCTTTCAACACTTTTCAGTCTCTTTTAGTGAGCTTCGAGGTCTGCCAGAATTACCCTTCCTCCTGAAGGTTTTGCCCTGCTTCTTGAATTCTGTCGTGGTCCTTGATATGAGAGCTCTCGAAAAACGACGAGTTTAGCTGTTCTGGTGACGGAGCCTCCTGTAATTTGAGCTCCAACACTTTGTTCATTTTAAACCTCAGTGAGGCTACGCATCTTAGCATCTATACAACAAATTGAAAAAGAAATACAAATAATCTTTAAAGTTTATAAATAAAACTATGTATCTACAATAAAAACAAAACAATAATAATGAAATTTGGATGGATATTCGTACTATAATAGCTCAATGAAATATTGAAGTTAAATTTCTACTGTTCCAATTACTTTGTCCAACCCCTGCATATAGAACGTATTTAATAAGGGGGTTTTCTTTTAATATTGAGTGAAAGTACTTCGTCTCATTTGCTCATGTTCTAGTTTTGCTTTGATATTAAATTTTAATCCAGCCAAACTTTTTAATTCTTATATTATTAAACAAACACTTTTCCTATATAATTATACAAAGGGAAATAAACTAAACAAAATTTACTTTAGTTAATACAAAAAGAAACATTAACTTTTATTAGCGAACATCACCATTTGCCATTCTGTACCTTGCTCTGCTTTGAAGTCTTTGTAGATTTTCAATAGTTTCTCCGCTTCTTCACTCACCATTTTGTTTCTCATTCTATTCTATATAAGTCTAAATGAGGAAAATAACCTCTCTATTGCAGCTGAACATGAATGTATGGACCCTAAAAATCAACAAAATCCATCTGGAAATTTCTTCCCACTTATTTTTTCTTCTGCTTCATATTCATTATATGTCACCATTGTTTGAACAAAGGCTGGATTTAACCGAGTCAGAAAATATGTTGGTTGGGAAAATATGACTGTCCTTGAGCTGAAATTCATACAATCCAACTACATAATCACAAGCCAATTCTCAGCTTCCACCTCAAGATTTTCTCCTGGAATTTTAAATATAGCAAATTAATACTGTGGCATTCAGGCATTGGCAACATTCTACCTTCAGTTTCAGAATGTAAAAATTGCTTTTATCATGTAATTCTTCTGAAATACTAAATTAGCAGAATTACAACTTTTTACAACTTTTTCTTGAACCTATCCTTGATACTTTGATGATCCTGCTGCAAATCAGGATTAATCATTACAGATTCCAAGATGTGTCAGCATATGCGAGCCTTGTTCCGTCAGCTTGGAGCTGGGTTAAAAACAAAAGTAACACAAATTATGTACTGTATGTACTGGTACTAAGTGATTATATTGATATTTAATTATATTATGATTATTGACAGACTGACAGTGCTATTATTATTTTTATTATTACTAATATTAATATCATACCTTGTCTAGAGCAGTTCCAGTGTTTTAGTTGGGTCAAGAGATGCTGAACTTACTGCTATATGCCAACATTGTCAATAATTTGGCCAATGTTTGCAGGGAAGATCTGATCTTGTGGCACCCTTATCCCCCCCCCAAAAAAAAACACACACTCCAAACCGATCTTTTTTAAAGTTTTTTTTCCAGCCCCCATCCTACAGTAGTAGGGTCCCAAAACCCTTAAATCCTGGGAGGAGGGTAACAGGGAATGTAGCCAGCATGAACTCTGGCAAAAAGACAGCTAAGGAAAAATGAAATGAGACGAGCCTCCGCAGCTCCTCCAAGTTGGTCCGAAGTTTGCGGAGAGGAAATGGCCCAACACACCCCACTTTCATTTACTCACCCAAGGGGGTTGGCTCAATCGAGTCGCTCCCGGTTGATTTGGGGACATCTGCCTACACTCTTGGCAGTTCCCTGTGATGGATTAGGAATGAAATTCATTGAAAGATGGAGTCACAGAAGGAGGTGAGGGTGAAAGCCTATACAAAGTAGTCCTAGGAGAAGATTAAACCTCTTCTCTAGTAGATAGTTGGAGAGGCCCCTGAATAAGCAGAGGAGGCCACCTCCTTTTCAGAGGCGGATCTACCCCGAGAGCAGGACCAAATATGCAAGAGGTAGACCCTCCACTGGTCAAATGGGACCCATTTGACCAGTGGAGGGTCTACCTCTCAGTTTTCCTCCTCCTCTCATAATCAGAGTAAAAAGAAATGAGGGGCCTCATGGAAAGTAGATACTATGACCTCCCCATGAGTAAGGAGGCTAAGAGAAAAGTCTCCATAGGATCAGAAGTTCTGTGTCTGATCATTTATACATAATCGCCCCTGTCCAGCATTGATGGAATTTGCTAACCTGGCCCAGCATTTAGGCAAAATTGGCCTGAAACTAGAGCAATAAAGGATGGTGCCAGTATAGGCACCTTATATGTGTATTGGAGGGAGGTGAGCAGAGTCAACAGTCCAGCACACCCTATACCTAATACTTGCCTTAGCCAGCGGGCTTTCGGCCATCGTAGCAGATAGGGACCTTACCTGTAATACACTGCCACTCAACTAAGGATCATAAAAGGACAAAAGTGCATTGGGTTGCCAGAATCTCTGTGGGTAGGAGAGCAAGTGTGGAACAGGGTACGAGGGTATGTAATAAAGAAAAGTAGAGATAGGCGGGTTCACTAACCAGTAGGGTGGGTGATGATCACCTATTAGTATCAGACCCGAATTAAACTGATGCTAGGATGGGATGCAGTCCACCAAGGCACCATGGCTACTGAACCAAACTCTCTACAGGTGGAAACACTCATCCTGGTGTACAGTGAGGAGATAAAAGTTTGAGTGGATAGTAATAATTATGATAATAATACTTATGATAAATAATCTTAAATAGTAATAACTTATACTAATACTAATCATAATAAAAAATATATATAATGACACTGGTCTGCAATTTTTACAAGGTTTAACACACAGTACCTGATTTTAGGCGTTTTTTGGAACTGAATCCGAAAATCCTGCTCATTTTATTCAGATCAAGTTTTTGATATTTAAGCACATGCCAGAAATTCCTATATTCAGATCTATTTGTAAATGAATGTACACAGTAAAGTTGAACTGATTTCTACACAGGTTTGCAGAATGTTCTAAATGGTGGCTCTGGTTTGGTGACTAGCCTCAGAGAGGTCAAGGTCACAATGCACAGAGTGTAGGGGGAAGCAAATGACAAAGTCAAGATAGGGCAATAGAAGAGGTGTCAATGGAAAGGTTAAAGAAACAAATATAGTAGTGGAAAGGATGCATAAAAGGAGTGGGAGAAACCACCAGCTTCCCCACACCTGGATCCAGAGTGTAGGTTCTTTCTGTAGTTGGGTCAATCCTTGCGAGCAGTTGAGCCTGGGAGGATATATTGCTCTTCCTGATACAACAGAAATGGAGGGTTGTTTCTCCTCCAGCTTTCAGTTGTAGCTCAGGGTTTATCCTCAAGCTACACCATCCACCTTCTTGAGGGTAGACAAAGAATTGAGGGCATAGTCATAGAAGAAAAAATAGGTGCTGAGAGAGACAACAGGCGGAAATGCACCAGTGTCCTCAGGCCTCATCAAAGGGTTCAAGTCAATCGAGTGAGTGGGTCTTCCTTATTTGCACTCAGGTCAGAAGGAGATGATGGCGCTCCTCCAAATTATAATATAAATTGTATTACCTTTTCTTGGATGGATCCTTGTTGCAACAACTTATTGGGTGTGTTTGGTAGAGAGTTTACAGATTTTGCACATGGTCCATCAACATCAGGAAAAGAATTTGTTTCTGTATGAAAGAATTCTTCACTAATTTCTTCCTTCAAAGAAATCTCTTCAAAGTCCTGTGTAAAGACGTACAAAATTAAATTACACACAATGCAACCAGGATACGAGGTAATAACCAATGTGACCTATATTATTCATGTCACTAATAGATGTGATCTTATGGAAATCAGTTAGTGCCCTTTCTATATTTTAAATTCACGTTATTATACTCGTAGCTTATTTTGTGGAGATATAGATATATATGATTATTTACATGTGGGTGCAACTATCAGAAGTGTGCATGTTGCTAATGGCTAAATAGCAGTGTCAAAAGTAACGAGGACAGACCAACAAAATATGAAATGCCAAATGTACATTATGTGGAAGCAAGTTGTCATAACCAATGTTAATTTGAGGAACTGGACAACATCTTTGGTTAAATGGCAGAAAATCCAAATAGCTATAGTCGAGGGTGGTGTGGATGAATGGTTTGTATGAAGTGGTTAGAGGCTCCTTCTGATCTCCAAATTTAATGTTTGAAAGTGCTGTGATAACAGATTTTCTGTGGCCTTGTTTGTAATGATTGCTGTGTGGGTGTCTAGTGAGTAATAGGAGGGTGGGGTTTTTGTATATTGGCAGATGTTTTGGATTTAGTCTGATTAGGGTTTTTTTCGATTCATGGTAGCGTAGTGTGAAAAGCAATACTGTTAATTTGTTTGCTGAGGCAGTCATGCAGTTTTGTGTCAGCCAGTGTGTCGGTATGGGAGTTGATTAATCATGTGTAACAAACATTGGCTGAACTCAGTTGAGGTTGGAAATGACTTTACAAGTAGTAATAGATGACTCACTGATGTTTTCTAAGTAGTATTTTGAAGAAACAATAAAGCAACTAGTATATTGAACATTATTAAGATAAATGTTACAAATGTAAAGATATTATCCTTAAACTTTATAACTTGTATGCTAGCGACATTTAGTGTATTGTATAGAGGCATGGTTCCCACATTTTAGACATGATATCAACCTGCTAGTTGGTGCAAAGGAGGTCAACAAAGTTATTACCTTTCCTAAGGCACTTTGAATCTGTAGATTGAGGGTATTAATCTACAGGGGAAACAAAGCCTCTAGTCTTTTCACACACAGTAACAAATTTAATCACCCAATAGACTTCCCCCCAGAAAACTAATCTACCCATGTAAGGACTTCCTCAAAAGAAAGGTCAATGAATCCACCCTTATAGATGAAATTCCCAACTTTTAGTTTTTGGATGGGCAATCTAAATGCAACCCCTATGTCAAAGATCTAATCTTAAAAGATATCCTTAATGAACTTAAATTCACATCCCATGATTAGGAACTCCAATTGGATCTCTGTAAACTATATAACGGGTGTTCCATTAAGACGGATCGAAGTTAGCAGTAAATAGAACAGTGTTATTGGTGAAAATTTATTGATTTCACTATTGGATCATGTTATTTGAGCCATGGCAATTATGGATGAAAAATAATATCGCCTAAATGTCCGCCAAGGCTTCGGCGGCAGATCTCCACTTGATGGTCAAAATTTTTGATGACGTCTCCGCAGAGTTGCTCCTCGATCTCACCAATATGCCTTATTATCTCATCCTTCAGCTGTTGAATTGTTGTTAGCTTGTTGGTATAGACCTTACTTTTGAGATGACCCGAAAGGAAGAAATCTAAAGGCGTCAAGTCACACGATCGTGGTGGCCAATTGACCTAGCTGTTTCGAGAGATGATGCGACCTGGGAACTTCTCATTTAATAAAGCCATTGTTACATTGGCTGTGTGGCACGTGGCGCCATCCTTTGAAACCACGAAACTTCGACATCCATAGAATTCAATTCAGGCCATAAAAAGTTGGTTATCATAGCACGGTATAGCTCGTCTGTTACCGTAACAGAATTCCCGGCATCATTTTCGAAGAAATACAGTCTACTGATTCCACTAGCAAAAAATGCACACCAAACAGTGACCTTTTGTGGATGCAGTGGCTTTTTAACAATCTTCCTGGGATTTTCATCAGCCCAAATGCGATAATTCTGCTTATTTACGAAACCACCAAGATGAAAATGGGCTTAATCACTAAAGATGATTTTTTGCGAAAAATCATCATCGGCTTGTCTTTGCTCGTGCATCCAATTGACGAATGTACGGCGCTTCAAATGGTCAGCAGTCTTCAGTTCTTGTGTCAATTGAATTTTGTAAGCGTGTAGACACAAATCTTTTGTCAAAATTCGATGTAACGTTGTTGTGGAGAGGTTCAATTCCTGAGCGCGATGACGAATAGAGGTGTCTGGATCTTCGGCCACATTCTCGCGCACTGCAGCAATGTTTTCAGCTGAACGGCGTAAACGAGCATGCAATAGCGTTTTCATATCTGCCACCGATCCCGTTTGTTTGAATTACGAACAATTTTCCCAATTGCACTCTCGGTTGGTCGATTATGTTGACCAACAAAACGCGAAGTGCCCGAAATGCGTTTCTGTTTGAACGTCCATTTTCATAATAGGCTTTCGATAACTTTAACACGTTGTTCGATTGTTAATCTTTCCAGGGTTGAAGTTGCCAAAGACTGAATTTGTTAAATCTGTAATGAAAAGAAAAAAAAAATCAGTAGACGCTTAAACTTAACTCACATTTAAAATCAGTCCAAGTTATTGGAACACCCTTTATATATTGTATGCTTGGTGTGACTGCATGTATTCTTAGTGTTCAACTGAGGGTTGCAAGACAAAGTCCATGCCGAAACTGGTCTTGAGATAATAAATACTATGCTCCTCCACAGTGGTTTTATTTACATAATAATGGGTATGAATGAAAAGACTGATCGAATGAAGGTTGAGATGGATGAGAGGCAAAAGGAGGTTGAGAGAAGGATGCAGGACCTCTATGACACGATGAAGGGGTCAGGACCGGCCCCAGGACTCTCGACCTTGACCGCTGCTCTGACCGAAGGGGATAAGATTAATGGGATCAATGGGAGTGTGTGCGAGTCTAGAGAGGACAGGATGATTGTGAGTGATAGGAAGGACGGAGAATGAAAGGGAGTGGCATGCAAGAGAGGAAGGAAGACTGGGTCAAAGGATAAGGATTTTTTTTTTTAATTTTATAGAGCCCATCTGGCAGGGGAAGGATTAGATTAGACTGAGAGCACAAGGTGTGAATGGAAAGTCAGAAGTGGGAAACTAACTTGTAAGAGGGAAGAACCTGGTGAAGTATCTTTTGGATGCATGAGTGCAAGTAATGTGTTGGTAAGTCTGTCTAGTGTGAAAGTGCTGTCTGATAAGAAGTACGAGTGTCTGAGTATGAAGGTTGAATTGAATGGGATTGAGTGTTTGGCTTTGATAGATTCTGGGTGCAAGACGAACTTGGTATATGACGAGCTGAGTGATAAAGCCCTCCTGTCTGAGTGCAAAGGTAGTTTGGTAGGGATTAGTGGTATGAAAGTACCTGTGACTGGAATGATAAGGTCAACTGTTCGAATGCATGGTATGTTGATGAATGAGTTGGAATTCTCTATGATTGAGAAGGTGAGTAGTGAGTTTGGTGTGATTTTGGGGTATGATTTTATGAAAGTGAACCGTATGGTTGTGCATCCTGCGAGTGATCAGATTGAGAGAAAGATTGGTAAAAATGGGGTGTATAAGTTATATGTAGGAAAAGATGATAGTGTTTTGAGGAGTGTGTTTACTGGTATTGAGGTAACTGCTATGGGGAGTGTAAGGCTTGTGAAGGGTGAAAGGGTGTCTGTTAGAGTGAATTGGAGTAAGGATCTGAGTTTGAGTGTGGATGAGAAGACTGTTATTGGATGGAAAGGATGTGTATTATAAGGTAAGGGGAGTTCCTTGTGTGTTTGATGGCTTGATGAGAATGAATTATCCTTTTGTATGTGTGCAGGCCGAACCCAGGGTGAAAGGACAAGTGAGGGGTATCCAAGTCGGAGATGTACTGGGTCACCTCTCCACTGTCAGTGAGGTAGATCTGGATGATAGCACGGATGTCAGGGTGAATGTTGTGAATGAAAAAACTTGTGAGTGGATGTATGATGAAGTGAAAAGGATGGTGAAATTGAATGAATATTTGACTGAGTATGAAAGGGAGGATATGTATTGAATGCTGTTTGAACGAAAGGGGGTGCTCAGTAATAACGATCTGGACTTTGGGGTTGTGAAGATTTCAAAATTCAAGATTGTCCTGAAGGACACCCCAATCTATCAGTGGTCGAAACATTTCACGCATCCGGTTGCTGATGTGATTGGGCAGTGTGTGGAATTAGAACGATTGGGGGTGATTGAAGATTGCATCTTTGTGTGAATTATAGAAAGGTGAATGAAATGACTGTGAAAGAGAGGTTTCCGATGTGTATGGTATCTGAGTATGTGTATAAAATGCATGAGATGAAGTGGTTTACAAAGCTGGATCTGGTACGAGGGTATTACCAGATACCCATTGCTGAGGAGAGCCGGCCGGTGACTGCCTTTTTCTCTACAAAAAGGCCCTATCAGTTGCGGAGCCTTCCAGCGGTCAATGAATGTTGTGTTGAGTAAGTTTGTGACTAAGAATGTGATTGTGTTTATAGATGATATTTTGATTATAACAGTGTTTTGAGGAGAGGAACATATGAGATTGGTGAATGATACATTGAGAACATTGGAGAGTGTTGGTGTGAAGGTGAAAGTAGTGAAGTGTGAATGGTTTGCGAAAGAAGTGGAATTCCTTGGTCATATGGTGAGTGAAGATGGGTTGCAAAAGTCACTGAAGTAGGTTGAAAAAGTGTGAATGTTTCCGAACCCGGTGACTGTGAAGCAACTGAAGTCGTTTCTGGGATTGATTGAGTTTCAGCTAAAGTTTATACAAGATTGTTTGGGTGAGAGTAAGCCTCTGACTGAGCGGATGGGCAAGAAAGGAAATACGATTGTTAGGTGGCATGATAAGATGAATGAAGCATATGAGAGACTGAAAGAGGCAGTGGCTGAAGATGTTGAATTGGCATACCCGGACTATAGTGTGAATGCTAAGATGCTTGAAATGTATACATATGCGAGTGGTTACTGTATGGGAGGTTTTCTGATGCAAGAGCAGCGTTTGAATGGAGAGAATGTCAGCCGAATAATTGGGTATGTATCCAAGGCTATGAATGCGGCAGAGGGAAAGTATCGACTGTGGAGCGAGAGTTGGCTGCGATAAGGTATTGTTTGAAAGTGTTGCAGACATTTTTGTATGGTGTGAGGTCGTGTTCAAAACGGATCACAAACCCCTTGTATATTTGCAATGCAGGAAATGGGCTGATATTAGGATTGTGAGGACTTTGGAAGATTTGAGTGATTTTGACTATGTGATTGACTAGGTGCCTCGTGAATGGAATGGAGTGGCTGATTTGATGTCAAGGTATCCTGGTACAAATGATGAAAATGTGTGTGGAGTGAGTGATCCTGAGTATTTTCCAAAAGGGATTATGAATGGAAAGGAGAGTAAGGGTGGTGGTGATTCCTTGTTTGATAGTGTATGGAATGGTTTGCAAGATTTGAAGAGTGATGGAGTAGATGTGAGAGTCCCCGATAGTGTCGATGACTTCAGGAAGGAGGTAATAAGTGAAGTAAGTAGGAATCCTGAGAGTATTGGTATGGCAAGGTTGTGGAACTTTATGAAAGAATTGAGAGCGATGTGTATGCCAGGAGTCCCGCTGTTTCAGGAAGTGTTTGTTGATTGTAGTGAGTCGTTTGTATGGAGTGATTATTTATGTGCACTTTGGTGGTGCGAGGCCGATTGTGTACAAGGATGAGAAAGTGAAGGGTTTGAATGCTAATGTGGTGAATCTGCAGTGTTTGAGCGATGTGCATTACAATTGTGTAATTGAAAAGTGTTCGTATGTGAGGGAGAGGAATGATTGTCTGGATGAAGATGAGTGTGTGGTGAGTGATGATGTGCGAGTTGATGACAGGGTGGATGTCAGTGCGCTTGTTCCTTCTGTGTATTGCAAACATGGTGGACCTGATATGATGGAAGCGAGAGTGAAAGTTGGTGAAAGGTTCTTCTGTGGTTTGATTGATACTGGAGCGCGAGTGTTGTTAGTAAACGAGATGATTCTGAGAAAGTATGATGAGTTTAGATGTTGTGAACATAATCCTGTGAAATTATGGATAAGTGGATTGGGGAATGGAATGATAGTGGCATGGGAACAGGTTAGTCTGAGAGTGAGTTTGGGCAGTGGTGTGAATGTGAAGCATGACTTTGTGATTCTGAAAGATGAGTACATGCCATGTTGTTTCTTGCTTGGTGTGGACTTTATGAGATTGAATGATTTGTCCTTGGATGCTGATAAGGATTATCTTATGAAAGGTGAATGTGAGGTGATGAGGTTGAATGAGTGTGCGAAGAATGTTGTCAAATATTGCTGTATGATCGAATTAGTCATGGATGATGAGAATGAAATTTTAAGTGATGATGATATTCTAGAGATGCAAGAGATGTGTCCTTTTGTCAGTGAGTTGAAGAGGTGTGTAAAGACGCGTGTTGATTTGAATGAATGGCCTGAGTGTTTGAGTGATTTTAAAAGGTATGCTAAGGATTTTGTTGTTTGTATGGATGTTGTATATTTTGTGAAGCATATGAAGGAGGATGGGGATGATATGTATGTACCTGTGATGTCCATAGTTGGTATGATTGGTCTGGTGAAAGTTGTGCCTGATAATTATCGGCATATGGGTAAGTATAAATTGTGGGAGTGTATGAAGGAGCATGTGTTCCATCCGTTTATGAGAAATGTTGCGAATGATGTTGTGACTATATGTAAAAGGTATCAGAAGCAAAAGGTGCAAGGTGTGCAAGTGAAACCGCCGATGTTGAAAGTTGATGCGAAAGAACCGTTTGAATTGGTAGTGATTGATTGTGTGTCTTTACCATGTACAGGTGCTGGGAATGTTGGTATGGTTGTTATAGTTGATTGTAAAAGTAAAAAGTTTGCTTATGCGGCGGCTGTGAGAGATAAAATGAGTGTGACTGTTGCTCGTGTGGTTGAGCAGTTGTTTTTTTCTGTGTGTGTAGGGAACCTAGATGTCTGAGTGATAATGTGTCTGAGTTTGTGAGTGAAGTGTTTGAGCGAATGTTGAGAGAGAATGGTGTGGAGCATGTAAGAACAACTCTGTATGTACTATCTTCGAATGGGTTGGCTGAATGTACAAGTAGGACCTTGAATGAGCTGTTGAGAACGAACAAAGCATCAATAAAATAGCAAGGCAGTAGCACTATCAGCGCCCCATGCAATGAATGTAACTCAGAGAAGAATATCCATGGCACGGATACAAAACCCCCTAAGGCTGCGAATAGAAGCCTCACAGGTCAGGCATCTGTCAAATACAAGACTAAGGAAAGGATGAGAGTCCACCACTTCTAGTCTAAACCCATTTAGAAACAAGTCTGGGTCAGGGTGGAGCCTTGGATGGCAGCATAAGTGCACCACCTTAGTCTTGGACAAGGAAAACCAAAGCCTGGGTGCTTTGGCATAGCGAGATACACAGTTCAATGCTTGTTAGAGTTGACATCTGGGCCACACCAAAAGAGATTGAAAAGTCATCCACGAAGAGTATAACGAGAACATCTTCTGGCAGCGCCGAGATGCCGTTGATGCTCAGGGCCAATATTGGACACTTCCGTGCAGGACCACCTTTTCCTGCTCCATTGGCCCAGAAAGCTTTGGCTTCTCCAACCTGTATGCAGAATCCACAATCTCGCAACAATTTAAGATATAAAGATTGGGAGTTGTCCTATTGCCCCGATCGTGTGGAGTCTCCATATAGGCATAAAGCTTCTGTTTGAGGGCAGTCTCACACTGGGCTAACCACAACAGAAGCAGTTGGCATGCAAAATGACCAAAAATTCTAGGAATAGTAGTTAATCCCACGGCAAAGAGGTTGCTGGAGAATAAATCAATGGCTTCATCCAGCACCCTAAACTCCTCAACTAAGACAGATTTAGGGAAAGCAGTCATTTCCTGAAATGTTGACCAAAATGCCTGCGCCAAGAAACATCCAGGTGGGACCTCAGTCAGCAGTGACTCAGAAAATATTTGAATGGGAAAGTGATCACTACCATGGAAGTCATTGACTACCGCCCACCCCAAATCAGGCTGTACATCCATAGAGCAGAGAGAGATCAAGACAGCAAAATGAAGCAGTTCTCTGACAGCAGTAAAGCATAAACTCATCCACACATTTAGGATACTCATCTCCAGCTCATCAATCAGGTAGGCAAGGACCTGACCCCTGGGATTGATTGAGTAGTCTCCCTAGAAGGAGTGTCTACCGTTCAGATCCCCGAGCATGAGAAAGGGCCTCTTAAATTTTGCCACAATGCAGCACAAGTTCTCTGCGTTGAAGTTGGCTAACAGTGGAATGTATGCAGAAATAACAGTATAACAGGTGCAGTTGCACAGCTACTGCCTAGAAGGAGGTTCTAAATCAACAAAAAGAATTGAAACATCATGCTGGGTGTAGATAGTACATCCTCCTGCCAGGCTTCCACCCTGTGGTTGTGGGGTCACAGAACCCTTATACCGGGGAAATGTAGGCAAGGGGCACTGACCCAGCATGGTCTCCTGCAAAAAGATAGATAAAAGAAAATGGGAGGAGACGAGCCTCTGCAACTCCTTCCGTTCGGGTGGGAGTCTGCACCATGTCAATTAAAAGAATATGCCTTCCAGGCCTAGCTTTGAGGAGATGCAGGGGCCCTCTTCAGAGAGAAGACTACCACAGGATTGGCTGTCCCCCTTCTGAGTCCGGGACCTGTTTGCCTTCTTTCCCTCCTTTTTCCTCAAAACATTAGGCAGATGGGGCAGCTTTGAGGGTGGGGGGGGGCCTCTCCTTTGGAGGATCCACTATCTTTGAGTCATGCAGGCTAGCAATGGGTGTGGGTGTAAGAGCTGAATCTCCTTTTGGAAGCAGCTTTAGCAAGACTGGAAGACGGCCTCATGACCAACTTTAGGGGTGTTGCCTTCTGCGAGTCTAACAACTCAGTGGAGGCAAGTAGCCAATTCACCTTAAGGGAAAGCGGTAATGCTGGAGGAAGGGAGGTGAGCCATGGTTGGGTGTTGGGTATGAACCCTTTGCACCACCAGCTGTACCAGGGGAGCAGCCAAGGTGTGTAAAATCCGCAAAAAAGTTCAGGGAGATATACACTGCATTGCTTCAAAGAGGCAGAATGCGGCTATCCACAATTCACACACTTGGCCACACTCAATTTGGAGTCATCATGTTTGGCCTTGGAGCAACTTACACAGACTTTGGGTATCCCCGACTTTGCACGTCTAAGGGAGTAATTCATATAGAAGAAGAATTGGCAGTTGAACCACCTCTGCCGAAGTGGAATGAATGACTTCACGCGGTAGACATACACCAGTGCACAACTCAGGGAGCTTGTCACAGTTGAACAGACAGAGTCCAGGGGGGGGAGGGGTCTCGAAGCCCCTCCCTGTTTTCTCATCACACATGCAACCTTGGGTCACTCCATGCTGTCATCTATGGTCTATTCCATGAGTACCCTCACATAAACCACTCCTTTCATGAAGTTTAAGGTGAGTGCATGGCGTCACACTCACCAGGGTGCTATCAAGTGTCCAAAAGGCACTACTAATCATGGCCACCTTGGAGGGATTTTACACATTCACAGGGAGACTCCTGTGCAAAAAACGGGTCACCTTCGCCTCTCTACTAATAACAGTAACTGGTGTTCTCATCTGATGGATCATGTTGCCCTTGGCCAACATGCTGCCTGGCATTAGTGGAGTTAATAACCAGAAAGCGTTTAATACTAAAAAAATGTCAGGTAATCTCGGAATGAGCAGCTCCGATGTAATCGAGGCTCCACTCTGCAACTTGCAATTTTGGTGTTTGTCTGCGTCTCCCCACCTCTGGGGGACCACTGGGGTCCGACGTGCCAATCTTGACTTGGTCGCTCAGGGAAGCAGCAGCAGACAAGTCTGTCTTAGGAGGAGCTTGCACAGGGGCGAACTCAGGCTTGACCCCATGGAAGATCCTACCCTCTGGGACTATGGCTATCTAAGGGACAGGGGGGTCTCCAGGTGCCCCCCCCTCCTCCCCACTAAGACATCACAGATCCCATTTGTGGTTCCTTTTTTATCGTCCAATGCCAGTGAACCACCATGCATAGAAGAAGAGAGGGGGGCAGGTACACTGACCCTTGTAAACAAGTCATGCCTGGAAGCAAGACATTTAGGAGCAAAGACCGATGGGACTTGTTATGCCTTGCTCTCCTGAGCGGGTTAGCCCTATCCACCGGAAGTGGTCAATTAAAGGACGACTGACTGTTCTCTTTGCAGTCCCCTGTGAAAGTAGAGGATGACTGCTGCTGGAAAGAGGGAGTCACCCAAGGGCACCACATGGATGTAAGAGAGGGATGAAGAGTCCTCCTTTCTAGTCAGAGAAGTTAGGAGGGGCCTCTGAGAAAGCACAGGGTCAGGGGCTACTTTGAGCTTCGAAGACAATGGTAGAGGAGAAAGTAAAGGGTGAGTATTTAAAAGAAAAACCTCATCATTGGGCACGGTGACCCTATTGTTTTCACAGCGCTCAAACGCTAATCACCTCACGCAATAGCCAACTCTGTGAGGGGTGAATACATGGTTGGCAAAGCCAGCTGCCAATCATCCTGTGAAATTAGAGGACAACCAGAGAAAGTTGTGGGAAAGTAAGGAAGCAGGATAAGACAAGGTGTCAGAAAAAGGGAGGAGAGGATAAGCTGGGGCTGGACGATGCAAGGAGTCCCATCAACACTGGGGCAGGAAAGCAAATCAATGTGACTCTTACGAGATGGATGAGAGAGAATGATGAAATAGAATGCATCATACCAGAAATAGATTCTTCTTTTTTAATTTTAGGAGCCTATCTGGCGACTGACCACTTGGGCATAAGTCACCATAACAATTAGGAAGCAACCTCTGGCGCAGGAGCGTGGGACCTACAAAGGAAACAACAATAACAAAAAATAAAACCTAGTTAAATAAAGGGGAGAAGGCCGGCCTGCACGAACTCGTCCCGAGTACAAGGGACACGCGGTAGCGACCCCGCACACCCTGGTTCCGGGACAGGTAACGTGCGCGAAGATCACACAGATTGGGACATTCGACAAGAATGTGCCGAACAGTCTGGGGGACGAAGCAGTCGTCACAATAGGGCGCTGGCAAGCGCTCCATCAAATAGCGATGCGTCACACGAGTGTGCCCGATTCGGAGACGACAGAAAGTGACCTGAAGCTGTCGCGACATTGGAAGATAGATCCATGGGAACAGTCGCGGCGCAATGGCACGCAACTTTAAGTTCCCTTCGACCATCTCCCATCTTCTTTTCCAAGCAGTTCGAAGAGCTGCCTGTATTCCTGCCATGTATCCAGTGTGAGGAAGAGCGAAACGCTGTTCCGGTCGCAGAGTTCTTGCAGACTCTTTGGCGACCTCATAGGCATGCTCATTTCCGTACCGAGTGATGTATTGCCACTAGCTCGGCCGTGCAAACAGACGCAGCGCCTAACAGAGCCCCGCTGACTTCAAATAGAGGGGATACGGCGTGGAAGCCGACACCTTCTGGGGACTTGGAGCCATCCGTATACACTAGCACGGTTCCAGCGTGACACGAAGTGTGCTCCAAAAAGGTCGAACGCAATACTCCCAGCGCAGTACAAGCTTTGGGAGCAGAAGCGTGGCGACAAATAGCCAAATGTGGTACCCTCCAGGGTGGCGTCCTGGGTAGAACCAGGGGCGCTACCGGCCCGAGAGCGATATCTACCTCTCGAAGGAGTTTCCTGGCCCTAAACCCAAACAGCTTAGGGTATGACTGGCGTCTCTCGGCGGCATAGGCACCATCGAGATCAGCTGCGGATGCAGTGAGAGCTGTTGGCGACTGAGGGAGGCGCCGGGCTCGCGCGTACAGTCGAGTGATACACTGCACGCGGCGCAGAGCGAGTGGCATCTCCCCAGCATCGACCAACAGGCTCTCAATGGGGGAAGTGCGGAAGGCACCGGTCGCAAGGCGAAGGCCGGTGTGGTGGATCGAATCCACCTTCCGCAATAAACGCTCGGCTGCGGATGCATAAAACTCGCATCCGTAGTCGAGCTTCGAACGAACAAAGGATCGATAAAAAAGTAAGGCAGTAGCCCTATCAGCGCCCCAAGCGCTGAACGTCACGGAAAGGAGAATGTCCATGGCGCGGGTACAAGAGACCCTAAGGCTGCGAATATGAGCCTCCCAGGTGAGGCGTCGGTCGAATACAAGACCAAGGAAATGGTGCGACTCAACCACATCCAGGCGCACCCCATTAAGAAACAAATCTGGGTCGGGGTGAAGCCGTGGATGGCGGCAGAAGTGCACCACCTTAGTCTTGGCCAAAGAAAACCGAAACCTGTGCGCTTCGGCATAGCGAGAGACGCGGTTCAATGCCTGTTGGAGTCGACGCTCCAGAGTTGGCATCTGGGCCGCGCCAAAAGAGATCGAAAGGTCGTCCACGTAGAGCGTAGCGAGAACATCTTCCGGCAGCACCGAGGTGATGCCGTTGATGCTCAGGGCAAAGAGTGTGACAATAACGACATTTCCCTGCGGGACACCCTCTTCCTGCTCCATTGGGCCGGAGAGGGCTTTTCCCACCCTACCAGAAATAGATAAATGATTTTTTTTTAGGGAAAATGTTTTCTTATTACAAAAAAAATTTCATGCAGGGATAATGATCAAAACAAGAACACTGAGAAGCAAGCACCACTTTTATATCAGTTAAAGCAGTACCTTAGACCAGTTAGCTAGCTAGCATCTTAAAAATTCCCATGAAACGGCTTTCAATAAAGGACTAGATAAAATTCAACCCTCTCAACTTATTTCTCTTTAACCAATAATAGGTTAGAGAGATTAAGCTGCCATGGGAACATTCCTAAATATTATAACAAGCACCTCATTGTAACTACCTCTTTGAATGGGCATTCTTTTAACAGCAATTCATTAGAACCGTCGACAACTGCTCGTTCTTGACCTGTGATCAATTTTACTTCATCTCCATGATCTGAATCAGACAACTCTTCCTTCATTTCTTTGATGGTCATTTCTCTATAAATATCCTAATATAAAAAAATAATTAATGTACTTTCTGTAACTATACGCAAGTGAAGATTTATAAGTTAATCATTAGATAGGTAAAAGTATATTAACTAAAATGCATACAAAATAATGATGTTAAATGCTAATATATATAAGAGAATCCTGAGATGCTTACATTTTTATTATCTAGATGAAAATTAAGCGGATATTCATTAACTTCCTTTTTCATTTCTTCCATTTTTGTAGCCTTTGAAGAAATCCTATAACAAATAAAAGCAAAGTTGTTTCAATCTTATCAAAAATTCAATTCATTGCCTCATAAGTTAATTAACGTATCTGTATTTTGGGAGGATAGTTGAGTGGCTGGAGCTTAGTTGTGCTATAAGTGCTCTCTCTGACATGTGTGGTAATTTCTCTGAGTGGTGGCTCATTTAGTCCCATTTGGTGTGAGGTTGTTTAAGTGTCTGTGGGTACAGGGGAGAGTGGATGTGTTTTAATAAGTTGTGAATTGGAGAGGGAAGAGCAAAGCTATTATGCTGCTACTGGTAGGAGTGAGTTGTGATTAATTTTGAGGATGAGTGGAGGTAGTTTTCCTATAAGTGATTGTTGGGATGAGATTGATTTAGAGTCATTCCACATTAAAATTAATGTTTATTGACATGAATAAGAAAAGATAAATAGTACCATTTAGCTTATGGTTACGGAGATGTGGAGCTATTAACCTTTCATATGAGGTAATAAACCTTTAAATGTCAGATCTTAGTTATAATATTTATAAAACTCATTCTTAAACTATTAATATGAAACATAATGAGAAATTTACAGAAACCTTCAGTTTATATATATATATATCAGTCAGTATTTATCATTGTTGGTTTTCAACCAAAAAATATCTTTTGGTGGTGATCACAAATTTGTGTTAAGTGCTTTTACACATGGCTGATTTAATTGGCATCAGTCTTGTACAAAATATAGTTTTGCCGGATGTAGTATCTGAAAATTGCTATTCTTTTTGTTAATTTTCTGATATGTTAAATTTAGCTTTTTATGGCAATAACTTTGGAGTGCCCTGGCATTGCCAAACAAACACAAGATCAACCATTGAATTAAAAATTTATAGCAATGAATGAACAGGCCAATGAGTGATGATGTTGCAAAAGATATGGTGAGATCATAACAGTCTCGAGAGGGAAAGTAAAAAATAAACAGGCTAATAAAGCAGATGTTATTAAAGCATTGACTAATATAGATTCTTAATTTATTGGGAGGACTTTTCAGGAATGACAACTTAGAGGTATTGTATTATTATTGAATAACACTAGAATTTTTATTTGCATTAAAATATTCATATTTTTCAAGTGTGAGGGTAACTATTTAGGCCCCCCAAAAAATTATTTCTAATTATACGACTTGTATTTAAATGTGAAGTAATATTTTGGTTTTGTCACTTATAAGTTTTTGACCTACTCCCAGGAACAAAGTAATCGTACAAACTAAGGGTCCAGTTTAAATAGTATATTAAAGACTAAACAATTTTACAACATAAACTGCATTTTTAGGTTTAAGGCGAATGTGTCTTCAAACCCTTCAATTAATATAAATCAATGAGTTTCTAAACCCTAAACCCAAAGGGCTTAGGGTATGACTCATCTCTCTGCAGCATAGGCAATGTTAAGATCAACTGCTGATGCAGTGAGAGCTGTTGGCACCTGAGCAAAGCACGGGGCTCGCACATACAGGCGAATAATGCACAGTGTACTAGCAAGTGACATCTCCTCATCAGCAACAAGTAGGCTATGAATGGGGGATGTGTGGAAGGCACCGGTTCCCAGGCAAAGGCAGGTATGGTGGATCGAGTCCACCTTCTGCAATATACGCTGGGCTGCAGATGCAAAAAACTTGCATCCGTAGTTGAGCTTCAAAAGAACAAAGGATGAATAAAAAAGTAAGGCAGTAGCCCTATCAGCACCCTAGGTAGTGAGTGTCACAGAGTGAAGAATATTCATGGTACATGAGGCCCTGAGGCTGAGAATGAGTCTCCCAGGAAATGGTACTATTCCACTCCTTCCATGTAAACCATATTTAAAAACAAGTCTGTGTCAGGGTGTAGCTGTGGATGATGGCAGAAGTGCACCACATTAGTCTTAGTAAAGGAAAACAAAAGTCTGTGCACTTCAAGATAGCAAGAGACACGGTTCAATGCCTTTTGTAGTCTATGCTCCAGTATTGGCATCTGAACCTTGCTAAAAGAGATCAATAGGTCATCAAAGTAAAACATCTTCCAGTGAGGACACTTCCCTGTGGGATAGTGTCTTCCTGATGCATTAGGCTGGATAGGGCTGGCCACATCCATACACAAAATTGATCATCTCACAAATATTCAGATGGAGACTTTGCAACTTTTCACGGGGAGATGGGTGGGGGGTGGGGGGGAACCAAACCCCCGCGATAAATGAGGGACTATAGTATAGCCATTAGAATTTAGATTAATAGCCATCTAATATGGCCTATTAATATAACTGAGCAAAGTACAATTTCAGTAAACTATATCAATCATTAATATATGGTGAGATGAAATAAAGATGGGAGCCAGAGCTGGAGCCAGTAAATTTAAAACTGTTAGAGCTTGAGCTTGAGATTTAGGTATCAGCCTGACAGCCCTCTTGCTATTGCTAAGGCGGTTGCAGTAGTAGCATCTCCAGCTTTAAGGCAGTGGCATGAATGCCTCTAGGTGGTAGTGATATCAACCGGCATACACAGAGTAAGGGAGCTTGCCACAGTTGAATGTGATGAAGATTGTAGTGTTGGGTTTCGAGGCCCCTTCCTGTTTTCTCATCACATTCAACCTTGATCACTCCATGGTCGGCCAGCTCTAAGGTGATGTCATCTATGGATTAGTCCAAAAGTTTCCTCACATAAGGTGATGTCATCTATGGATTAGTCCTAGAGTTTACTCGCATAAACCACTCCTTTTACCAAGTTCATGGTAGAGTGTGGCATTACACTCAACAGTATGCCATCAAGTGTCTGACAGGTACTAATCATGGCCCACTTGGAAGGATTCGCCGCATTCGCCAGAAGGCTCCCATCCGAGAAACTGGTCACCTTCAGCTTTTAACAATCACGCTAGCTAGAGCTCTCTTTTGATGAATCATGTTTCCTTAGCCAACATGCTCCCAACAGTGGGGCAAATATCAAGTTAGAGTTTGAAGCTTATGGGGTCAAAAAGCCAGGTAACCTCTGAATGAGGTAACCACTCCAACCAGCAGCATATACTTATGTGCCACTGGCAGGCTTTCTTGGCAGTCCCCTGGGAAAGTAAAGGGGAGAATGCCATTGTAAAGAAGGAGTCCCCTGCACCCATAGGCATAGGAGAGGAGTAAGCCTCCTCTTCGGTTGGAGTTTTGGAGGGTTCCCTGAGAAACCACAGGGGTGGACCTTTTATTCAGTGGAGCTGCCCGAAGATGGCTCCGGTTTTGGTAGAGGGAAAGCATTAATGTTTTTATATATGGGTATGGTGACCCTATTTTTAGTATGACACATCTATTCACCCTACATTGTAGCCCTCTCTGCAAGGGTGAACAAGAGGCCTGCAAAACCAGATGCTGCCATTCGAGGCTACCTTTCCAACCTAGTGGCCTGGTGGCTTACCTTAGGCTCATATGAAATTGATGGACAGTGAAAGGAGAAAGACGATGTGAGGAAGGTGAGGGTGGAGATGAAGCAGGTTGTTAGAAACCTACCAACCAAAATGGGAGCTCAGGGGTGAGGGGAAATTGTCCTCTGCCCCCTCAGCTACAATCCAAGATGATTGGGTGAGAGGAAGCTGGTCAGCGTCTACTTGTGAAATTAGAGGTTGACCAGAGAAGGTTGTATGGAAAGTGAGCAAGTAGGGTAAGAAGACAGAGTGCCAGAAAGGAGAAGAGAATAAGTTGGGGTGGACAGGGTGGTGAGTCTAGTCGGACATGGCAGCCAGGAAAGCAAATCACCGTGCCCCTTATGAGATGATGGGTGCAGCTCACCACAATTAGGTGTGGGCTATGGGGCCACAGCCCTTCATTGTGAAAGAACTTAAAATATATTAATTTTTTAGTAGAAATAGCATAAAGTAGTCGGCACTATTGTGGTCTTAAATTACAGTCAAAACAATGAAGAGTAGAAAAATGGCAAAAAAAATTGTATGTAACAATTACAATAAATACTTATGATTGGTCGATGACATATTTAATACAGCTCGCTGCTTGGGCAGTAAGATAGATGAAAAACACTAAATAAATCGCAAAATTATCTTGCACTAATCTTAATAATATAAAAATTACAAACTATTTCTTATTATTGGTGCAAAACAATCCATTCTGTATAGGCTGGTTTATTATGAAGGGTTTGACATGGGTACAACAAACACATTTTCTCGAGGTTTCAAATTTTGAAATTAAGCTATCTCTTGAGCCATGTGGAGTGTATATATAGTAAAGAATATGCTAGATTTTCAAAATGGGAAGTGCGAGTGCCATGAGATCCACCTTTTATTAATCAACAATACTCAATCCTTTCAATTTTATTTGTTAAATATCAGTTAATAAACACAAAGTAATTTCCTAAGACGTGTTTTTAATTCTAAAAATTAAACTTTTCGTCTATTTTGCCTAGACATTTTTTTTTTTTGAGATCTGGAGGCGACCTGCACACAAGTTTGTTAGGGATATTTAACCAATGCCAGGCTTTTTTTATCTGTAGGCAATGCATCTTTTACTAATTACCCAATAGGATTTGGTTTTAGATTCCTGTATATTTCAAACTATTTGCAGCCATCTTTTTTTTTAGTTTTTATGGTATAATTGTGTGTAGTAGTTGTGCTAGTTACAGATTAAAGGATTTAAAAGAGTGGAAAACCCAGTACAAATTTTCTGTTAGTGCATTTAAGGGCATGTGACTTTCTAATGTCCATATTTGAACAAGTGCTAGTCTTTTATTTAGAAACTGTTTTCTGTGCAAAGCTTTAATTCAAACTAGAGGCATATCGATATTTAGCAATTGAATTTTGCATTAAAATCTAATTGTAGGCTGTTAAGTTGCAGGGTGTGTGGGGGGTGCACCCACATCCGGAAAGCAGTTATTTTTAAGATAGTAGCGCTGCAAATAGAGTCATACTCAAGAGTGCTGGTATCTTAAAAAAAGTCCTTTCTGTGGCTAACCAAAGCTGTAAATGATGATTAGTAGTTTTTACTGCCATATAACATGGCATAGGTCTTGTGAAGTTTCATTTAATAAAACTGCATCCACAGGAATGAGTCCAGAATCTCCCGCCCCAAAGTTAGCACTTGTAAACATTCAAGTTTGGATGGTCTGTCTCAGGTAGCTAACAATTCCCGTAAACGATAAGGGGCATGATTTCTGAGCAATAATTTAGGCTTTACTATGGCCGATGGTAGCTTTTGATGTGGCCAATCACGGTGATGTATTTTTTTTAGGGCTTCTCTCCTTTATTATTTAGTAAGTGCCTGCAATTCTACTCAATTTTATTAATTAGTTAGTATTGTAATGAATTCTTCTATGCTTTGTTATTTTGTTTAAGGATAAAATTGCACAACTTTTCTTAATGTTAAAATAAACTATTATTTTGACACATTGGCAACCCTTCTACCTACCAACCTACCTTGATGATATTCAGGTCTGATGACCTTAGTTGCATGTTGTGCAACCCTGGAGCCAAGCAGTTAAAGGAGTGTGATTCTTATGCATTCAGCTTGTTCGACTTTAATATGACTGTTGTCAATACCTCAGTCAATTTAAGATTTTTGTATGGATGATGGCCTCATTTTAAAAGCGAAGATTTCCGACAGATGTGGGAAAGAAACATGGCTCAATTATAATAGTGAAAGGTGTTGATGGTTTAGTCTTTGTCATTGGGCGATAATTTATTAGGTAATTCTAGACAACAAATGTACCATCGACATTTAGCAATCAGCTAAATGTTAGCCTTTTAAATTAGGAATATTACTAGTTTTTTTAAGTTGATGGGTATAGGTGGGGTGCGACCCCAACAATTAATTGGGGGATATGGGTGGCAAGCCCCCATTTCAGAAGGTAACTAAAAATGTGAGTGTGGGGCGGGAATAGCCTAAAGTAGGTGGCGCTATTGCCTTTATTATTCCGATAAATGTGCAGAGCCGATAACATTAATTGTAGCCCCAAAATAGCACCTCCTAGAGTTTGACTCTTGTGAATGAGTTAATTGCTATTGAGGGACATAGAACATGTTAGGTTGATAACAGATTTGATGCCCTGAGAGAGGAAGTGGTTGAAAGTGATTTCTCTGATGTGGTTGTGGCAGAAAGAGAAATAAGTGGTAGTTTTAATGCGAACAGAAGGGAGGGTAATGCTAGGCCTAGGGGACTAGGAGGATGACTGAGGTGCTTGTGATGGGTGACTCTCAGATTAGATATTTATATAGGAAGTTGAGTGCGAGCAAGTGGAAGTGAGTGCGAGTTTGTTTGCTGGGTGCTGGTATAAATGATGTGTCTGAGAGCTATGATAGTCTGGTATCTGAGGGTGAGAAGGATGCAGTTGTGATTACGCATGTGGGAGTAAATGATGTAAAGAAGGTGGGTTCATGTGAGTTAAAAGAGAGGTACAAAAGGTTAGTTGAAAGGATGAGTCAAAGTAGAGTGAAAGGCGTTGTTTCAGGTGTGCATCTGAGATTGGATGTGAGGATGGAATGGTTGTCTCGTGCAGATGGACTGTATGAGTATGTGAAAGGCCTGTGTGAGGAGTCAGGATTAGTGTTTGTAGATGTTTGGGATGGGTTTTATGGGAATAAAGCATTGGATGGACTCAATCTAAGCAGGCTGTGGTTGACGTGATGAGGCAGGAGTTAGATAGTGTCATTGGGTCTTTGCAGGTGGGGAAACTAGTTACTGATAGTGGTTAGTGAAAAATAAGAGTACAGGGTGGGGCAGAGAAAGGAAAGAGATGCAGAGGAGATAGAGTGGAACCTATACATTCTAAAAGAGGTGCTTCAGGGATAGGAGGGCTGAGTTGTCTTTATACCAATGCTCATAGTCTCAGAAATAAGAAAGATGACTTATTTAGTTATATTATTGAAGAAGATATAGATATAATATGTGTAATAGAATCATGGGTAAATGAAAATAAATTTAATGACAAGGTGAGTGAATTTGAACTACAGGGTTATGATATATACATTAGTCAAAGGAAAGATAGGACAGGTGGTGGGTTGATTATTTATATCAGAAATAGCATTTCTTCAAATCTAAATAATTCTATAAAGCTAGAAGAAGTTGAGGCACTGTGGATAGATATTAGGGTCAGTAAAAATAGGATAATACACTTGGGAGCCTTTTACAGACCACCCGGACAGACTGACTGTATTGATGAGCTAATGATCAGGGAAATTAGAAAGGATGTAAATTAGATACAGTTTTTCTTTGTGACTTTAATTTAAATTCTGTGGACTATAAAAATATAATAGGAAGAGATAGAGCAAGTTGTGAGATTATAGAATGCTTTGAGGATAATTTTTTGACTGAATTTGTTAATAAGGCAACAAGGGGTGCCAATATCTTAAGTAAATATTACGATCAGCGGGGCGAACGATGTGACAAAATGTTTTGTCTGTGTTCCAATATATTTCACCTTTTTGAAGTAAATTCAAGGGGACTAATGGTGAGTGGTTTAAATACTGCAGGGGATCTCCCTACGATGATCCTGAGTTTCAATCAATTGGGGTGGGTCGGGGGGGAACAGCCCCCCAGTATACAATCAAAACTGTTTATAGAATAATGTTCTAACATTTTTTTAACATTTATATTTCACCAAATGCACATGAATATGCATGTTCAGGTGAATAAAACACACATGCAAAAAAGACCCCCTTTTTCGGGCGCGCTGCCGATTTTCATGTTTACCATATCTTAGATCTGGTTCTTTCAAATGATGATCACTTGGTTCAGGAATTGAGTGTCAAGGAAGCATTGGGAAATAGTGATCATCAGATGGTTCATTTTAACTTGGAACATCAACAACATAACATAACATACATAACATAATTTCACGGATGACAAAAGCGACAAGGGCCTATCAAAGGTCATCCGCCTCCATCAAAACACACCCACAAAAAGCACCATCACCAGGGAAAGACAAAATCCAAGTCTCCCACAATATAATAAAACAGATGACAAAAGCCACAAGGGCTCATCATAGGTCATCCAAGTCAAACGGCCTCTTTTTTAAGGCACCCAAACTCCCAGGAAAACTACATCCAGAGGATTGCATCTAGAAACAAGGGTATCACCAATCAAGGCTTGTCAAGAACTAAATCATGCAGCTATAGATATATACAAACAATATTAATATATATAAAACTTAGGAACCATCACAACCTTCCCTCCCCATAAACTCATCCAACCTACTCTTAAATACATTTAGATTTGGACTACCTACTACCCTCTGCGGCAATTTGTTCCAGAAGTCTACCACTCTATTGGTGAAAAAATATTTTCTTAAATCCAACCTACACCCTTGCTTTTAAATTTTCAAGTGGTGACCTCTAGTCCGATTTCCATGATCTAACTCAAAAAACTTGCTAATATCCAATTTATCTATCCTGGAAAAAATTTTAAAGAGCTTAATCATTTCCCCTCTCACACACCTCCTTTCGAATGAGAACATATTAAATACTCTCAGTCTATCTATATATTCAAGGTGCCTCAGGGAAGGAATAATCTTGGTTGCCCTCCATTGCACTGACTCGAGAAAGTTAATATCGTATCTAAAATGTGGGGACCATGCCTGTATACAGTACTCTAGATGTGGCCTAACATAAGAGTTATAGAGTTTAAGAATAACCTCCTTACTTTAGTAACTGACATTTCTCTTAATAAAATCCAGCACTCTATTTGCCCTATTTCTTGCTTCAATACACTGCCTAGAAAACCTTAATGACTTATCTATTACTACTCCTAGATCTTTCTCATCCTCTACTGAGCTCAGCCAATGCCCATCCATTTCATAGTTAAATTCTCTATTATCTTTTCCCATGTTAATAACTTTGCACTTATGAAGGTTGAAAGTCATTTGCCACTTATGTGCCCAGGATAACAATTTATTTAAATCCCCCTGCACTTTAAAATTATCATCAATATCTTTAACTACAGATGCTAATTTGGTATCATCCGCAAAAATTGACACTTTATTATTAACTGACTCCCCAAGATCGTTTATATAGATGACAAATAATAATGGACCGAGAACTGATCCCTGAGGAACCCCACTGATAACATCCCTCCACTCTGACTTTACACCATTTAGCACTACCCTTTGCTTCCTGTCTTTTAGACACTCAGCTATCCAATTTGAAACACCCCCACATATCCCAATCATTTTTAATTTATGAACTAGTCTCCTATGTGGTACCTAATCAAATGCTTTACTAAAATCTAAGTAAATTATATCTACATTCTCTCCCTTATCTACTCAATCTGTTACAAACTCCAGAAAGTCTAGTAAATTAGTCAAACATGATCTACCTGATCTAAACCCATGCTGAGCATCGCTGATTAACCCCTCCCTCTCTAGATGTTGGCAAATCCCTTTTTTAACTATTTTCTCAAGAATTTTACAGACTACAGAAGTTAGGCTAACCGGTCTAAAGTTATTTTGATCCTCTTTACTACCCTTCTTGAAAATGGGGACTACATTCGCTCTCTTCCAATCATCGGGTATTTCTCCATATTCCAGTGACCTAGTATATAACTTCTCCAGAGCTATTGAGATACTTTCTACCCCTTCTTTAAGTATCCAAAAATGAATATTATCAGGGCTGGAGGCCTTGGTAGTATCTAACTCAACTATTAGTCCTTTTATCATCCTCCGATCCACACTAATGGTAGTTAACACCTCTTTCCCTGACCCATGAGTACTATACATAAGACTATTTAGTTTCTCGTTTGTAAATACTGATGCAAAATGACCATTTAGTACCTCAACTATTTCCTCATCAGTTTCTCTCACAACCCCTTGATATTTGATAGGTCCTATTTTAACTCTGCTAGACTTGTTATTAATTTTATAGTAACTAAAGAACTTTCTAGGATTTTTGTTGCTATCCTGAGCTAATTTAATTTCTGACCCCCTTTTGTTCGTCTTTATAATCTTATTTAACTCATTCCTAGCCATTCTATAATCACTTAAATTTTGAATATTATTTTCTACCTGTAATTTTTTTGTATGCCTTTTTCTTCTCTAAAATTTTTCTAGCTATCTCCTGATTCCACCATAATAGTTTCCTACTTTTGTTCCTAATGGCCTTCATTGGGATACATTGTTCTTGGAATACATTTATTATATGCTTGAAAGTATCCCACATCCCATAAGCATTTTTACCTCTGAATTCTACATCCCAGTCTACCAAATTTAGCAAGCTTCAAAGTTTTACATAATCTCCCTTATGAAAATTTGAAACTTTTTCTGCATTCTCGGTTATTTTACCCTTCTCAATTCCCAAGTTAAAATGAACTATCTGATGGTCACTATTTTCCAATGCTTCCCCAACAGTCAATTCTTGAACTAAATGATCACTGTTAGGAAGTACTAAATCTAATATATTGTCCCCCCTCGTTGGCTCATTAACAAATTGATTCAAAACATTATCCTCAAAGCATTCTATGAACCTGCCACTTGTTCTATCCCTACCTATCCTATTTTCCCAGTCCACAGAGTTTAAGTTTAGGTCCCCAATAATAACTGCATCTGTTTCACATCCCTTACTTATTTTCCTTATCATTACTTCATCCATATCATCAGTCTGTCCAGGTGGCCTGTAAAAAGCCCCCAAATGCACCATTCTATTTTTACTGAACCTAATATCTATCCAAAGTGACTCAACTCCATCCTGCTTTATTGAAGTATTTAAACTTGAAACAATGTTGTTTTTTATATAGATAATTATTCCTCCACGAATCCTACCTGTCTTTGACTAATGTATATATTATAGCCCTGTAAATCAAATTCACTTATAGTGTCACTAAATTCTATTTCATTAACCCATGATTCAGTAACACATAATATATCTATATCCACATTGCTAATATAACTAAATAGCTCATCCTTCTTGTTTCTAAGACTACAAGCATTTGTATAGAAACAATTTAACCCCCCTATCCCTGAAGCACCTCTTGAAACCTGAATGACCTCACCTCTATCGCCTTGGAACCTATTTCTGTTATCTGCCAAGTCCATTCTACTTTCAGTACTATAATGTCCTCTCATAATTCCCTGATCACTATTAGTATCTAGTTTCACGCCCGCAAAGACCTAATAACACGATCATACTCCTCCCACAACACATCTACCCCCCTCCTACTCAAATGCAGTCCATCCATCACATACATTTCTTTCATTCCAACAAACCTATCTCACACATCCACAAACATGACACCTTCCATCTCACACATCCATAAAACTCGAAATTTTTATAGAGGGGATTACGATAAATTATGAAACTTGCTAAATCAGATTAGGTGGGATATAGAATTCAGGGGGAAGAATACTTAGGAGATGTGGGACACTTTTAAGACTATATACTAAACATAGTCCAGGAGAAGTGTATTCCAATAAAGGCTATTCTTAGGAAGAAAAGTAGGAAGCCGTTGTGGTGGAATCATGAGAGAGCTAAGAAAATTTCTGAGAAGAAATTAATTTAGCTCAAAATAATAATAATGACCCAGAAATTTTTTTAGCTATTATAAAATTAATAACAAATCTAACAGTGATAAAATAGGGCCTATTAGATATGAAGGGGTTTTGAAAGAATCTGATAAGATAATAGTAGAGGTTCTTAATGATCACTTTTCTTCAGTATTTACACAAGAGAATCAAGATAGATTAATTGATGATATTTCTAGGTCAAGGGAAGTAGTGTTGAATACCATTAATAAGAACAGCGAAATAATTAAAGGGCTTATATTGGAGTTAAATACTAGTAAGTCATCTGGCCAAGACAACATTCATTCTAGGTTACTCAAGGAAGGTGTAGATAGTATTGCAGTAGCTCTTGAGAAGTTCTTTCCTAGATCACTAGAGTTTGGAGAAATACCTAATGATTGGAAATTAATGAATGTAGTGCCAATTTTTAAAAAGGGAAGTAAAGAGGACCCGAATAACTTTGGGCCAATAAGCTTAACTTCTATCATTTGTAAAATCCTGAAGAAGATAGTTAAGAAGGGGATTTCTGACCATCTAGAGTATGGTAGGTTAATAAATAATGTTCAGCATGGGTTTAGAAGAGGTAAATTGTGTTTAACAAATTTACTGGATTTTATGGATTATGTTACTAAACAATTACATAAGGGAGAGAATGTTGATGTGATTTACTTAGATTTTAGCAAAGCTTTTGATAAGGTTCCACAAGGGAGACTAGTTCACAAATTAAAAATGTATGGTATATGTGGTAAAGTTTTGAATTGGATAACTAAATGGCTGAAAACCAGGTTAACAGAATTGTGATGAATGGAGCGAGGTCACAGTGGAGGGATGTTATCAGTGGTATACATCAAGGATCCATTCTAGGCCCTTTATTATTCATAGTTTATAAGAATGATCTTGGGAAGGCTGTAAATAGCAAAGTGCCAATTTTTGCTGATCGACTTAAATAAGTTATTAGCCTGGGCTCAGAAGTGGCAAATGACTTTTAACCTTAAAAAATGCAAAGTTCTTAACATGGGAATGGATAATAGGGAATTTAGCTATGAAATGGATGGGCATTGGCTGAATTCAGTTGAGGATGAAAAGGACTTAGGCATAGTAGTAGATAGATCACTGAAGTTTTCAAAGCAGTGTATTGAGGCAAAAAATAGAGCAAATAAGGTGCTAGGATACATTAAGAGAAATGTTAGCTACAAGAGTAAAGAGGTTATCCTTAAACTCTATAACTTGTATGTTAGGCCACATTTAGTGTACTGTATACAAGCATGGTCACCATATTTTAGACATGATATCAACATGCTAGACTCAGTACAAAGGAGGGCAACAAAAATAATACCTTCTCTGAAGCACCTTGAATATGAAGATAGACTGAGGGTACTAAATATGTTCTGATTTGAGAGAAGATGTGTGAGGGGAGATATGATTGAGCTTTTTAAAATCCGTTCTGGGATGAATAAGTTTGATTTTAGCAAGTTATTTGAGTTGGAAGGTAGTAATAGGACTAGGGGTCACCACTTAATAAAAATAAAAAAAAAGGTGCAGGTTGGATGTTAGAAAATATTTTTTCACCAATAGAGTGGTAGATTATTGGAATAGTTTGCCATCTGAGACGGTAGACAGTTCAAACTTGAATGTATTCAAATGCAGATTAGATGATTTTATGGGGAGGGAGGGTTAACTTTAGGGGGTATTCTGGACTCATTCCTGTGGATGCAGTTTTTTATTATTGTATATTATGATTGATTTGGATTTTGACGATTCTTGATAATGATGCTTTTTGTTTTTGATACATTCCTGGGTATGGTTCGAATTGTATATTGTAGATGCATGATCTGACACAATCCTATGGATGCATTTTGTGAGTGGTTTTGACAGATGCAACTGACCTTTGATAGCAACTTGTGGCTTTTGTTATCTGTAAAATTATGTTATGTTATGTATGTTATGTTATGGCTGGATGCAATTCTTAGCTTATTTTGGGGGCTATTTTTCAGTGTTTTTCTGCTATCCCACTGACCAATCACATATCTGTATTCAGCTCTGTCATTGACCAATCAGAAAGCTCTATTTGTTTCAATGCTTTTTGTGCTCTTAATATTGTTAAAAAGTAGTTGTTTTGTTTAATTTCCATTGGTTTTTTCCATATTTTATTTTTAATATATTCTACCTACTGTTGGCCTATTATTTTGTTATTTTAGTAAATTTTCCATTCTTTATTATTCGCTAAAACCATATTTTGGGGTTGTTAACAAAGTCTGACTTCCTAACTTTGACTAAAAAAAAAGTGGGTTTTTTTTCCCTCCGTTTCTATTCATCTTTTTTTTAATATAAAGCTTTTTTACACCCTTCATTTTATTTTTGTTTCAAAAAGAATGATTCAGTATTAATGTTTTTATGCATATATATGTGTAGTTCAAGAAACACAAATTCTCTAATTTTCTAAAAAAAAAAAAGGACGTACCTTTCCAGCGAATACAGTAATATTTAAGCTCCCAGCACATGGATTCGTGCCATTTGTCAAAATGTCTGCTTTGTGTGTTCATTAAATTTTCACCATTTAGGTGCTATTTTAACCAATAATGAACAATGAGTTAATTTTCTCATAACCCAGCACTTTTTAAAATCTAAACGCAAGGGTCCCACTTGTAGCGCAAACTTTTAATTAACAAAAGTCGGGTCTTCTGATGTGGCAAATCGTTTATTGGTGCTGAAGGCAAAACTGAACTATGTAAATATAAATCAACTGCTCGGAAAGGAACTTTTTACGTGGGTTCATGTCTCTCCATCAAAAACATTATGATTTTTTGGTTCATCGTTAATCTGGTCCCTATAAGCATAATAACCACACATATGGGCATATGCTGCAAAACCTTGTCGATTGGTTCAGCTTTTGCTGGAAAGTTCTGTTACATTATTTCAAACAAATTTCCTTGCCACTTGGAGGACCCAGGAAATCAGTCAAAATCGACGAGGCTAAATTCGCCAAACACAAATATAACCGCGGCTGTGCAGTGAGTTTTTGGAGGATACCCACCCATCTAATGTATGTACAGATCTACCAACCATTATCATAGTGTAAGAAACAATAGTTTAATTCTGAGGGTGAGTTCATAGGGGGGATCGCCATGCGATGACCCTGGGATTTCAATCATTTGGGGACGCAGTCCCAAGTATATAATCAGAATCCTTTTTAGAAAATAATGTAACTTGTTATCTCACATTTTTTTTTAAAGAAAATCACTTCTGTGATACACAGGGGAGTAAAACCGCCATAAACTTTGCCCAATAGATTTTGGCTGAAAAAACAAGCATGAGTATGGATCCGGCCATACTCAACACAATTACCAACTGAAGTATTACTCCAACATGCACCTCTGTTTTTTAATTTTTAGGTGGTGACCCTTAGTCCTATTATGCTATGTGTAAAGTTAAGCGATAGCAGATTATACAAGATAACATATGGACTGCTCGATTATGGGCACAGTCAGCATCCAGCAAAAACAAGTGTCAGATCTGAAAAGTGCATATGAAAAACACATTAAATTACTATGCACATATGTGTTAAAATGAATCTTTACCATAAATTATACTACCCAATTATGTTAGGGATTATAGTAGCTCACCTGATTTGCTCTCCTAAAGCATTTCAGTACTGACACAAATCAAAGATAGGAACTAAGTATGGGCTGCACATATCTGCAGGCATGCCAACTCACATTTAGTAATTATGTTACATATAAAATAATTTTTTTAAGAAGAGTGAGCAGAGTTGTGTGCCACATGCAGAACTCAGTACACAACATGCAAAATTATTAATTTAATCCACATATTCGTAAAGCACAGGTCCAAGAAATTTGTGCAATTGTCTCTTAAACTGTCCAAAGACTCCACAGCAACAACAACATCGGAAAGAGCTTTCCACATACCTATGCAGAACAAGCTGAAAAATCTCGAACTACACTCTGTGGAGCAGTGAATATTGCTGATCTTATACCTATAACCCCTTGTACCCATATAGATGAAAAATTAAAAAGATCATCACTTCCCATGAAATATCTTCCAGTATTTAATAATATCTGCTCGGTTTAGTATTCCCCTGCAGAATACAAGCTGAAAGCCTCCTTAATTTCACTATAAGACAAAGTTTCCAACCCGTCAATCTGCTTAGTCCACCTACGCTGAAAGCTCTCTAGAAGTCTCAGGTCACCAAGATAACCTGAGTTCCACACAAAAGATGCAAACTCCATAATTGGTCTAAGCATGACTCAGAAACAAGGTCATGATAAGAGGATGCGAGTGGCAAAGAGTAGAAGAAAGAATCTTGCTACAAAGTACTGATACCTTGCTCACAACAGAATTAACATGACTATGGAACTGGTAACTAAAACAGCAAGATCATGCTTTGATTATTAAAATATTTAAAATATCTGAGGGGGGGAGGAGGAACCCACTGAAGTAAAGTGGGTATGGGGATGTGTAGCCCCTTATTTATAAATAAAAGTAAGTCGCTTCCATCGACTCAAAATAATAGAGTCAAAAAGAGGCTAGGAAAATAGCAACAAAAATCACATGAAAAATCATCTGCAACTAAACTTAACAAAAAATGAGATTACGATGTAATTTGGCTTACTTGTAACAAATTTTTAATTTATTCACAATTTAGATTCCACACTAAATCTTCATACATATTTAATTTCATTTCTCTTCAGCTTCTATGTTGTTGTTCATCTTGATTTGTGGAAAAGTTTCACTCCTCTTGCATATGGTATCTCTTCCCACCAAACCAGTAACTTCTAATTTTTTTCTGTCTTGACTTTAAAAGTAGATTGGGTTTGTTTTGCACAGATTTGGATTTTAAAACAGAGCAGTCTTAATACTACAGTTTTCTAAAGAGAGTTATACACTAGACAGTTTGCTGCACTGTATAATCTTATTAATTGAAATTAATTATGGATTTATATTTGTAATTAGAAGATCAATTATTATTGATTTGAGCTTTCAATGCCCAATCTTATTGATTTGGCTTTAAGTGTAGAATCTTATTGATTTTGACTTTAGAGGATGAGTACCTGTGTGAATAATGATTAAGTGGGATCATAAAGTAATTTTAGGCTGTACCTGCTTTCAAATGCTAGTTAAAAGTGATGGCTATAGTTAGTAAATAAAGACCAACACCAATCTTTACCCATCGGGCTCCTCTCCATAGGGTTTCAGAAAAGAACTGGAACCTTATTAGTATCTTTAATATTTGGGCTTAAGTGTGTTCTTAGCTAAATTTAGGTAACGGTAATATTTATATAGGTAGTTATAGACAGCTTAAATTAATTGATCAGGTAGTTATAGGCAGGTTAAATTAATTAATCAATCAAACATTGTTTATAGATATTAAGTTATTTATGGGTATGGCAATAATCCAAGAGGCACATAGTACATATTTTAGTAATATAGCTGTTATTTACAAATGTAAAGGAGACAAAAGCAGGTGTTTAAAATGAGTTTTATAATTTTGATAGTTCTCTGGTAGAGGCATGAAATTTAAGAAGAATTTTTTTTATCTTTTTTTGGATGTGTGGGCTGAAGCCACCTCCTCCCAATAGAATTTTAAGAGTTATATTTTTAATATTAAGAGAGCTTAGATAGTGTATCATTTTTTGTCTTTTTATATTGTAAGCCTGACAGTCTAATAAATAATGTTTTACTGATTCAGGCAAATTAAATTGGTCACAGTTTGGTGAAACTATTAATTTAATTTTGTTTAGATGGTAATTTAAGCCTACATGTGCTGATCTTCGTCTAATGAGTGCTGTTTCAAGTCTACTATGTCTATCAAAAGAAAATGGCCAATAATTGAATGTTTTTTTATTTCACCAAATTGAGTAGAAGTTACAGATCTTTCCAATATAGAAGAGTATTCTTTTTGTATCTTTTCTTTTAATAAATTTACAATTTCATTTTTAAAGAATGGAGTTGTTTCTATATTATAAAAGTTATGTGAAGCTTTAGCCAGTAAATCTGCTTTTTCATTTCCTACAATACTTATATGAGAGGGTATCTACTGAAAATATATTTTATGATTATTACTCTGAAGAGAGTGCCCTAGAGATACTATTTCAGTAACTAGATTAGAATATGTTTTGTTTGTCTTTTCTTCTAATATATAAAGGCTAGATTGTGAGTCATGGAATATAACTGCAGATGTAGCAGGGTAGTTTTTGCAATGCCAAAGTGCCTTTTTAATGGTAAATAGTTCAGTGAAAAGTACAGTATGATCTCCATCTAATTTCCAAGAGTAGCATTGGCCAGATTTTTTTTTTTTTTTTATTATTTTATGGAGCCCATCTGGCAACTACCCACTTGGGCATAAGTCGCCGAAAAACACGACAGCCTAGAACTAGACTACTTTAAAGTAAAAATATGAAAACTTAACAATGATATAAAGTGGAAAAACTTAACAATCGAAGCAATCTCCGGCAGCGGGGGAAGGTCCCCCTCGCCCCGGTGCAGGAGAGTGCAACCTACAAACAAAACAATAACAAAAAAAAGGAACCTTAAGTAAAGGGGAGAAGGCCGGCCTCCCCCAAAAGTCAATAAGTACACCAGTCATGGTGCACGCACTCGTCCCGAGTACAAGGGACAGGCGGTAGCGACCCCGCCCATCCCGGTACCGAGACAGATATCGTGCGCGAAGATCACCCAGACTGGGACATTCGACAAGAATATGCCGAACAGTCTGGGGGACGACGCAGTCGTTGCAATAGGGCGCATGCGAGCGCTCCATCAAGTAGCGATGCGTCACACAAGTGTGTCCGATTCGAAGACGACAGAAAGCAACCTGAAGCCACCGCGGCATTGGGGGATAGGTCCATGGGAACAGTCGCGGCGCAATGGCACGCAACTTTAAGTTCCCTTCGACCGTCTCCCATCTTCTTTGCCAAGCAGTCCGAAGAGCTGCCCGTATTCCTGCCATGTAGTCTCGGTGAGGAAGAGCGAAACGATGGTCCGGTCGCAGAGTCCTCGCGGACTCTTTAACGCCCTCATCGGCGCGCTCATTCCCCGCAATTCCTACATGTCCAGGAACCCAGCAGAAGATAATCTCGACATCTGCCCGGCTCGCCAAAACCGTGGCGTCACGGATATCGCGAACCAGGGGATGCGGAGATTCCAATGCCCCGAGAGCACTCAGGGCGCTTTGTGAGTCGCTATAGATCACAATCCGGTCTCCGAACCGAGTGGTGTATTGCCACCAGCTCGGCCGTGAAGACAGACGCAGCACCTGGTAGAGCCCCGCTGACTTCAAACAGAGGGGATACGGCGTGGAAGCCGACCCCCTCTTGGGACATGGAGCCATCCGTATACACTAGCACGGTTCCAGCGTGACACGATGTGTGCTCCAAAAAGGTCGAAAGCAATACTCCCAGCGCATTACAAGCTTTGGGAGCAGAGGCGTGGCGACAAATAGCCAAATGTGGTACCCTCCAGGGTGGCGTCCTGGGTAGAACCAGGGGCGCTACCGGCCCGAGAGCGATATCTACCTCTCGAAGGAGTTTCCTGGCCCTAAACCCAAACAGCTTAGGGTATGACTGGCGTCTCTCGGCGGCATAGGCACCATCGAGATCAGCTGCGGATGCAGTGAGAGCTGTTGGCGACTGAGGGAGGCGCCGGGCTCGCGCGTACAGTCGAGTGATACACTGCACGCGGCGCAGAGCGAGTGGCATCTCCCCAGCATCGACCAACAGGCTCTCAATGGGGGAAGTGCGGAAGGCACCGGTCGCAAGGCGAAGGCCGGTGTGGTGGATCGAATCCACCTTCCGCAATAAACGCTCGGCTGCGGATGCATAAAACTCGCATCCGTAGTCGAGCTTCGAACGAACAAAGGATCGATAAAAAAGTAAGGCAGTAGCCCTATCAGCGCCCCAAGCGCTGAACGTCACGGAAAGGAGAATGTCCATGGCGCGGGTACAAGAGACCCTAAGGCTGCGAATATGAGCCTCCCAGGTGAGGCGTCGGTCGAATACAAGACCAAGGAAATGGTGCGACTCAACCACATCCAGGCGCACCCCATTAAGAAACAAATCTGGGTCGGGGTGAAGCCGTGGATGGCGGCAGAAGTGCACCACCTTAGTCTTGGCCAAAGAAAACCGAAACCTGTGCGCTTCGGCATAGCGAGAGACGCGGTTCAATGCCTGTTGGAGTCGACGCTCCAGAGTTGGCATCTGGGCCGCGCCAAAAGAGATCGAAAGGTCGTCCACGTAGAGCGTAGCGAGAACATCTTCCGGCAGCACCGAGGTGATGCCGTTGATGCTCAGGGCAAAGAGTGTGACAATAACGACATTTCCCTGCGGGACACCCTCTTCCTGCTCCATTGGGCCGGAGAGGGCTTTTCCCACCCTACCAGAAATAGATAAATGATTTTTTTTTAGGGAAAATGTTTTCTTATTACAAAAAAAATTTCATGCAGGGATAATGATCAAAACAAGAACACTGAGAAGCAAGCACCACTTTTATATCAGTTAAAGCAGTACCTTAGACCAGTTAGCTAGCTAGCATCTTAAAAATTCCCATGAAACGGCTTTCAATAAAGGACTAGATAAAATTCAACCCTCTCAACTTATTTCTCTTTAACCAATAATAGGTTAGAGAGATTAAGCTGCCATGGGAACATTCCTAAATATTATAACAAGCACCTCATTGTAACTACCTCTTTGAATGGGCATTCTTTTAACAGCAATTCATTAGAACCGTCGACAACTGCTCGTTCTTGACCTGTGATCAATTTTACTTCATCTCCATGATCTGAATCAGACAACTCTTCCTTCATTTCTTTGATGGTCATTTCTCTATAAATATCCTAATATAAAAAAATAATTAATGTACTTTCTGTAACTATACGCAAGTGAAGATTTATAAGTTAATCATTAGATAGGTAAAAGTATATTAACTAAAATGCATACAAAATAATGATGTTAAATGCTAATATATATAAGAGAATCCTGAGATGCTTACATTTTTATTATCTAGATGAAAATTAAGCGGATATTCATTAACTTCCTTTTTCATTTCTTCCATTTTTGTAGCCTTTGAAGAAATCCTATAACAAATAAAAGCAAAGTTGTTTCAATCTTATCAAAAATTCAATTCATTGCCTCATAAGTTAATTAACGTATCTGTATTTTGGGAGGATAGTTGAGTGGCTGGAGCTTAGTTGTGCTATAAGTGCTCTCTCTGACATGTGTGGTAATTTCTCTGAGTGGTGGCTCATTTAGTCCCATTTGGTGTGAGGTTGTTTAAGTGTCTGTGGGTACAGGGGAGAGTGGATGTGTTTTAATAAGTTGTGAATTGGAGAGGGAAGAGCAAAGCTATTATGCTGCTACTGGTAGGAGTGAGTTGTGATTAATTTTGAGGATGAGTGGAGGTAGTTTTCCTATAAGTGATTGTTGGGATGAGATTGATTTAGAGTCATTCCACATTAAAATTAATGTTTATTGACATGAATAAGAAAAGATAAATAGTACCATTTAGCTTATGGTTACGGAGATGTGGAGCTATTAACCTTTCATATGAGGTAATAAACCTTTAAATGTCAGATCTTAGTTATAATATTTATAAAACTCATTCTTAAACTATTAATATGAAACATAATGAGAAATTTACAGAAACCTTCAGTTTATATATATATATATCAGTCAGTATTTATCATTGTTGGTTTTCAACCAAAAAATATCTTTTGGTGGTGATCACAAATTTGTGTTAAGTGCTTTTACACATGGCTGATTTAATTGGCATCAGTCTTGTACAAAATATAGTTTTGCCGGATGTAGTATCTGAAAATTGCTATTCTTTTTGTTAATTTTCTGATATGTTAAATTTAGCTTTTTATGGCAATAACTTTGGAGTGCCCTGGCATTGCCAAACAAACACAAGATCAACCATTGAATTAAAAATTTATAGCAATGAATGAACAGGCCAATGAGTGATGATGTTGCAAAAGATATGGTGAGATCATAACAGTCTCGAGAGGGAAAGTAAAAAATAAACAGGCTAATAAAGCAGATGTTATTAAAGCATTGACTAATATAGATTCTTAATTTATTGGGAGGACTTTTCAGGAATGACAACTTAGAGGTATTGTATTATTATTAAATAACACTAGAATTTTTATTTGCATTAAAATATTCATATTTTTCAAGTGTGAGGGTAACTATTTAGGCCCCCCAAAAAATTATTTCTAATTATACGACTTGTATTTAAATGTGAAGTAATATTTTGGTTTTGTCACTTATAAGTTTTTGACCTACTCCCAGGAACAAAGTAATCGTACAAACTAAGGGTCCAGTTTAAATAGTATATTAAAGACTAAACAATTTTACAACATAAACTGCATTTTTAGGTTTAAGGCGAATGTGTCTTCAAACCCTTCAATTAATATAAATCAATGAGTTTCTAAACCCTAAACCCAAAGGGCTTAGGGTATGACTCATCTCTCTGCAGCATAGGCAATGTTAAGATCAACTGCTGATGCAGTGAGAGCTGTTGGCACCTGAGCAAAGCACGGGGCTCGCACATACAGGCGAATAATGCACAGTGTACTAGCAAGTGACATCTCCTCATCAGCAACAAGTAGGCTATGAATGGGGGATGTGTGGAAGGCACCGGTTCCCAGGCAAAGGCAGGTATGGTGGATCGAGTCCACCTTCTGCAATATACGCTGGGCTGCAGATGCAAAAAACTTGCATCCGTAGTTGAGCTTCAAAAGAACAAAGGATGAATAAAAAAGTAAGGCAGTAGCCCTATCAGCACCCTAGGTAGTGAGTGTCACAGAGTGAAGAATATTCATGGTACATGAGGCCCTGAGGCTGAGAATGAGTCTCCCAGGAAATGGTACTATTCCACTCCTTCCATGTAAACCATATTTAAAAACAAGTCTGTGTCAGGGTGTAGCTGTGGATGATGGCAGAAGTGCACCACATTAGTCTTAGTAAAGGAAAACAAAAGTCTGTGCACTTCAAGATAGCAAGAGACACGGTTCAATGCCTTTTGTAGTCTATGCTCCAGTATTGGCATCTGAACCTTGCTAAAAGAGATCAATAGGTCATCAAAGTAAAACATCTTCCAGTGAGGACACTTCCCTGTGGGATAGTGTCTTCCTGATGCATTAGGCTGGATAGGGCTGGCCACATCCATACACAAAATTGATCATCTCACAAATATTCAGATGGAGACTTTGCAACTTTTCACGGGGAGATGGGTGGGGGGTGGGGGGGAACCAAACCCCCGCGATAAATGAGGGACTATAGTATAGCCATTAGAATTTAGATTAATAGCCATCTAATATGGCCTATTAATATAACTGAGCAAAGTACAATTTCAGTAAACTATATCAATCATTAATATATGGTGAGATGAAATAAAGATGGGAGCCAGAGCTGGAGCCAGTAAATTTAAAACTGTTAGAGCTTGAGCTTGAGATTTAGGTATCAGCCTGACAGCCCTCTTGCTATTGCTAAGGCGGTTGCAGTAGTAGCATCTCCAGCTTTAAGGCAGTGGCATGAATGCCTCTAGGTGGTAGTGATATCAACCGGCATACACAGAGTAAGGGAGCTTGCCACAGTTGAATGTGATGAAGATTGTAGTGTTGGGTTTCGAGGCCCCTTCCTGTTTTCTCATCACATTCAACCTTGATCACTCCATGGTCGGCCAGCTCTAAGGTGATGTCATCTATGGATTAGTCCAAAAGTTTCCTCACATAAGGTGATGTCATCTATGGATTAGTCCTAGAGTTTACTCGCATAAACCACTCCTTTTACCAAGTTCATGGTAGAGTGTGGCATTACACTCAACAGTATGCCATCAAGTGTCTGACAGGTACTAATCATGGCCCACTTGGAAGGATTCGCCGCATTCGCCAGAAGGCTCCCATCCGAGAAACTGGTCACCTTCAGCTTTTAACAATCACGCTAGCTAGAGCTCTCTTTTGATGAATCATGTTTCCTTAGCCAACATGCTCCCAACAGTGGGGCAAATATCAAGTTAGAGTTTGAAGCTTATGGGGTCAAAAAGCCAGGTAACCTCTGAATGAGGTAACCACTCCAACCAGCAGCATATACTTATGTGCCACTGGCAGGCTTTCTTGGCAGTCCCCTGGGAAAGTAAAGGGGAGAATGCCATTGTAAAGAAGGAGTCCCCTGCACCCATAGGCATAGGAGAGGAGTAAGCCTCCTCTTCGGTTGGAGTTTTGGAGGGTTCCCTGAGAAACCACAGGGGTGGACCTTTTATTCAGTGGAGCTGCCCGAAGATGGCTCCGGTTTTGGTAGAGGGAAAGCATTAATGTTTTTATATATGGGTATGGTGACCCTATTTTTAGTATGACACATCTATTCACCCTACATTGTAGCCCTCTCTGCAAGGGTGAACAAGAGGCCTGCAAAACCAGATGCTGCCATTCGAGGCTACCTTTCCAACCTAGTGGCCTGGTGGCTTACCTTAGGCTCATATGAAATTGATGGACAGTGAAAGGAGAAAGACGATGTGAGGAAGGTGAGGGTGGAGATGAAGCAGGTTGTTAGAAACCTACCAACCAAAATGGGAGCTCAGGGGTGAGGGGAAATTGTCCTCTGCCCCCTCAGCTACAATCCAAGATGATTGGGTGAGAGGAAGCTGGTCAGCGTCTACTTGTGAAATTAGAGGTTGACCAGAGAAGGTTGTATGGAAAGTGAGCAAGTAGGGTAAGAAGACAGAGTGCCAGAAAGGAGAAGAGAATAAGTTGGGGTGGACAGGGTGGTGAGTCTAGTCGGACATGGCAGCCAGGAAAGCAAATCACCGTGCCCCTTATGAGATGATGGGTGCAGCTCACCACAATTAGGTGTGGGCTATGGGGCCACAGCCCTTCATTGTGAAAGAACTTAAAATATATTAATTTTTTAGTAGAAATAGCATAAAGTAGTCGGCACTATTGTGGTCTTAAATTACAGTCAAAACAATGAAGAGTAGAAAAATGGCAAAAAAAATTGTATGTAAAAATTGTATGTAACAATTACAATAAATACTTATGATTGGTCGATGACATATTTAATACAGCTCGCTGCTTGGGCAGTAAGATAGATGAAAAACACTAAATAAATCGCAAAATTATCTTGCACTAATCTTAATAATATAAAAATTACAAACTATTTCTTATTATTGGTGCAAAACAATCCATTCTGTATAGGCTGGTTTATTATGAAGGGTTTGACATGGGTACAACAAACACATTTTCTCGAGGTTTCAAATTTTGAAATTAAGCTATCTCTTGAGCCATGTGGAGTGTATATATAGTAAAGAATATGCTAGATTTTCAAAATGGGAAGTGCGAGTGCCATGAGATCCACCTTTTATTAATCAACAATACTCAATCCTTTCAATTTTATTTGTTAAATATCAGTTAATAAACACAAAGTAATTTCCTAAGACGTGTTTTTAATTCTAAAAATTAAACTTTTCGTCTATTTTGCCTAGACATTTTTTTTTTTTGAGATCTGGAGGCGACCTGCACACAAGTTTGTTAGGGATATTTAACCAATGCCAGGCTTTTTTTATCTGTAGGCAATGCATCTTTTACTAATTACCCAATAGGATTTGGTTTTAGATTCCTGTATATTTCAAACTATTTGCAGCCATCTTTTTTTTTAGTTTTTATGGTATAATTGTGTGTAGTAGTTGTGCTAGTTACAGATTAAAGGATTTAAAAGAGTGGAAAACCCAGTACAAATTTTCTGTTAGTGCATTTAAGGGCATGTGACTTTCTAATGTCCATATTTGAACAAGTGCTAGTCTTTTATTTAGAAACTGTTTTCTGTGCAAAGCTTTAATTCAAACTAGAGGCATATCGATATTTAGCAATTGAATTTTGCATTAAAATCTAATTGTAGGCTGTTAAGTTGCAGGGTGTGTGGGGGGTGCACCCACATCCGGAAAGCAGTTATTTTTAAGATAGTAGCGCTGCAAATAGAGTCATACTCAAGAGTGCTGGTATCTTAAAAAAAGTCCTTTCTGTGGCTAACCAAAGCTGTAAATGATGATTAGTAGTTTTTACTGCCATATAACATGGCATAGGTCTTGTGAAGTTTCATTTAATAAAACTGCATCCACAGGAATGAGTCCAGAATCTCCCGCCCCAAAGTTAGCACTTGTAAACATTCAAGTTTGGATGGTCTGTCTCAGGTAGCTAACAATTCCCGTAAACGATAAGGGGCATGATTTCTGAGCAATAATTTAGGCTTTACTATGGCCGATGGTAGCTTTTGATGTGGCCAATCACGGTGATGTATTTTTTTTAGGGCTTCTCTCCTTTATTATTTAGTAAGTGCCTGCAATTCTACTCAATTTTATTAATTAGTTAGTATTGTAATGAATTCTTCTATGCTTTGTTATTTTGTTTAAGGATAAAATTGCACAACTTTTCTTAATGTTAAAATAAACTATTATTTTGACACATTGGCAACCCTTCTACCTACCAACCTACCTTGATGATATTCAGGTCTGATGACCTTAGTTGCATGTTGTGCAACCCTGGAGCCAAGCAGTTAAAGGAGTGTGATTCTTATGCATTCAGCTTGTTCGACTTTAATATGACTGTTGTCAATACCTCAGTCAATTTAAGATTTTTGTATGGATGATGGCCTCATTTTAAAAGCGAAGATTTCCGACAGATGTGGGAAAGAAACATGGCTCAATTATAATAGTGAAAGGTGTTGATGGTTTAGTCTTTGTCATTGGGCGATAATTTATTAGGTAATTCTAGACAACAAATGTACCATCGACATTTAGCAATCAGCTAAATGTTAGCCTTTTAAATTAGGAATATTACTAGTTTTTTTAAGTTGATGGGTATAGGTGGGGTGCGACCCCAACAATTAATTGGGGGATATGGGTGGCAAGCCCCCATTTCAGAAGGTAACTAAAAATGTGAGTGTGGGGCGGGAATAGCCTAAAGTAGGTGGCGCTATTGCCTTTATTATTCCGATAAATGTGCAGAGCCGATAACATTAATTGTAGCCCCAAAATAGCACCTCCTAGAGTTTGACTCTTGTGAATGAGTTAATTGCTATTGAGGGACATAGAACATGTTAGGTTGATAACAGATTTGATGCCCTGAGAGAGGAAGTGGTTGAAAGTGATTTCTCTGATGTGGTTGTGGCAGAAAGAGAAATAAGTGGTAGTTTTAATGCGAACAGAAGGGAGGGTAATGCTAGGCCTAGGGGACTAGGAGGATGACTGAGGTGCTTGTGATGGGTGACTCTCAGATTAGATATTTATATAGGAAGTTGAGTGCGAGCAAGTGGAAGTGAGTGCGAGTTTGTTTGCTGGGTGCTGGTATAAATGATGTGTCTGAGAGCTATGATAGTCTGGTATCTGAGGGTGAGAAGGATGCAGTTGTGATTACGCATGTGGGAGTAAATGATGTAAAGAAGGTGGGTTCATGTGAGTTAAAAGAGAGGTACAAAAGGTTAGTTGAAAGGATGAGTCAAAGTAGAGTGAAAGGCGTTGTTTCAGGTGTGCATCTGAGATTGGATGTGAGGATGGAATGGTTGTCTCGTGCAGATGGACTGTATGAGTATGTGAAAGGCCTGTGTGAGGAGTCAGGATTAGTGTTTGTAGATGTTTGGGATGGGTTTTATGGGAATAAAGCATTGGATGGACTCAATCTAAGCAGGCTGTGGTTGACGTGATGAGGCAGGAGTTAGATAGTGTCATTGGGTCTTTGCAGGTGGGGAAACTAGTTACTGATAGTGGTTAGTGAAAAATAAGAGTACAGGGTGGGGCAGAGAAAGGAAAGAGATGCAGAGGAGATAGAGTGGAACCTATACATTCTAAAAGAGGTGCTTCAGGGATAGGAGGGCTGAGTTGTCTTTATACCAATGCTCATAGTCTCAGAAATAAGAAAGATGACTTATTTAGTTATATTATTGAAGAAGATATAGATATAATATGTGTAATAGAATCATGGGTAAATGAAAATAAATTTAATGACAAGGTGAGTGAATTTGAACTACAGGGTTATGATATATACATTAGTCAAAGGAAAGATAGGACAGGTGGTGGGTTGATTATTTATATCAGAAATAGCATTTCTTCAAATCTAAATAATTCTATAAAGCTAGAAGAAGTTGAGGCACTGTGGATAGATATTAGGGTCAGTAAAAATAGGATAATACACTTGGGAGCCTTTTACAGACCACCCGGACAGACTGACTGTATTGATGAGCTAATGATCAGGGAAATTAGAAAGGATGTAAATTAGATACAGTTTTTCTTTGTGACTTTAATTTAAATTCTGTGGACTATAAAAATATAATAGGAAGAGATAGAGCAAGTTGTGAGATTATAGAATGCTTTGAGGATAATTTTTTGACTGAATTTGTTAATAAGGCAACAAGGGGTGCCAATATCTTAAGTAAATATTACGATCAGCGGGGCGAACGATGTGACAAAATGTTTTGTCTGTGTTCCAATATATTTCACCTTTTTGAAGTAAATTCAAGGGGACTAATGGTGAGTGGTTTAAATACTGCAGGGGATCTCCCTACGATGATCCTGAGTTTCAATCAATTGGGGTGGGTCGGGGGGGAACAGCCCCCCAGTATACAATCAAAACTGTTTATAGAATAATGTTCTAACATTTTTTTAACATTTATATTTCACCAAATGCACATGAATATGCATGTTCAGGTGAATAAAACACACATGCAAAAAAGACCCCCTTTTTCGGGCGCGCTGCCGATTTTCATGTTTACCATATCTTAGATCTGGTTCTTTCAAATGATGATCACTTGGTTCAGGAATTGAGTGTCAAGGAAGCATTGGGAAATAGTGATCATCAGATGGTTCATTTTAACTTGGAACATCAACAACATAACATAACATACATAACATAATTTCACGGATGACAAAAGCGACAAGGGCCTATCAAAGGTCATCCGCCTCCATCAAAACACACCCACAAAAAGCACCATCACCAGGGAAAGACAAAATCCAAGTCTCCCACAATATAATAAAACAGATGACAAAAGCCACAAGGGCTCATCATAGGTCATCCAAGTCAAACGGCCTCTTTTTTAAGGCACCCAAACTCCCAGGAAAACTACATCCAGAGGATTGCATCTAGAAACAAGGGTATCACCAATCAAGGCTTGTCAAGAACTAAATCATGCAGCTATAGATATATACAAACAATATTAATATATATAAAACTTAGGAACCATCACAACCTTCCCTCCCCATAAACTCATCCAACCTACTCTTAAATACATTTAGATTTGGACTACCTACTACCCTCTGCGGCAATTTGTTCCAGAAGTCTACCACTCTATTGGTGAAAAAATATTTTCTTAAATCCAACCTACACCCTTGCTTTTAAATTTTCAAGTGGTGACCTCTAGTCCGATTTCCATGATCTAACTCAAAAAACTTGCTAATATCCAATTTATCTATCCTGGAAAAAATTTTAAAGAGCTTAATCATTTCCCCTCTCACACACCTCCTTTCGAATGAGAACATATTAAATACTCTCAGTCTATCTATATATTCAAGGTGCCTCAGGGAAGGAATAATCTTGGTTGCCCTCCATTGCACTGACTCGAGAAAGTTAATATCGTATCTAAAATGTGGGGACCATGCCTGTATACAGTACTCTAGATGTGGCCTAACATAAGAGTTATAGAGTTTAAGAATAACCTCCTTACTTTAGTAACTGACATTTCTCTTAATAAAATCCAGCACTCTATTTGCCCTATTTCTTGCTTCAATACACTGCCTAGAAAACCTTAATGACTTATCTATTACTACTCCTAGATCTTTCTCATCCTCTACTGAGCTCAGCCAATGCCCATCCATTTCATAGTTAAATTCTCTATTATCTTTTCCCATGTTAATAACTTTGCACTTATGAAGGTTGAAAGTCATTTGCCACTTATGTGCCCAGGATAACAATTTATTTAAATCCCCCTGCACTTTAAAATTATCATCAATATCTTTAACTACAGATGCTAATTTGGTATCATCCGCAAAAATTGACACTTTATTATTAACTGACTCCCCAAGATCGTTTATATAGATGACAAATAATAATGGACCGAGAACTGATCCCTGAGGAACCCCACTGATAACATCCCTCCACTCTGACTTTACACCATTTAGCACTACCCTTTGCTTCCTGTCTTTTAGACACTCAGCTATCCAATTTGAAACACCCCCACATATCCCAATCATTTTTAATTTATGAACTAGTCTCCTATGTGGTACCTAATCAAATGCTTTACTAAAATCTAAGTAAATTATATCTACATTCTCTCCCTTATCTACTCAATCTGTTACAAACTCCAGAAAGTCTAGTAAATTAGTCAAACATGATCTACCTGATCTAAACCCATGCTGAGCATCGCTGATTAACCCCTCCCTCTCTAGATGTTGGCAAATCCCTTTTTTAACTATTTTCTCAAGAATTTTACAGACTACAGAAGTTAGGCTAACCGGTCTAAAGTTATTTTGATCCTCTTTACTACCCTTCTTGAAAATGGGGACTACATTCGCTCTCTTCCAATCATCGGGTATTTCTCCATATTCCAGTGACCTAGTATATAACTTCTCCAGAGCTATTGAGATACTTTCTACCCCTTCTTTAAGTATCCAAAAATGAATATTATCAGGGCTGGAGGCCTTGGTAGTATCTAACTCAACTATTAGTCCTTTTATCATCCTCCGATCCACACTAATGGTAGTTAACACCTCTTTCCCTGACCCATGAGTACTATACATAAGACTATTTAGTTTCTCGTTTGTAAATACTGATGCAAAATGACCATTTAGTACCTCAACTATTTCCTCATCAGTTTCTCTCACAACCCCTTGATATTTGATAGGTCCTATTTTAACTCTGCTAGACTTGTTATTAATTTTATAGTAACTAAAGAACTTTCTAGGATTTTTGTTGCTATCCTGAGCTAATTTAATTTCTGACCCCCTTTTGTTCGTCTTTATAATCTTATTTAACTCATTCCTAGCCATTCTATAATCACTTAAATTTTGAATATTATTTTCTACCTGTAATTTTTTTGTATGCCTTTTTCTTCTCTAAAATTTTTCTAGCTATCTCCTGATTCCACCATAATAGTTTCCTACTTTTGTTCCTAATGGCCTTCATTGGGATACATTGTTCTTGGAATACATTTATTATATGCTTGAAAGTATCCCACATCCCATAAGCATTTTTACCTCTGAATTCTACATCCCAGTCTACCAAATTTAGCAAGCTTCAAAGTTTTACATAATCTCCCTTATGAAAATTTGAAACTTTTTCTGCATTCTCGGTTATTTTACCCTTCTCAATTCCCAAGTTAAAATGAACTATCTGATGGTCACTATTTTCCAATGCTTCCCCAACAGTCAATTCTTGAACTAAATGATCACTGTTAGGAAGTACTAAATCTAATATATTGTCCCCCCTCGTTGGCTCATTAACAAATTGATTCAAAACATTATCCTCAAAGCATTCTATGAACCTGCCACTTGTTCTATCCCTACCTATCCTATTTTCCCAGTCCACAGAGTTTAAGTTGAAGTCCCCAATAATAACTGCATCTGTTTCACATCCCTTACTTATTTTCCTTATCATTACTTCATCCATATCATCAGTCTGTCCAGGTGGCCTGTAAAAAGCCCCCAAATGCACCATTCTATTTTTACTGAACCTAATATCTATCCAAAGTGACTCAACTCCATCCTGCTTTATTGAAGTATTTAAACTTGAAACAATGTTGTTTTTTATATAGATAATTATTCCTCCACGAATCCTACCTGTCTTTGACTAATGTATATATTATAGCCCTGTAAATCAAATTCACTTATAGTGTCACTAAATTCTATTTCATTAACCCATGATTCAGTAACACATAATATATCTATATCCACATTGCTAATATAACTAAATAGCTCATCCTTCTTGTTTCTAAGACTACAAGCATTTGTATAGAAACAATTTAACCCCCCTATCCCTGAAGCACCTCTTGAAACCTGAATGACCTCACCTCTATCGCCTTGGAACCTATTTCTGTTATCTGCCAAGTCCATTCTACTTTCAGTACTATAATGTCCTCTCATAATTCCCTGATCACTATTAGTATCTAGTTTCACGCCCGCAAAGACCTAATAACACGATCATACTCCTCCCACAACACATCTACCCCCCTCCTACTCAAATGCAGTCCATCCATCACATACATTTCTTTCATTCCAACAAACCTATCTCACACATCCACAAACATGACACCTTCCATCTCACACATCCATAAAACTCGAAATTTTTATAGAGGGGATTACGATAAATTATGAAACTTGCTAAATCAGATTAGGTGGGATATAGAATTCAGGGGGAAGAATACTTAGGAGATGTGGGACACTTTTAAGACTATATACTAAACATAGTCCAGGAGAAGTGTATTCCAATAAAGGCTATTCTTAGGAAGAAAAGTAGGAAGCCGTTGTGGTGGAATCATGAGAGAGCTAAGAAAATTTCTGAGAAGAAATTAATTTAGCTCAAAATAATAATAATGACCCAGAAATTTTTTTAGCTATTATAAAATTAATAACAAATCTAACAGTGATAAAATAGGGCCTATTAGATATGAAGGGGTTTTGAAAGAATCTGATAAGATAATAGTAGAGGTTCTTAATGATCACTTTTCTTCAGTATTTACACAAGAGAATCAAGATAGATTAATTGATGATATTTCTAGGTCAAGGGAAGTAGTGTTGAATACCATTAATAAGAACAGCGAAATAATTAAAGGGCTTATATTGGAGTTAAATACTAGTAAGTCATCTGGCCAAGACAACATTCATTCTAGGTTACTCAAGGAAGGTGTAGATAGTATTGCAGTAGCTCTTGAGAAGTTCTTTCCTAGATCACTAGAGTTTGGAGAAATACCTAATGATTGGAAATTAATGAATGTAGTGCCAATTTTTAAAAAGGGAAGTAAAGAGGACCCGAATAACTTTGGGCCAATAAGCTTAACTTCTATCATTTGTAAAATCCTGAAGAAGATAGTTAAGAAGGGGATTTCTGACCATCTAGAGTATGGTAGGTTAATAAATAATGTTCAGCATGGGTTTAGAAGAGGTAAATTGTGTTTAACAAATTTACTGGATTTTATGGATTATGTTACTAAACAATTACATAAGGGAGAGAATGTTGATGTGATTTACTTAGATTTTAGCAAAGCTTTTGATAAGGTTCCACAAGGGAGACTAGTTCACAAATTAAAAATGTATGGTATATGTGGTAAAGTTTTGAATTGGATAACTAAATGGCTGAAAACCAGGTTAACAGAATTGTGATGAATGGAGCGAGGTCACAGTGGAGGGATGTTATCAGTGGTATACATCAAGGATCCATTCTAGGCCCTTTATTATTCATAGTTTATAAGAATGATCTTGGGAAGGCTGTAAATAGCAAAGTGCCAATTTTTGCTGATCGACTTAAATAAGTTATTAGCCTGGGCTCAGAAGTGGCAAATGACTTTTAACCTTAAAAAATGCAAAGTTCTTAACATGGGAATGGATAATAGGGAATTTAGCTATGAAATGGATGGGCATTGGCTGAATTCAGTTGAGGATGAAAAGGACTTAGGCATAGTAGTAGATAGATCACTGAAGTTTTCAAAGCAGTGTATTGAGGCAAAAAATAGAGCAAATAAGGTGCTAGGATACATTAAGAGAAATGTTAGCTACAAGAGTAAAGAGGTTATCCTTAAACTCTATAACTTGTATGTTAGGCCACATTTAGTGTACTGTATACAAGCATGGTCACCATATTTTAGACATGATATCAACATGCTAGACTCAGTACAAAGGAGGGCAACAAAAATAATACCTTCTCTGAAGCACCTTGAATATGAAGATAGACTGAGGGTACTAAATATGTTCTGATTTGAGAGAAGATGTGTGAGGGGAGATATGATTGAGCTTTTTAAAATCCGTTCTGGGATGAATAAGTTTGATTTTAGCAAGTTATTTGAGTTGGAAGGTAGTAATAGGACTAGGGGTCACCACTTAATAAAAATAAAAAAAAAGGTGCAGGTTGGATGTTAGAAAATATTTTTTCACCAATAGAGTGGTAGATTATTGGAATAGTTTGCCATCTGAGACGGTAGACAGTTCAAACTTGAATGTATTCAAATGCAGATTAGATGATTTTATGGGGAGGGAGGGTTAACTTTAGGGGGTATTCTGGACTCATTCCTGTGGATGCAGTTTTTTATTATTGTATATTATGATTGATTTGGATTTTGACGATTCTTGATAATGATGCTTTTTGTTTTTGATACATTCCTGGGTATGGTTCGAATTGTATATTGTAGATGCATGATCTGACACAATCCTATGGATGCATTTTGTGAGTGGTTTTGACAGATGCAACTGACCTTTGATAGCAACTTGTGGCTTTTGTTATCTGTAAAATTATGTTATGTTATGTATGTTATGTTATGGCTGGATGCAATTCTTAGCTTATTTTGGGGGCTATTTTTCAGTGTTTTTCTGCTATCCCACTGACCAATCACATATCTGTATTCAGCTCTGTCATTGACCAATCAGAAAGCTCTATTTGTTTCAATGCTTTTTGTGCTCTTAATATTGTTAAAAAGTAGTTGTTTTGTTTAATTTCCATTGGTTTTTTCCATATTTTATTTTTAATATATTCTACCTACTGTTGGCCTATTATTTTGTTATTTTAGTAAATTTTCCATTCTTTATTATTCGCTAAAACCATATTTTGGGGTTGTTAACAAAGTCTGACTTCCTAACTTTGACTAAAAAAAAAGTGGGTTTTTTTTCCCTCCGTTTCTATTCATCTTTTTTTTAATATAAAGCTTTTTTACACCCTTCATTTTATTTTTGTTTCAAAAAGAATGATTCAGTATTAATGTTTTTATGCATATATATGTGTAGTTCAAGAAACACAAATTCTCTAATTTTCTAAAAAAAAAAAAGGACGTACCTTTCCAGCGAATACAGTAATATTTAAGCTCCCAGCACATGGATTCGTGCCATTTGTCAAAATGTCTGCTTTGTGTGTTCATTAAATTTTCACCATTTAGGTGCTATTTTAACCAATAATGAACAATGAGTTAATTTTCTCATAACCCAGCACTTTTTAAAATCTAAACGCAAGGGTCCCACTTGTAGCGCAAACTTTTAATTAACAAAAGTCGGGTCTTCTGATGTGGCAAATCGTTTATTGGTGCTGAAGGCAAAACTGAACTATGTAAATATAAATCAACTGCTCGGAAAGGAACTTTTTACGTGGGTTCATGTCTCTCCATCAAAAACATTATGATTTTTTGGTTCATCGTTAATCTGGTCCCTATAAGCATAATAACCACACATATGGGCATATGCTGCAAAACCTTGTCGATTGGTTCAGCTTTTGCTGGAAAGTTCTGTTACATTATTTCAAACAAATTTCCTTGCCACTTGGAGGACCCAGGAAATCAGTCAAAATCGACGAGGCTAAATTCGCCAAACACAAATATAACCGCGGCTGTGCAGTGAGTTTTTGGAGGATACCCACCCATCTAATGTATGTACAGATCTACCAACCATTATCATAGTGTAAGAAACAATAGTTTAATTCTGAGGGTGAGTTCATAGGGGGGATCGCCATGCGATGACCCTGGGATTTCAATCATTTGGGGACGCAGTCCCAAGTATATAATCAGAATCCTTTTTAGAAAATAATGTAACTTGTTATCTCACATTTTTTTTTAAAGAAAATCACTTCTGTGATACACAGGGGAGTAAAACCGCCATAAACTTTGCCCAATAGATTTTGGCTGAAAAAACAAGCATGAGTATGGATCCGGCCATACTCAACACAATTACCAACTGAAGTATTACTCCAACATGCACCTCTGTTTTTTAATTTTTAGGTGGTGACCCTTAGTCCTATTATGCTATGTGTAAAGTTAAGCGATAGCAGATTATACAAGATAACATATGGACTGCTCGATTATGGGCACAGTCAGCATCCAGCAAAAACAAGTGTCAGATCTGAAAAGTGCATATGAAAAACACATTAAATTACTATGCACATATGTGTTAAAATGAATCTTTACCATAAATTATACTACCCAATTATGTTAGGGATTATAGTAGCTCACCTGATTTGCTCTCCTAAAGCATTTCAGTACTGACACAAATCAAAGATAGGAACTAAGTATGGGCTGCACATATCTGCAGGCATGCCAACTCACATTTAGTAATTATGTTACATATAAAATAATTTTTTTAAGAAGAGTGAGCAGAGTTGTGTGCCACATGCAGAACTCAGTACACAACATGCAAAATTATTAATTTAATCCACATATTCGTAAAGCACAGGTCCAAGAAATTTGTGCAATTGTCTCTTAAACTGTCCAAAGACTCCACAGCAACAACAACATCGGAAAGAGCTTTCCACATACCTATGCAGAACAAGCTGAAAAATCTCGAACTACACTCTGTGGAGCAGTGAATATTGCTGATCTTATACCTATAACCCCTTGTACCCATATAGATGAAAAATTAAAAAGATCATCACTTCCCATGAAATATCTTCCAGTATTTAATAATATCTGCTCGGTTTAGTATTCCCCTGCAGAATACAAGCTGAAAGCCTCCTTAATTTCACTATAAGACAAAGTTTCCAACCCGTCAATCTGCTTAGTCCACCTACGCTGAAAGCTCTCTAGAAGTCTCAGGTCACCAAGATAACCTGAGTTCCACACAAAAGATGCAAACTCCATAATTGGTCTAAGCATGACTCAGAAACAAGGTCATGATAAGAGGATGCGAGTGGCAAAGAGTAGAAGAAAGAATCTTGCTACAAAGTACTGATACCTTGCTCACAACAGAATTAACATGACTATGGAACTGGTAACTAAAACAGCAAGATCATGCTTTGATTATTAAAATATTTAAAATATCTGAGGGGGGGAGGAGGAACCCACTGAAGTAAAGTGGGTATGGGGATGTGTAGCCCCTTATTTATAAATAAAAGTAAGTCGCTTCCATCGACTCAAAATAATAGAGTCAAAAAGAGGCTAGGAAAATAGCAACAAAAATCACATGAAAAATCATCTGCAACTAAACTTAACAAAAAATGAGATTACGATGTAATTTGGCTTACTTGTAACAAATTTTTAATTTATTCACAATTTAGATTCCACACTAAATCTTCATACATATTTAATTTCATTTCTCTTCAGCTTCTATGTTGTTGTTCATCTTGATTTGTGGAAAAGTTTCACTCCTCTTGCATATGGTATCTCTTCCCACCAAACCAGTAACTTCTAATTTTTTTCTGTCTTGACTTTAAAAGTAGATTGGGTTTGTTTTGCACAGATTTGGATTTTAAAACAGAGCAGTCTTAATACTACAGTTTTCTAAAGAGAGTTATACACTAGACAGTTTGCTGCACTGTATAATCTTATTAATTGAAATTAATTATGGATTTATATTTGTAATTAGAAGATCAATTATTATTGATTTGAGCTTTCAATGCCCAATCTTATTGATTTGGCTTTAAGTGTAGAATCTTATTGATTTTGACTTTAGAGGATGAGTACCTGTGTGAATAATGATTAAGTGGGATCATAAAGTAATTTTAGGCTGTACCTGCTTTCAAATGCTAGTTAAAAGTGATGGCTATAGTTAGTAAATAAAGACCAACACCAATCTTTACCCATCGGGCTCCTCTCCATAGGGTTTCAGAAAAGAACTGGAACCTTATTAGTATCTTTAATATTTGGGCTTAAGTGTGTTCTTAGCTAAATTTAGGTAACGGTAATATTTATATAGGTAGTTATAGACAGCTTAAATTAATTGATCAGGTAGTTATAGGCAGGTTAAATTAATTAATCAATCAAACATTGTTTATAGATATTAAGTTATTTATGGGTATGGCAATAATCCAAGAGGCACATAGTACATATTTTAGTAATATAGCTGTTATTTACAAATGTAAAGGAGACAAAAGCAGGTGTTTAAAATGAGTTTTATAATTTTGATAGTTCTCTGGTAGAGGCATGAAATTTAAGAAGAATTTTTTTTATCTTTTTTTGGATGTGTGGGCTGAAGCCACCTCCTCCCAATAGAATTTTAAGAGTTATATTTTTAATATTAAGAGAGCTTAGATAGTGTATCATTTTTTGTCTTTTTATATTGTAAGCCTGACAGTCTAATAAATAATGTTTTACTGATTCAGGCAAATTAAATTGGTCACAGTTTGGTGAAACTATTAATTTAATTTTGTTTAGATGGTAATTTAAGCCTACATGTGCTGATCTTCGTCTAATGAGTGCTGTTTCAAGTCTACTATGTCTATCAAAAGAAAATGGCCAATAATTGAATGTTTTTTTATTTCACCAAATTGAGTAGAAGTTACAGATCTTTCCAATATAGAAGAGTATTCTTTTTGTATCTTTTCTTTTAATAAATTTACAATTTCATTTTTAAAGAATGGAGTTGTTTCTATATTATAAAAGTTATGTGAAGCTTTAGCCAGTAAATCTGCTTTTTCATTTCCTACAATACTTATATGAGAGGGTATCTACTGAAAATATATTTTATGATTATTACTCTGAAGAGAGTGCCCTAGAGATACTATTTCAGTAACTAGATTAGAATATGTTTTGTTTGTCTTTTCTTCTAATATATAAAGGCTAGATTGTGAGTCATGGAATATAACTGCAGATGTAGCAGGGTAGTTTTTGCAATGCCAAAGTGCCTTTTTAATGGTAAATAGTTCAGTGAAAAGTACAGTATGATCTCCATCTAATTTCCAAGAGTAGCATTGGCCAGATTTTTTTTTTTTTTTTATTATTTTATGGAGCCCATCTGGCAACTACCCACTTGGGCATAAGTCGCCGAAAAACACGACAGCCTAGAACTAGACTACTTTAAAGTAAAAATATGAAAACTTAACAATGATATAAAGTGGAAAAACTTAACAATCGAAGCAATCTCCGGCAGCGGGGGAAGGTCCCCCTCGCCCCGGTGCAGGAGAGTGCAACCTACAAACAAAACAATAACAAAAAAAAGGAACCTTAAGTAAAGGGGAGAAGGCCGGCCTCCCCCAAAAGTCAATAAGTACACCAGTCATGGTGCACGCACTCGTCCCGAGTACAAGGGACAGGCGGTAGCGACCCCGCCCATCCCGGTACCGAGACAGATATCGTGCGCGAAGATCACCCAGACTGGGACATTCGACAAGAATATGCCGAACAGTCTGGGGGACGACGCAGTCGTTGCAATAGGGCGCATGCGAGCGCTCCATCAAGTAGCGATGCGTCACACAAGTGTGTCCGATTCGAAGACGACAGAAAGCAACCTGAAGCCACCGCGGCATTGGGGGATAGGTCCATGGGAACAGTCGCGGCGCAATGGCACGCAACTTTAAGTTCCCTTCGACCGTCTCCCATCTTCTTTGCCAAGCAGTCCGAAGAGCTGCCCGTATTCCTGCCATGTAGTCTCGGTGAGGAAGAGCGAAACGATGGTCCGGTCGCAGAGTCCTCGCGGACTCTTTAACGCCCTCATCGGCGCGCTCATTCCCCGCAATTCCTACATGTCCAGGAACCCAGCAGAAGATAATCTCGACATCTGCCCGGCTCGCCAAAACCGTGGCGTCACGGATATCGCGAACCAGGGGATGCGGAGATTCCAATGCCCCGAGAGCACTCAGGGCGCTTTGTGAGTCGCTATAGATCACAATCCGGTCTCCGAACCGAGTGGTGTATTGCCACCAGCTCGGCCGTGAAGACAGACGCAGCACCTGGTAGAGCCCCGCTGACTTCAAACAGAGGGGATACGGCGTGGAAGCCGACCCCCTCTTGGGACATGGAGCCATCCGTATACACTAGCACGGTTCCAGCGTGACACGATGTGTGCTCCAAAAAGGTCGAAAGCAATACTCCCAGCGCATTACAAGCTTTGGGAGCAGAGGCGTGGCGACAAATAGCCAAATGTGGTACCCTCCAGGGTGGCGTCCTGGGTAGAACCAGGGGCGCTACCGGCCCGAGAGCGATATCTACCTCTCGAAGGAGTTTCCTGGCCCTAAACCCAAACAGCTTAGGGTATGACTGGCGTCTCTCGGCGGCATAGGCACCATCGAGATCAGCTGCGGATGCAGTGAGAGCTGTTGGCGACTGAGGGAGGCGCCGGGCTCGCGCGTACAGTCGAGTGATACACTGCACGCGGCGCAGAGCGAGTGGCATCTCCCCAGCATCGACCAACAGGCTCTCAATGGGGGAAGTGCGGAAGGCACCGGTCGCAAGGCGAAGGCCGGTGTGGTGGATCGAATCCACCTTCCGCAATAAACGCTCGGCTGCGGATGCATAAAACTCGCATCCGTAGTCGAGCTTCGAACGAACAAAGGATCGATAAAAAAGTAAGGCAGTAGCCCTATCAGCGCCCCAAGCGCTGAACGTCACGGAAAGGAGAATGTCCATGGCGCGGGTACAAGAGACCCTAAGGCTGCGAATATGAGCCTCCCAGGTGAGGCGTCGTTCGAATACAAGACCAAGGAAATGGTGCGACTCAACCACATCCAGGCGCACCCCATTAAGAAACAAATCTGGGTCGGGGTGAAGCCGTGGATGGCGGCAGAAGTGCACCACCTTAGTCTTGGCCAAAGAAAACCGAAACCTGTGCGCTTCGGCATAGCGAGAGACGCGGTTCAATGCCTGTTGGAGTCGACGCTCCAGAGTTGGCATCTGGGCCGCGCCAAAAGAGATCGAAAGGTCGTCCACGTAGAGCGTAGCGAGAACATCTTCCGGCAGCACCGAGGTGATGCCGTTGATGCTCAGGGCAAAGAGTGTGACAATAACGACATTTCCCTGCGGGACACCCTCTTCCTGCTCCATTGGGCCGGAGAGGGCTTTTCCCACCCTACCAGAAATAGATAAATGATTTTTTTTTAGGGAAAATGTTTTCTTATTACAAAAAAAATTTCATGCAGGGATAATGATCAAAACAAGAACACTGAGAAGCAAGCACCACTTTTATATCAGTTAAAGCAGTACCTTAGACCAGTTAGCTAGCTAGCATCTTAAAAATTCCCATGAAACGGCTTTCAATAAAGGACTAGATAAAATTCAACCCTCTCAACTTATTTCTCTTTAACCAATAATAGGTTAGAGAGATTAAGCTGCCATGGGAACATTCCTAAATATTATAACAAGCACCTCATTGTAACTACCTCTTTGAATGGGCATTCTTTTAACAGCAATTCATTAGAACCGTCGACAACTGCTCGTTCTTGACCTGTGATCAATTTTACTTCATCTCCATGATCTGAATCAGACAACTCTTCCTTCATTTCTTTGATGGTCATTTCTCTATAAATATCCTAATATAAAAAAATAATTAATGTACTTTCTGTAACTATACGCAAGTGAAGATTTATAAGTTAATCATTAGATAGGTAAAAGTATATTAACTAAAATGCATACAAAATAATGATGTTAAATGCTAATATATATAAGAGAATCCTGAGATGCTTACATTTTTATTATCTAGATGAAAATTAAGCGGATATTCATTAACTTCCTTTTTCATTTCTTCCATTTTTGTAGCCTTTGAAGAAATCCTATAACAAATAAAAGCAAAGTTGTTTCAATCTTATCAAAAATTCAATTCATTGCCTCATAAGTTAATTAACGTATCTGTATTTTGGGAGGATAGTTGAGTGGCTGGAGCTTAGTTGTGCTATAAGTGCTCTCTCTGACATGTGTGGTAATTTCTCTGAGTGGTGGCTCATTTAGTCCCATTTGGTGTGAGGTTGTTTAAGTGTCTGTGGGTACAGGGGAGAGTGGATGTGTTTTAATAAGTTGTGAATTGGAGAGGGAAGAGCAAAGCTATTATGCTGCTACTGGTAGGAGTGAGTTGTGATTAATTTTGAGGATGAGTGGAGGTAGTTTTCCTATAAGTGATTGTTGGGATGAGATTGATTTAGAGTCATTCCACATTAAAATTAATGTTTATTGACATGAATAAGAAAAGATAAATAGTACCATTTAGCTTATGGTTACGGAGATGTGGAGCTATTAACCTTTCATATGAGGTAATAAACCTTTAAATGTCAGATCTTAGTTATAATATTTATAAAACTCATTCTTAAACTATTAATATGAAACATAATGAGAAATTTACAGAAACCTTCAGTTTATATATATATATCAGTCAGTATTTATCATTGTTGGTTTTCAACCAAAAAATATCTTTTGGTGGTGATCACAAATTTGTGTTAAGTGCTTTTACACATGGCTGATTTAATTGGCATCAGTCTTGTACAAAATATAGTTTTGCCGGATGTAGTATCTGAAAATTGCTATTCTTTTTGTTAATTTTCTGATATGTTAAATTTAGCTTTTTATGGCAATAACTTTGGAGTGCCCTGGCATTGCCAAACAAACACAAGATCAACCATTGAATTAAAAATTTATAGCAATGAATGAACAGGCCAATGAGTGATGATGTTGCAAAAGATATGGTGAGATCATAACAGTCTCGAGAGGGAAAGTAAAAAATAAACAGGCTAATAAAGCAGATGTTATTAAAGCATTGACTAATATAGATTCTTAATTTATTGGGAGGACTTTTCAGGAATGACAACTTAGAGGTATTGTATTATTATTAAATAACACTAGAATTTTTATTTGCATTAAAATATTCATATTTTTCAAGTGTGAGGGTAACTATTTAGGCCCCCCAAAAAATTATTTCTAATTATACGACTTGTATTTAAATGTGAAGTAATATTTTGGTTTTGTCACTTATAAGTTTTTGACCTACTCCCAGGAACAAAGTAATCGTACAAACTAAGGGTCCAGTTTAAATAGTATATTAAAGACTAAACAATTTTACAACATAAACTGCATTTTTAGGTTTAAGGCGAATGTGTCTTCAAACCCTTCAATTAATATAAATCAATGAGTTTCTAAACCCTAAACCCAAAGGGCTTAGGGTATGACTCATCTCTCTGCAGCATAGGCAATGTTAAGATCAACTGCTGATGCAGTGAGAGCTGTTGGCACCTGAGCAAAGCACGGGGCTCGCACATACAGGCGAATAATGCACAGTGTACTAGCAAGTGACATCTCCTCATCAGCAACAAGTAGGCTATGAATGGGGGATGTGTGGAAGGCACCGGTTCCCAGGCAAAGGCAGGTATGGTGGATCGAGTCCACCTTCTGCAATATACGCTGGGCTGCAGATGCAAAAAACTTGCATCCGTAGTTGAGCTTCAAAAGAACAAAGGATGAATAAAAAAGTAAGGCAGTAGCCCTATCAGCACCCTAGGTAGTGAGTGTCACAGAGTGAAGAATATTCATGGTACATGAGGCCCTGAGGCTGAGAATGAGTCTCCCAGGAAATGGTACTATTCCACTCCTTCCATGTAAACCATATTTAAAAACAAGTCTGTGTCAGGGTGTAGCTGTGGATGATGGCAGAAGTGCACCACATTAGTCTTAGTAAAGGAAAACAAAAGTCTGTGCACTTCAAGATAGCAAGAGACACGGTTCAATGCCTTTTGTAGTCTATGCTCCAGTATTGGCATCTGAACCTTGCTAAAAGAGATCAATAGGTCATCAAAGTAAAACATCTTCCAGTGAGGACACTTCCCTGTGGGATAGTGTCTTCCTGATGCATTAGGCTGGATAGGGCTGGCCACATCCATACACAAAATTGATCATCTCACAAATATTCAGATGGAGACTTTGCAACTTTTCACGGGGAGATGGGTGGGGGGTGGGGGGGAACCAAACCCCCGCGATAAATGAGGGACTATAGTATAGCCATTAGAATTTAGATTAATAGCCATCTAATATGGCCTATTAATATAACTGAGCAAAGTACAATTTCAGTAAACTATATCAATCATTAATATATGGTGAGATGAAATAAAGATGGGAGCCAGAGCTGGAGCCAGTAAATTTAAAACTGTTAGAGCTTGAGCTTGAGATTTAGGTATCAGCCTGACAGCCCTCTTGCTATTGCTAAGGCGGTTGCAGTAGTAGCATCTCCAGCTTTAAGGCAGTGGCATGAATGCCTCTAGGTGGTAGTGATATCAACCGGCATACACAGAGTAAGGGAGCTTGCCACAGTTGAATGTGATGAAGATTGTAGTGTTGGGTTTCGAGGCCCCTTCCTGTTTTCTCATCACATTCAACCTTGATCACTCCATGGTCGGCCAGCTCTAAGGTGATGTCATCTATGGATTAGTCCAAAAGTTTCCTCACATAAGGTGATGTCATCTATGGATTAGTCCTAGAGTTTACTCGCATAAACCACTCCTTTTACCAAGTTCATGGTAGAGTGTGGCATTACACTCAACAGTATGCCATCAAGTGTCTGACAGGTACTAATCATGGCCCACTTGGAAGGATTCGCCGCATTCGCCAGAAGGCTCCCATCCGAGAAACTGGTCACCTTCAGCTTTTAACAATCACGCTAGCTAGAGCTCTCTTTTGATGAATCATGTTTCCTTAGCCAACATGCTCCCAACAGTGGGGCAAATATCAAGTTAGAGTTTGAAGCTTATGGGGTCAAAAAGCCAGGTAACCTCTGAATGAGGTAACCACTCCAACCAGCAGCATATACTTATGTGCCACTGGCAGGCTTTCTTGGCAGTCCCCTGGGAAAGTAAAGGGGAGAATGCCATTGTAAAGAAGGAGTCCCCTGCACCCATAGGCATAGGAGAGGAGTAAGCCTCCTCTTCGGTTGGAGTTTTGGAGGGTTCCCTGAGAAACCACAGGGGTGGACCTTTTATTCAGTGGAGCTGCCCGAAGATGGCTCCGGTTTTGGTAGAGGGAAAGCATTAATGTTTTTATATATGGGTATGGTGACCCTATTTTTAGTATGACACATCTATTCACCCTACATTGTAGCCCTCTCTGCAAGGGTGAACAAGAGGCCTGCAAAACCAGATGCTGCCATTCGAGGCTACCTTTCCAACCTAGTGGCCTGGTGGCTTACCTTAGGCTCATATGAAATTGATGGACAGTGAAAGGAGAAAGACGATGTGAGGAAGGTGAGGGTGGAGATGAAGCAGGTTGTTAGAAACCTACCAACCAAAATGGGAGCTCAGGGGTGAGGGAAAATTGTCCTCTGCCCCCTCAGCTACAATCCAAGATGATTGGGTGAGAGGAAGCTGGTCAGCGTCTACTTGTGAAATTAGAGGTTGACCAGAGAAGGTTGTATGGAAAGTGAGCAAGTAGGGTAAGAAGACAGAGTGCCAGAAAGGAGAAGAGAATAAGTTGGGGTGGACAGGGTGGTGAGTCTAGTCGGACATGGCAGCCAGGAAAGCAAATCACCGTGCCCCTTATGAGATGATGGGTGCAGCTCACCACAATTAGGTGTGGGCTATGGGGCCACAGCCCTTCATTGTGAAAGAACTTAAAATATATTAATTTTTTAGTAGAAATAGCATAAAGTAGTCGGCACTATTGTGGTCTTAAATTACAGTCAAAACAATGAAGAGTAGAAAAATGGCAAAAAAAATTGTATGTAAAAATTGTATGTAACAATTACAATAAATACTTATGATTGGTCGATGACATATTTAATACAGCTCGCTGCTTGGGCAGTAAGATAGATGAAAAACACTAAATAAATCGCAAAATTATCTTGCACTAATCTTAATAATATAAAAATTACAAACTATTTCTTATTATTGGTGCAAAACAATCCATTCTGTATAGGCTGGTTTATTATGAAGGGTTTGACATGGGTACAACAAACACATTTTCTCGAGGTTTCAAATTTTGAAATTAAGCTATCTCTTGAGCCATGTGGAGTGTATATATAGTAAAGAATATGCTAGATTTTCAAAATGGGAAGTGCGAGTGCCATGAGATCCACCTTTTATTAATCAACAATACTCAATCCTTTCAATTTTATTTGTTAAATATCAGTTAATAAACACAAAGTAATTTCCTAAGACGTGTTTTTAATTCTAAAAATTAAACTTTTCGTCTATTTTGCCTAGACATTTTTTTTTTTTGAGATCTGGAGGCGACCTGCACACAAGTTTGTTAGGGATATTTAACCAATGCCAGGCTTTTTTTATCTGTAGGCAATGCATCTTTTACTAATTACCCAATAGGATTTGGTTTTAGATTCCTGTATATTTCAAACTATTTGCAGCCATCTTTTTTTTTAGTTTTTATGGTATAATTGTGTGTAGTAGTTGTGCTAGTTACAGATTAAAGGATTTAAAAGAGTGGAAAACCCAGTACAAATTTTCTGTTAGTGCATTTAAGGGCATGTGACTTTCTAATGTCCATATTTGAACAAGTGCTAGTCTTTTATTTAGAAACTGTTTTCTGTGCAAAGCTTTAATTCAAACTAGAGGCATATCGATATTTAGCAATTGAATTTTGCATTAAAATCTAATTGTAGGCTGTTAAGTTGCAGGGTGTGTGGGGGGTGCACCCACATCCGGAAAGCAGTTATTTTTAAGATAGTAGCGCTGCAAATAGAGTCATACTCAAGAGTGCTGGTATCTTAAAAAAAGTCCTTTCTGTGGCTAACCAAAGCTGTAAATGATGATTAGTAGTTTTTACTGCCATATAACATGGCATAGGTCTTGTGAAGTTTCATTTAATAAAACTGCATCCACAGGAATGAGTCCAGAATCTCCCGCCCCAAAGTTAGCACTTGTAAACATTCAAGTTTGGATGGTCTGTCTCAGGTAGCTAACAATTCCCGTAAACGATAAGGGGCATGATTTCTGAGCAATAATTTAGGCTTTACTATGGCCGATGGTAGCTTTTGATGTGGCCAATCACGGTGATGTATTTTTTTTAGGGCTTCTCTCCTTTATTATTTAGTAAGTGCCTGCAATTCTACTCAATTTTATTAATTAGTTAGTATTGTAATGAATTCTTCTATGCTTTGTTATTTTGTTTAAGGATAAAATTGCACAACTTTTCTTAATGTTAAAATAAACTATTATTTTGACACATTGGCAACCCTTCTACCTACCAACCTACCTTGATGATATTCAGGTCTGATGACCTTAGTTGCATGTTGTGCAACCCTGGAGCCAAGCAGTTAAAGGAGTGTGATTCTTATGCATTCAGCTTGTTCGACTTTAATATGACTGTTGTCAATACCTCAGTCAATTTAAGATTTTTGTATGGATGATGGCCTCATTTTAAAAGCGAAGATTTCCGACAGATGTGGGAAAGAAACATGGCTCAATTATAATAGTGAAAGGTGTTGATGGTTTAGTCTTTGTCATTGGGCGATAATTTATTAGGTAATTCTAGACAACAAATGTACCATCGACATTTAGCAATCAGCTAAATGTTAGCCTTTTAAATTAGGAATATTACTAGTTTTTTTAAGTTGATGGGTATAGGTGGGGTGCGACCCCAACAATTAATTGGGGGATATGGGTGGCAAGCCCCCATTTCAGAAGGTAACTAAAAATGTGAGTGTGGGGCGGGAATAGCCTAAAGTAGGTGGCGCTATTGCCTTTATTATTCCGATAAATGTGCAGAGCCGATAACATTAATTGTAGCCCCAAAATAGCACCTCCTAGAGTTTGACTCTTGTGAATGAGTTAATTGCTATTGAGGGACATAGAACATGTTAGGTTGATAACAGATTTGATGCCCTGAGAGAGGAAGTGGTTGAAAGTGATTTCTCTGATGTGGTTGTGGCAGAAAGAGAAATAAGTGGTAGTTTTAATGCGAACAGAAGGGAGGGTAATGCTAGGCCTAGGGGACTAGGAGGATGACTGAGGTGCTTGTGATGGGTGACTCTCAGATTAGATATTTATATAGGAAGTTGAGTGCGAGCAAGTGGAAGTGAGTGCGAGTTTGTTTGCTGGGTGCTGGTATAAATGATGTGTCTGAGAGCTATGATAGTCTGGTATCTGAGGGTGAGAAGGATGCAGTTGTGATTACGCATGTGGGAGTAAATGATGTAAAGAAGGTGGGTTCATGTGAGTTAAAAGAGAGGTACAAAAGGTTAGTTGAAAGGATGAGTCAAAGTAGAGTGAAAGGCGTTGTTTCAGGTGTGCATCTGAGATTGGATGTGAGGATGGAATGGTTGTCTCGTGCAGATGGACTGTATGAGTATGTGAAAGGCCTGTGTGAGGAGTCAGGATTAGTGTTTGTAGATGTTTGGGATGGGTTTTATGGGAATAAAGCATTGGATGGACTCAATCTAAGCAGGCTGTGGTTGACGTGATGAGGCAGGAGTTAGATAGTGTCATTGGGTCTTTGCAGGTGGGGAAACTAGTTACTGATAGTGGTTAGTGAAAAATAAGAGTACAGGGTGGGGCAGAGAAAGGAAAGAGATGCAGAGGAGATAGAGTGGAACCTATACATTCTAAAAGAGGTGCTTCAGGGATAGGAGGGCTGAGTTGTCTTTATACCAATGCTCATAGTCTCAGAAATAAGAAAGATGACTTATTTAGTTATATTATTGAAGAAGATATAGATATAATATGTGTAATAGAATCATGGGTAAATGAAAATAAATTTAATGACAAGGTGAGTGAATTTGAACTACAGGGTTATGATATATACATTAGTCAAAGGAAAGATAGGACAGGTGGTGGGTTGATTATTTATATCAGAAATAGCATTTCTTCAAATCTAAATAATTCTATAAAGCTAGAAGAAGTTGAGGCACTGTGGATAGATATTAGGGTCAGTAAAAATAGGATAATACACTTGGGAGCCTTTTACAGACCACCCGGACAGACTGACTGTATTGATGAGCTAATGATCAGGGAAATTAGAAAGGATGTAAATTAGATACAGTTTTTCTTTGTGACTTTAATTTAAATTCTGTGGACTATAAAAATATAATAGGAAGAGATAGAGCAAGTTGTGAGATTATAGAATGCTTTGAGGATAATTTTTTGACTGAATTTGTTAATAAGGCAACAAGGGGTGCCAATATCTTAAGTAAATATTACGATCAGCGGGGCGAACGATGTGACAAAATGTTTTGTCTGTGTTCCAATATATTTCACCTTTTTGAAGTAAATTCAAGGGGACTAATGGTGAGTGGTTTAAATACTGCAGGGGATCTCCCTACGATGATCCTGAGTTTCAATCAATTGGGGTGGGTCGGGGGGGAACAGCCCCCCAGTATACAATCAAAACTGTTTATAGAATAATGTTCTAACATTTTTTTAACATTTATATTTCACCAAATGCACATGAATATGCATGTTCAGGTGAATAAAACACACATGCAAAAAAGACCCCCTTTTTCGGGCGCGCTGCCGATTTTCATGTTTACCATATCTTAGATCTGGTTCTTTCAAATGATGATCACTTGGTTCAGGAATTGAGTGTCAAGGAAGCATTGGGAAATAGTGATCATCAGATGGTTCATTTTAACTTGGAACATCAACAACATAACATAACATACATAACATAATTTCACGGATGACAAAAGCGACAAGGGCCTATCAAAGGTCATCCGCCTCCATCAAAACACACCCACAAAAAGCACCATCACCAGGGAAAGACAAAATCCAAGTCTCCCACAATATAATAAAACAGATGACAAAAGCCACAAGGGCTCATCATAGGTCATCCAAGTCAAACGGCCTCTTTTTTAAGGCACCCAAACTCCCAGGAAAACTACATCCAGAGGATTGCATCTAGAAACAAGGGTATCACCAATCAAGGCTTGTCAAGAACTAAATCATGCAGCTATAGATATATACAAACAATATTAATATATATAAAACTTAGGAACCATCACAACCTTCCCTCCCCATAAACTCATCCAACCTACTCTTAAATACATTTAGATTTGGACTACCTACTACCCTCTGCGGCAATTTGTTCCAGAAGTCTACCACTCTATTGGTGAAAAAATATTTTCTTAAATCCAACCTACACCCTTGCTTTTAAATTTTCAAGTGGTGACCTCTAGTCCGATTTCCATGATCTAACTCAAAAAACTTGCTAATATCCAATTTATCTATCCTGGAAAAAATTTTAAAGAGCTTAATCATTTCCCCTCTCACACACCTCCTTTCGAATGAGAACATATTAAATACTCTCAGTCTATCTATATATTCAAGGTGCCTCAGGGAAGGAATAATCTTGGTTGCCCTCCATTGCACTGACTCGAGAAAGTTAATATCGTATCTAAAATGTGGGGACCATGCCTGTATACAGTACTCTAGATGTGGCCTAACATAAGAGTTATAGAGTTTAAGAATAACCTCCTTACTTTAGTAACTGACATTTCTCTTAATAAAATCCAGCACTCTATTTGCCCTATTTCTTGCTTCAATACACTGCCTAGAAAACCTTAATGACTTATCTATTACTACTCCTAGATCTTTCTCATCCTCTACTGAGCTCAGCCAATGCCCATCCATTTCATAGTTAAATTCTCTATTATCTTTTCCCATGTTAATAACTTTGCACTTATGAAGGTTGAAAGTCATTTGCCACTTATGTGCCCAGGATAACAATTTATTTAAATCCCCCTGCACTTTAAAATTATCATCAATATCTTTAACTACAGATGCTAATTTGGTATCATCCGCAAAAATTGACACTTTATTATTAACTGACTCCCCAAGATCGTTTATATAGATGACAAATAATAATGGACCGAGAACTGATCCCTGAGGAACCCCACTGATAACATCCCTCCACTCTGACTTTACACCATTTAGCACTACCCTTTGCTTCCTGTCTTTTAGACACTCAGCTATCCAATTTGAAACACCCCCACATATCCCAATCATTTTTAATTTATGAACTAGTCTCCTATGTGGTACCTAATCAAATGCTTTACTAAAATCTAAGTAAATTATATCTACATTCTCTCCCTTATCTACTCAATCTGTTACAAACTCCAGAAAGTCTAGTAAATTAGTCAAACATGATCTACCTGATCTAAACCCATGCTGAGCATCGCTGATTAACCCCTCCCTCTCTAGATGTTGGCAAATCCCTTTTTTAACTATTTTCTCAAGAATTTTACAGACTACAGAAGTTAGGCTAACCGGTCTAAAGTTATTTTGATCCTCTTTACTACCCTTCTTGAAAATGGGGACTACATTCGCTCTCTTCCAATCATCGGGTATTTCTCCATATTCCAGTGACCTAGTATATAACTTCTCCAGAGCTATTGAGATACTTTCTACCCCTTCTTTAAGTATCCAAAAATGAATATTATCAGGGCTGGAGGCCTTGGTAGTATCTAACTCAACTATTAGTCCTTTTATCATCCTCCGATCCACACTAATGGTAGTTAACACCTCTTTCCCTGACCCATGAGTACTATACATAAGACTATTTAGTTTCTCGTTTGTAAATACTGATGCAAAATGACCATTTAGTACCTCAACTATTTCCTCATCAGTTTCTCTCACAACCCCTTGATATTTGATAGGTCCTATTTTAACTCTGCTAGACTTGTTATTAATTTTATAGTAACTAAAGAACTTTCTAGGATTTTTGTTGCTATCCTGAGCTAATTTAATTTCTGACCCCCTTTTGTTCGTCTTTATAATCTTATTTAACTCATTCCTAGCCATTCTATAATCACTTAAATTTTGAATATTATTTTCTACCTGTAATTTTTTTGTATGCCTTTTTCTTCTCTAAAATTTTTCTAGCTATCTCCTGATTCCACCATAATAGTTTCCTACTTTTGTTCCTAATGGCCTTCATTGGGATACATTGTTCTTGGAATACATTTATTATATGCTTGAAAGTATCCCACATCCCATAAGCATTTTTACCTCTGAATTCTACATCCCAGTCTACCAAATTTAGCAAGCTTCAAAGTTTTACATAATCTCCCTTATGAAAATTTGAAACTTTTTCTGCATTCTCGGTTATTTTACCCTTCTCAATTCCCAAGTTAAAATGAACTATCTGATGGTCACTATTTTCCAATGCTTCCCCAACAGTCAATTCTTGAACTAAATGATCACTGTTAGGAAGTACTAAATCTAATATATTGTCCCCCCTCGTTGGCTCATTAACAAATTGATTCAAAACATTATCCTCAAAGCATTCTATGAACCTGCCACTTGTTCTATCCCTACCTATCCTATTTTCCCAGTCCACAGAGTTTAAGTTGAAGTCCCCAATAATAACTGCATCTGTTTCACATCCCTTACTTATTTTCCTTATCATTACTTCATCCATATCATCAGTCTGTCCAGGTGGCCTGTAAAAAGCCCCCAAATGCACCATTCTATTTTTACTGAACCTAATATCTATCCAAAGTGACTCAACTCCATCCTGCTTTATTGAAGTATTTAAACTTGAAACAATGTTGTTTTTTATATAGATAATTATTCCTCCACGAATCCTACCTGTCTTTGACTAATGTATATATTATAGCCCTGTAAATCAAATTCACTTATAGTGTCACTAAATTCTATTTCATTAACCCATGATTCAGTAACACATAATATATCTATATCCACATTGCTAATATAACTAAATAGCTCATCCTTCTTGTTTCTAAGACTACAAGCATTTGTATAGAAACAATTTAACCCCCCTATCCCTGAAGCACCTCTTGAAACCTGAATGACCTCACCTCTATCGCCTTGGAACCTATTTCTGTTATCTGCCAAGTCCATTCTACTTTCAGTACTATAATGTCCTCTCATAATTCCCTGATCACTATTAGTATCTAGTTTCACGCCCGCAAAGACCTAATAACACGATCATACTCCTCCCACAACACATCTACCCCCCTCCTACTCAAATGCAGTCCATCCATCACATACATTTCTTTCATTCCAACAAACCTATCTCACACATCCACAAACATGACACCTTCCATCTCACACATCCATAAAACTCGAAATTTTTATAGAGGGGATTACGATAAATTATGAAACTTGCTAAATCAGATTAGGTGGGATATAGAATTCAGGGGGAAGAATACTTAGGAGATGTGGGACACTTTTAAGACTATATACTAAACATAGTCCAGGAGAAGTGTATTCCAATAAAGGCTATTCTTAGGAAGAAAAGTAGGAAGCCGTTGTGGTGGAATCATGAGAGAGCTAAGAAAATTTCTGAGAAGAAATTAATTTAGCTCAAAATAATAATAATGACCCAGAAATTTTTTTAGCTATTATAAAATTAATAACAAATCTAACAGTGATAAAATAGGGCCTATTAGATATGAAGGGGTTTTGAAAGAATCTGATAAGATAATAGTAGAGGTTCTTAATGATCACTTTTCTTCAGTATTTACACAAGAGAATCAAGATAGATTAATTGATGATATTTCTAGGTCAAGGGAAGTAGTGTTGAATACCATTAATAAGAACAGCGAAATAATTAAAGGGCTTATATTGGAGTTAAATACTAGTAAGTCATCTGGCCAAGACAACATTCATTCTAGGTTACTCAAGGAAGGTGTAGATAGTATTGCAGTAGCTCTTGAGAAGTTCTTTCCTAGATCACTAGAGTTTGGAGAAATACCTAATGATTGGAAATTAATGAATGTAGTGCCAATTTTTAAAAAGGGAAGTAAAGAGGACCCGAATAACTTTGGGCCAATAAGCTTAACTTCTATCATTTGTAAAATCCTGAAGAAGATAGTTAAGAAGGGGATTTCTGACCATCTAGAGTATGGTAGGTTAATAAATAATGTTCAGCATGGGTTTAGAAGAGGTAAATTGTGTTTAACAAATTTACTGGATTTTATGGATTATGTTACTAAACAATTACATAAGGGAGAGAATGTTGATGTGATTTACTTAGATTTTAGCAAAGCTTTTGATAAGGTTCCACAAGGGAGACTAGTTCACAAATTAAAAATGTATGGTATATGTGGTAAAGTTTTGAATTGGATAACTAAATGGCTGAAAACCAGGTTAACAGAATTGTGATGAATGGAGCGAGGTCACAGTGGAGGGATGTTATCAGTGGTATACATCAAGGATCCATTCTAGGCCCTTTATTATTCATAGTTTATAAGAATGATCTTGGGAAGGCTGTAAATAGCAAAGTGCCAATTTTTGCTGATCGACTTAAATAAGTTATTAGCCTGGGCTCAGAAGTGGCAAATGACTTTTAACCTTAAAAAATGCAAAGTTCTTAACATGGGAATGGATAATAGGGAATTTAGCTATGAAATGGATGGGCATTGGCTGAATTCAGTTGAGGATGAAAAGGACTTAGGCATAGTAGTAGATAGATCACTGAAGTTTTCAAAGCAGTGTATTGAGGCAAAAAATAGAGCAAATAAGGTGCTAGGATACATTAAGAGAAATGTTAGCTACAAGAGTAAAGAGGTTATCCTTAAACTCTATAACTTGTATGTTAGGCCACATTTAGTGTACTGTATACAAGCATGGTCACCATATTTTAGACATGATATCAACATGCTAGACTCAGTACAAAGGAGGGCAACAAAAATAATACCTTCTCTGAAGCACCTTGAATATGAAGATAGACTGAGGGTACTAAATATGTTCTGATTTGAGAGAAGATGTGTGAGGGGAGATATGATTGAGCTTTTTAAAATCCGTTCTGGGATGAATAAGTTAGATTTTAGCAAGTTATTTGAGTTGGAAGGTAGTAATAGGACTAGGGGTCACCACTTAATAAAAATAAAAAAAAAGGTGCAGGTTGGATGTTAGAAAATATTTTTTCACCAATAGAGTGGTAGATTATTGGAATAGTTTGCCATCTGAGACGGTAGACAGTTCAAACTTGAATGTATTCAAATGCAGATTAGATGATTTTATGGGGAGGGAGGGTTAACTTTAGGGGGTATTCTGGACTCATTCCTGTGGATGCAGTTTTTTATTATTGTATATTATGATTGATTTGGATTTTGACGATTCTTGATAATGATGCTTTTTGTTTTTGATACATTCCTGGGTATGGTTCGAATTGTATATTGTAGATGCATGATCTGACACAATCCTATGGATGCATTTTGTGAGTGGTTTTGACAGATGCAACTGACCTTTGATAGCAACTTGTGGCTTTTGTTATCTGTAAAATTATGTTATGTTATGTATGTTATGTTATGGCTGGATGCAATTCTTAGCTTATTTTGGGGGCTATTTTTCAGTGTTTTTCTGCTATCCCACTGACCAATCACATATCTGTATTCAGCTCTGTCATTGACCAATCAGAAAGCTCTATTTGTTTCAATGCTTTTTGTGCTCTTAATATTGTTAAAAAGTAGTTGTTTTGTTTAATTTCCATTGGTTTTTTCCATATTTTATTTTTAATATATTCTACCTACTGTTGGCCTATTATTTTGTTATTTTAGTAAATTTTCCATTCTTTATTATTCGCTAAAACCATATTTTGGGGTTGTTAACAAAGTCTGACTTCCTAACTTTGACTAAAAAAAAAGTGGGTTTTTTTTCCCTCCGTTTCTATTCATCTTTTTTTTAATATAAAGCTTTTTTACACCCTTCATTTTATTTTTGTTTCAAAAAGAATGATTCAGTATTAATGTTTTTATGCATATATATGTGTAGTTCAAGAAACACAAATTCTCTAATTTTCTAAAAAAAAAAAAGGACGTACCTTTCCAGCGAATACAGTAATATTTAAGCTCCCAGCACATGGATTCGTGCCATTTGTCAAAATGTCTGCTTTGTGTGTTCATTAAATTTTCACCATTTAGGTGCTATTTTAACCAATAATGAACAATGAGTTAATTTTCTCATAACCCAGCACTTTTTAAAATCTAAACGCAAGGGTCCCACTTGTAGCGCAAACTTTTAATTAACAAAAGTCGGGTCTTCTGATGTGGCAAATCGTTTATTGGTGCTGAAGGCAAAACTGAACTATGTAAATATAAATCAACTGCTCGGAAAGGAACTTTTTACGTGGGTTCATGTCTCTCCATCAAAAACATTATGATTTTTTGGTTCATCGTTAATCTGGTCCCTATAAGCATAATAACCACACATATGGGCATATGCTGCAAAACCTTGTCGATTGGTTCAGCTTTTGCTGGAAAGTTCTGTTACATTATTTCAAACAAATTTCCTTGCCACTTGGAGGACCCAGGAAATCAGTCAAAATCGACGAGGCTAAATTCGCCAAACACAAATATAACCGCGGCTGTGCAGTGAGTTTTTGGAGGATACCCACCCATCTAATGTATGTACAGATCTACCAACCATTATCATAGTGTAAGAAACAATAGTTTAATTCTGAGGGTGAGTTCATAGGGGGGATCGCCATGCGATGACCCTGGGATTTCAATCATTTGGGGACGCAGTCCCAAGTATATAATCAGAATCCTTTTTAGAAAATAATGTAACTTGTTATCTCACATTTTTTTTTAAAGAAAATCACTTCTGTGATACACAGGGGAGTAAAACCGCCATAAACTTTGCCCAATAGATTTTGGCTGAAAAAACAAGCATGAGTATGGATCCGGCCATACTCAACACAATTACCAACTGAAGTATTACTCCAACATGCACCTCTGTTTTTTAATTTTTAGGTGGTGACCCTTAGTCCTATTATGCTATGTGTAAAGTTAAGCGATAGCAGATTATACAAGATAACATATGGACTGCTCGATTATGGGCACAGTCAGCATCCAGCAAAAACAAGTGTCAGATCTGAAAAGTGCATATGAAAAACACATTAAATTACTATGCACATATGTGTTAAAATGAATCTTTACCATAAATTATACTACCCAATTATGTTAGGGATTATAGTAGCTCACCTGATTTGCTCTCCTAAAGCATTTCAGTACTGACACAAATCAAAGATAGGAACTAAGTATGGGCTGCACATATCTGCAGGCATGCCAACTCACATTTAGTAATTATGTTACATATAAAATAATTTTTTTAAGAAGAGTGAGCAGAGTTGTGTGCCACATGCAGAACTCAGTACACAACATGCAAAATTATTAATTTAATCCACATATTCGTAAAGCACAGGTCCAAGAAATTTGTGCAATTGTCTCTTAAACTGTCCAAAGACTCCACAGCAACAACAACATCGGAAAGAGCTTTCCACATACCTATGCAGAACAAGCTGAAAAATCTCGAACTACACTCTGTGGAGCAGTGAATATTGCTGATCTTATACCTATAACCCCTTGTACCCATATAGATGAAAAATTAAAAAGATCATCACTTCCCATGAAATATCTTCCAGTATTTAATAATATCTGCTCGGTTTAGTATTCCCCTGCAGAATACAAGCTGAAAGCCTCCTTAATTTCACTATAAGACAAAGTTTCCAACCCGTCAATCTGCTTAGTCCACCTACGCTGAAAGCTCTCTAGAAGTCTCAGGTCACCAAGATAACCTGAGTTCCACACAAAAGATGCAAACTCCATAATTGGTCTAAGCATGACTCAGAAACAAGGTCATGATAAGAGGATGCGAGTGGCAAAGAGTAGAAGAAAGAATCTTGCTACAAAGTACTGATACCTTGCTCACAACAGAATTAACATGACTATGGAACTGGTAACTAAAACAGCAAGATCATGCTTTGATTATTAAAATATTTAAAATATCTGAGGGGGGGAGGAGGAACCCACTGAAGTAAAGTGGGTATGGGGATGTGTAGCCCCTTATTTATAAATAAAAGTAAGTCGCTTCCATCGACTCAAAATAATAGAGTCAAAAAGAGGCTAGGAAAATAGCAACAAAAATCACATGAAAAATCATCTGCAACTAAACTTAACAAAAAATGAGATTACGATGTAATTTGGCTTACTTGTAACAAATTTTTAATTTATTCACAATTTAGATTCCACACTAAATCTTCATACATATTTAATTTCATTTCTCTTCAGCTTCTATGTTGTTGTTCATCTTGATTTGTGGAAAAGTTTCACTCCTCTTGCATATGGTATCTCTTCCCACCAAACCAGTAACTTCTAATTTTTTTCTGTCTTGACTTTAAAAGTAGATTGGGTTTGTTTTGCACAGATTTGGATTTTAAAACAGAGCAGTCTTAATACTACAGTTTTCTAAAGAGAGTTATACACTAGACAGTTTGCTGCACTGTATAATCTTATTAATTGAAATTAATTATGGATTTATATTTGTAATTAGAAGATCAATTATTATTGATTTGAGCTTTCAATGCCCAATCTTATTGATTTGGCTTTAAGTGTAGAATCTTATTGATTTTGACTTTAGAGGATGAGTACCTGTGTGAATAATGATTAAGTGGGATCATAAAGTAATTTTAGGCTGTACCTGCTTTCAAATGCTAGTTAAAAGTGATGGCTATAGTTAGTAAATAAAGACCAACACCAATCTTTACCCATCGGGCTCCTCTCCATAGGGTTTCAGAAAAGAACTGGAACCTTATTAGTATCTTTAATATTTGGGCTTAAGTGTGTTCTTAGCTAAATTTAGGTAACGGTAATATTTATATAGGTAGTTATAGACAGCTTAAATTAATTGATCAGGTAGTTATAGGCAGGTTAAATTAATTAATCAATCAAACATTGTTTATAGATATTAAGTTATTTATGGGTATGGCAATAATCCAAGAGGCACATAGTACATATTTTAGTAATATAGCTGTTATTTACAAATGTAAAGGAGACAAAAGCAGGTGTTTAAAATGAGTTTTATAATTTTGATAGTTCTCTGGTAGAGGCATGAAATTTAAGAAGAATTTTTTTTATCTTTTTTTGGATGTGTGGGCTGAAGCCACCTCCTCCCAATAGAATTTTAAGAGTTATATTTTTAATATTAAGAGAGCTTAGATAGTGTATCATTTTTTGTCTTTTTATATTGTAAGCCTGACAGTCTAATAAATAATGTTTTACTGATTCAGGCAAATTAAATTGGTCACAGTTTGGTGAAACTATTAATTTAATTTTGTTTAGATGGTAATTTAAGCCTACATGTGCTGATCTTCGTCTAATGAGTGCTGTTTCAAGTCTACTATGTCTATCAAAAGAAAATGGCCAATAATTGAATGTTTTTTTATTTCACCAAATTGAGTAGAAGTTACAGATCTTTCCAATATAGAAGAGTATTCTTTTTGTATCTTTTCTTTTAATAAATTTACAATTTCATTTTTAAAGAATGGAGTTGTTTCTATATTATAAAAGTTATGTGAAGCTTTAGCCAGTAAATCTGCTTTTTCATTTCCTACAATACTTATATGAGAGGGTATCTACTGAAAATATATTTTATGATTATTACTCTGAAGAGAGTGCCCTAGAGATACTATTTCAGTAACTAGATTAGAATATGTTTTGTTTGTCTTTTCTTCTAATATATAAAGGCTAGATTGTGAGTCATGGAATATAACTGCAGATGTAGCAGGGTAGTTTTTGCAATGCCAAAGTGCCTTTTTAATGGTAAATAGTTCAGTGAAAAGTACAGTATGATCTCCATCTAATTTCCAAGAGTAGCATTGGCCAGATTTTTTTTTTTTTTTTATTATTTTATGGAGCCCATCTGGCAACTACCCACTTGGGCATAAGTCGCCGAAAAACACGACAGCCTAGAACTAGACTACTTTAAAGTAAAAATATGAAAACTTAACAATGATATAAAGTGGAAAAACTTAACAATCGAAGCAATCTCCGGCAGCGGGGGAAGGTCCCCCTCGCCCCGGTGCAGGAGAGTGCAACCTACAAACAAAACAATAACAAAAAAAAGGAACCTTAAGTAAAGGGGAGAAGGCCGGCCTCCCCCAAAAGTCAATAAGTACACCAGTCATGGTGCACGCACTCGTCCCGAGTACAAGGGACAGGCGGTAGCGACCCCGCCCATCCCGGTACCGAGACAGATATCGTGCGCGAAGATCACCCAGACTGGGACATTCGACAAGAATATGCCGAACAGTCTGGGGGACGACGCAGTCGTTGCAATAGGGCGCATGCGAGCGCTCCATCAAGTAGCGATGCGTCACACAAGTGTGTCCGATTCGAAGACGACAGAAAGCAACCTGAAGCCACCGCGGCATTGGGGGATAGGTCCATGGGAACAGTCGCGGCGCAATGGCACGCAACTTTAAGTTCCCTTCGACCGTCTCCCATCTTCTTTGCCAAGCAGTCCGAAGAGCTGCCCGTATTCCTGCCATGTAGTCTCGGTGAGGAAGAGCGAAACGATGGTCCGGTCGCAGAGTCCTCGCGGACTCTTTAACGCCCTCATCGGCGCGCTCATTCCCCGCAATTCCTACATGTCCAGGAACCCAGCAGAAGATAATCTCGACATCTGCCCGGCTCGCCAAAACCGTGGCGTCACGGATATCGCGAACCAGGGGATGCGGAGATTCCAATGCCCCGAGAGCACTCAGGGCGCTTTGTGAGTCGCTATAGATCACAATCCGGTCTCCGAACCGAGTGGTGTATTGCCACCAGCTCGGCCGTGAAGACAGACGCAGCACCTGGTAGAGCCCCGCTGACTTCAAACAGAGGGGATACGGCGTGGAAGCCGACCCCCTCTTGGGACATGGAGCCATCCGTATACACTAGCACGGTTCCAGCGTGACACGATGTGTGCTCCAAAAAGGTCGAAAGCAATACTCCCAGCGCATTACAAGCTTTGGGAGCAGAGGCGTGGCGACAAATAGCCAAATGTGGTACCCTCCAGGGTGGCGTCCTGGGCAAAACCAGGGGCGCCACCGGCCCGAGAGCGATATCTACCTCTCGAAGGAGTTTCCTGGCCCTAAACCCAAAGAGCTTAGAGTATGACTGGCGTCTCTCGACGGCATAGGCACCATCGAGATGAACTGTGGATGCAGTGAGAGCTGTTGGCGACTGAGGGAGGCGCCGGGCTCGCGCGTACAGTCGAGTGATACACTGCACGCGGTGCAGAGCGAGTGGCATCTCCCCAGCATCGACCAACAGGCTCTCAATGGGGGAAGTGCGGAAGGCACCGGTCGCAAGGCGAAGGCCGGTATGGTGGATCGAATCAACCTTCCGCAATAAACGCTCAGGCGGATGCGTAAAACTCGCATCCGTAGTCGAGCTTCGAACGAACAAAGGATCGATAAAAAAGTAAGGCAGTAGCCCTATCAGCGCCCCAAGCGCTGAACGTCACGGAACGGAGAATGTCCATGGCGCGGGTACAAGAGACCCTAAGGCTGCGAATATGAGCCTCCCAGGTGAGGTGTCGGTCGAATACAAAACCAAGGAAACGGTGCGACTCAACCACATCCAGGCGCACCCCTTTAAGAAACAAATCTGGGTCGGGGTGAAGCCGTGGATGGCGGCAGAAGTGCACCACCTTAGACTTGGCCAAAGAAAACCGAAACCTGTGCGCGTCGGCATAGCGAGAGACGCGGTTCAATGCCTGTTGGAGTCGACGCTCCAGAGTTGGAATCTGGGCCGCGCCAAAAGAGATCGAAAGGTCGTCCACGTAGAGCGTAGCGAGAACATCTTCCGGCAGCACCGAGGTGATGCCGTTGATGCTCAGGGCAAAGAGTGTGACACTGAGGACACTTTCCTGCGGAACACCCTCTTCCTGCTCCTTTGGGCCGGAGAGGGCTCCCCCCACCTGTACGCGGAATCGACGATCTCGCAAAAATTCAGATATAAAAATTGGGAGGCGTCCCCTCGCCCCCATCGTGTGGAGAGTCTCCATGATACCGTATCGCCATGCGGTATCATAGGCCTTCTCCAGATCGAAAAACACCGTGGCGTAGTGCTGTCTACGAAGGAAAGCCTCGCAGACGGCATTTTCCAGTCGGAGCAGAGCATCCGACGTGGAGTGGAACTTGCGGAAGCCGCACTGTGCGGAAGACAGATGGCCTCCGCTGTCCAGGAAAAAGGCTAATCTAACATTTACCAATTTCTCCATCAACTTGCACAGGCAAGAGGTTAGAGAGATTGGGCGGAAACCGGTCGGAGTAGAGTGATCTCTCCCCGGTTTGTGAAAGGCAAGCACAGTAGCGATTCGCCAGGAGTCTGGGAGAAGACTTTCCACCCAGATCCTGTTCAACAAATCTAACAGAAAGGCCATGCCTCGCTCACCTAGGTGTCGAAGCATGGCGTACGGGACATCGTCCGGACCATGGGTGGTGTCCGCGCACGAAGCGAGAGCGCAACGCAACTCGCTTACAGTAAACTTGTCGTTGAAGGGTTCTCCGCCTCTGGAGGTAAAGTCCAGCCGGCAGCCTTGCGCGACATCACGACGTGCATTGAATGCTGGCGGAGCAGCATCACGGCTAGAGAATGCGGAAAAAGCGGTCGCGAAGGATTCCGCCACGGACGCGGGGTACGAGATTGCGGTCCCATTCTCCTGGAGAACGGGAGGGGGGTACTGCGAGAACTTGCCCAGAATCCTTTTGACTCGCTTCCACACCTCAGCTAAAGGGGTCTTCCCGTTAAGTGAAGACACATATGCCCGCCAGGAAGAGCGGCAGGCATGCTTCGAAATATACCGGAACCTAGCCCTAGCCCGACGAAATTCAGCGACAGTAAAATCGTTCGGGCGGCTCTTATAGCGCATGTAGGCATAACGCTTCTGTTTGAGGGCCGTCTCACACTCGGCCGACCACCATGGGAGTGGTCGGCGTGCAAAACGGCGAAACGTTCTGGGAATAGTAGTAAGGCTCGCGGCGATGAGGTTCCAGAGAAGAATTCAACAGCCTCATCTACCGACCTAAACTCCTCCACTGAGATAGAGAATTCAGTCATTTCCTGAAATGCAGGCCACCGCGCCCGCGCCAAGCACCACCGAGGTGGTCTCTCAGGCGGCAGTTGCCCTGAAAATGATCACTACCATGGAGGTCATCGACCACCCCCCAATCAAAATCAGGCTGTGCATCCGAAGAGCACAAAGATAGGTCAAGGCAAGAAAATGAAGCGGTTCTCGGACAGTGATGCGTAAAATCATCCACGTTTAGGACACCCATCTCAAGCTCTTCGATCAGATCGGCAAGGACTTGTCCCCTGGGATTTATGGAGTAATCTCCCCAGAGAGGATGCCTGCCGTTCAGATCTACAAGCAAGAGATAGGGCCTCAGCAACCGTGCCACGACGCGGCGGAAGTCCCCCGCGTTGAAGTCAGCTGATGGTGGAATGTACGCAGAAATGATAGTATACCTCCTATCCAGGTGCAGCTACACAGCCACTGCCTGAAAGGAGGTATCTAAAGAGAAAGGAAGAACGGAGACATCATGCCGGGTGTAAACCGCGCATCCCCCAGCTCGGCCATCCCGCGGTGGTGGGGTCGCAAGACCCTTGTACACCGGGAGGGCGGGCAGGGGACACGCGCCTAGCATGGTCTCCTGCAAAAAGATAGCCAACGGGGAGCGGGAAGAGACGAGCCTCCGCAGCTCCTCCCAGTTGGCCCGGAGTCCACGGCAATTCCATTGAAGGAATATGCCCTCCAGGCCTAGCTCGGAGGAGACGCATGGGCCCTCCTCGAACTGAAGACCCTCACGGGAATGGCCGTACGCTTCCCGGGGGCAGAACCCCGGGCGCTGTTGGCCGGACAAAGCGCTGGAGGCGCTGTCGCCTTCGAGGACTTATTGGGGGAGGTTGAGCTCGCCATGCGAGTCTTTTCCTCCCTCCGCCTCGAAACCTTAGGCAGGCGCTGCGGCTTCGGAGGCGGGGGGCCCTCTTTTCGAGGAACCACCGTCTCCGAGCCACTCGCTCTACCTCAGTGCGTTGGCGAAGGAGCCGAAGCTCCTTTGTTGCTGTCCTCCTTTCGGGGGACAGCTTTAGGAACCCCGGAAGATGGCCTAGCGACCATCTTCAGGGGTGTTGCCTCCTGTCAGTCTAACGACTCGGTGGAGGCGCGTGGCTGTTTCGCCTTGCGGGAAACGGTCACGCTGGGGGAAGAGGGGGGAGCCCTGGTTTTAGCCGGAGCTGGGTATGAACCCTTTTTGCCGCCAGCTTTACCAGGGGAGCGCCCGGGTTGGGTAGAGCCCGCAGAAGAGCTCCGAATGGGCGCGGAAACAACCATGCTCGTTGGCCTGGATGGGCCAGGAGCAGAGGGTGCCTTTCTAACTACTGAGGCATATGACGTACCAGGCAGAGCTGGGCGCGCCAGCACCAAGTCCTTAGCCTCGCGGAATGAGAGACGATCCTGGGACTGAACGGCCAGGATTTCTTTCTCCAGGAGATATGCACCACATTGCTTCGAAGAAGCAGGGTGCGGCTCTCCGCAATTGACACACTTGGCCACACACGATTTGGACTTATCGTGTGCGACCTTGGAGCAATTTACACAGACTTTGGGTGACCCCGACTTTGCACGTCTACATGAGCGATTCGTATGGCCGAAGCGGTGACAGTAATAGCACCACCGAGGCAGTGGCACGAATGCCTTCACGCGGTAGCGGTATCAACCGGCACGCACCGACTCAGGGAGCTTGTCACAGTCGAACGTGACAAAGAGTGTAGGAGTGGGTCTCGAAGCCCCTCCCTGTTTTCTCATCACACGTTCGACCTTGACGGCCCATGGTCGGCCAGCTCTAGGGTGATGTCCTCAATGGAGTAGTCAACGAGTTCCCTCGCATAAACTACTCCTTTCACAAAGTTCATGGTAGAGTGCGGCGTCACACTCACCGGGGTGCCAGGAAGTGTCCAAAGAGCACTTATCTTGGCCACCTCGGCGGGATTCGCCGCATTCGCCAGAAGGCTGCCGTCCGAGAAACGGGTCACCTTCGGCTCTCTACCAATTGCACTAGCTAATCCTCTCCTCTGATGGATCATGTTGCCCTTGGACAACATGGTGCCATCAGTGGAGCGAATAACGAGAAAGCGTTTGAAGCCAGCGGGCTCGAAAACGCCAGGTAACCTCTGAATGAGGGGCCCCGATGTCATCGAGGCTCCGCCTTGTGCACTCTTGGTGTTAGTCTTGGTCAGGGGCTCCGCACACGAGGGGGTAGAGGGGCCGGATGTGCCGATCTTGGCTTGGTCGCCTACCAAAGTGGTAGCAGAACCATCCGTCCTCGCAGCCCCCGCGGATGGAGAGGAGCCCCGAATCTTTTTCGTCTTTTTAGTCTTTTTCTTTTTTGGAGAGGAGGGCGGGGAATGAACCCGCTTCTCACCTCCGCCGGCAGAAACCCCCAGGCCAGATGGACCGGCCTCAGCCAGGTCCCTCTCCGAAATGGAGGTCCTGGTTGTCGTAGGGGCACCTGTCGGAGGAGATCCCTCCCCTCCTTTTACTGCCTCAGAGCCCTCAGCCATTTGAGGAGGACCTTGCATAGGGGCGGTTTCGGGTTCGGTGCTTGGCGCCGAGCCCGAATTCGTCCCCATGAAAGGCCCTCCCGTTTGAGGCTGGGTCTCCTCAAGGACCATGTCTATCACAGGAGGGGCCTCCAGTTGGCCATCCCCTCCCAGGACATCGCAGGTCCCCTTAGAAGTGTCGCCAGTCTTGTGTGGGGAGGCACAGGCCTTGACCCCGGCAAGGTTTAAAATTCTTGCCAGCAGGTCTTTTGAGGGAAGCGACCGAAGGGGCCTGGCTTCCCTCTCCCCCCTAAGGGGGTTTGCCCTACCGAGCCGCTTCGATGGGGAGCGGCTGGCTAAGGGCTTACTGCTGGCTTTCTTGGCAGTCCCCTTGGAAAGAAAAGAGGGGACTGCCGCTGGGAAAAGGGAGGTGCCCGAAAGCACCTCCAGAGAAGGGGGTGAGGGGGAGTCCCCTGCACCTGTAGGCGAAGGAGAGGAGTAAGCCTCCTCTCCGGTTAGAGAAATATGGAGGGTCCCCTGTGCAAGCACAGGGGGGCAGACCTCCATTTTTTTGCTGGAGCTACCCGAGGGCGGCTCCGTTGATGTTTCAGGGAAAGTTGGGGGTTGAGTTTTTTTTTTTTGGTCTTCATCATTGGGCATGGTGACCCTTTTTTTTAACACAGGATGCAATAGCGCACACCTCTCGCAGTAGCCCACACTGCAAGAGGTGCTTACAAGCCTGGCAGAGCCAGGCGCCGCCATTTGGGACCACCCCTCCCGCCTGGTGGCCTGGCAGTCCATCGGCATGGCGGCTCCACCTTGAACACGGTGTAAAATATATAGATTGTGAAGAGGAGAGGAAAAGGGATGTGAGGAAGGTATGGGTGGGGATGAAGCAGGTTGTTAAAAACCAGCCACCCCAGACCGGAGCTCAGGGGTTAGGGAACATTGTCCCCCAGACCGGAGCTCAGGGGTTAGGGAACATTGTCCCCCACCCCCTCAGCCCCGATGCGGGACGGTTGGCTGAAAGGAAGGTCAGCATCTACCCTGTGAAATTAGAGGCTGACCAGAGAAAGTTGTGGGAGAGGTTGTGTGAAAAGAGAGGAAACAAGTGTTTTGAAGGAAGGAAGAGAGGCTAAGCTGGGGCCGGACAGAGCGCTGGATCCCGTCAGCACGGCGGCCAGGATGGCAAATCGCCACGCCCCTTACAGGGAGCATTGGCCAGAGTTAACATAACATAACATAATTTCACGGATGACAAAAGCCACAAGGGCCAATCAAAGGTCATCAGCCTCAATTAAAACCCACCCACAAAAAGCACAATCACTAGGGGAAGACAAAATCAAAGTCCCCCACGATATAATATAACAGATGACAAAAGCCACAAGGGCTCATCATAGGTCATCCGAATCAAACGGCCTCTTTTTTAAGGCACCCAAACTCCCAGGAAAACTACATTCAGAGGATTGTGTCCAGAAACAAGGGTATCACCAATCAAGGCTTGTCAAGAACTAAATCATGCAGCTATAGATATATACAAACAATATTAATATATACAAAACTTAGGAACCATCACAACCTTCACTCCCCATAAACTCATCCAACCTACTCTTAAATACATTTAGATTTGGAGTACCTACTACCCTCCGTGGCAATTTGTTCCATAAGTCTACCACTCTATTGGTGAAAAAATATTTTCTTAAATCCAACCTACACCCTTGCTTTTTAATTTTCAAGTGGTGAACTCTAGTCCGATTCTAATGATCTAACTCAAAAAACTTGCTAAAATCCAATTTATCTATCCCAGAAAAATTTTTAAAGAGCTCAATCATATCCCCTCTCACACACCTCCTTTCGAACGAGAACATATTTAATACCCTCAGTCTATCTATATATTCAAGGTACCTCAGGGAAGGAATAATCTTTGTTGCCCTCCGTTGCACTGACTCAAGAAGGTTAATATCGTGTCTAAAATGTGGGGACCATGCCTGTATACAGTACTCTAGATGTGGCCTAACATAAGAGTTATAGAGTTTAAGAATAACCTCCTTACTTTTGTAACTTGACATTTCTCTTAATGAAACCCAGCACTCTATTTGCCCTATTTCTTGCTTCAATACACTGCTTAGAAAACCTTAATGACTTATCTATTACTACTCCTAGATCTTTCTCATCCTCTACTGAGCTCAGCCAATGCCCATCCATTTCATAGTTAAATTCTCTATTATCTTTTCCCATGTTAATAACTTTGCACTTATCAAGGTTGAAAGTCATTTGCCACTTATGTGCTCAAGATGAACATGAGTATTTATCATTTAAGAGTATTTTAGGTCCATCAGTAAATATTTTTTGAAATCTGATTAAATTGCTGTTGATATAATATTCTATTAATATTTTACTAGTACTCAGCATTGATTTTTGAATAAGTATACGTAGTTTCATAATTTCCCATGGAGGTATATTACTAATGGAAGATTCTCTATATATAAAGTAGTCCTGGCCAAATTTATTACATAATTTGATAGCTCTATAATAATAAGGTGGTTTATTGTTGGTAGTCCACATAACTTCAGTGACAGCTTCTCTGTAGGAATTAAAATTTTCTTTCAAAATATGATTGCTTAGTGATGATAGTATTTTTATAAAGTATTTGAGACTGGAAAAATCTCTTTAAAACTGAAGTGGTAGCATAAATGTTTCACCATAAAGAGAGGTAATGGGAGAAGAACTCATTGCCACAATACTAATTCTAATCCCAGCATTGACAATAACATTTAGTTTCTTTTTTACAGAATGGCAGGCAGAGTCATATACTTCACATCCATATTGTATCTTACTGATGATATATGCCTTAAGAAATATAAGTAGTGACTTTTGATCAACTCCACAGGATAGTTGACTGAAAGATTTAAGTATATTCAGGCATTTTTGATAGTTTAAGATAAGGTAATTTATATGATATTTCCAGGTTAAGTGAGGAGCATCAAAGAAGAGACCTAACAACTTATTTTCTTTATCATTTATTCTCTGGTTATTAATTGATATAGTTGGTATTCTGAATATTCTTTTATTTGTAAAATGCATTAGTTTAGTTTTCTCAATATTAATTGTAGTTCCCCATGTATCACAAAAGTCTTATTTTATTAACTGTCCTCTAAAGATTTATTTTAGCTTCCTGTAGGGTATTCCCACTGGTATATATTGCCTGATCATCTGCAAAACAAGATATATTGCAATTTACTAGTTGAGGCATGTTATTATTGAAAATTGTATATAGAATAGGTGACAATACTGAACCTTGTGGTATTTCTCTAACAAAATTAAATCTATCAGATAAGAATTCCACAATGGAAATTTTTAAATGAGCGGATTTCTAGATAATTGACTAAAATAGCTAATAATCTTCCTGATACAAGTATACCAGATTCTGCAAGTTTGTACATTAAAGCCTGATGTGGCACCAGATCAAATGCTTTCTGATATCAAGAAATAGTGTAATAATGTTTTGTTTTAAGTTTATCTTAATAAAATTTTCTAATTTCAGTAGTTGGTCAATTGAGCTATGTTTCTTATGAAAACCACATTGGAAGGGTTTTATTATATTATTTTTTTTCAAGATCTCAATAAAGTCTATTGTAAAGCATTTTCTCAAAGCATTTTCCCAAAAGAGAGAGTAAGGAAATTAGTCTATATGATCCTGGATCAGGTTTTTTTATGGGTATCAATAATGTTTCTTTCCATGTGGATGGGAATTTACCTAGTGACCAGCAGCTATTAAATATTTTTAAGGTTTTCTTTTTATATTCTGGTGGAAGATTTGTTAGGAATGCTTTATGTATTAAGTCTGATCCCATGGCTTTTCCTCTTTTTTCTGAGATGCTGATTAAGCTATCAATGTATCCTTCCCAAGTGAATTCCTTGTTAAAATCTTCTGATCTCTTTTGTATCATCACTGATCAGTTTATTTTGTTGTTTATTTAAAATAACTAAATCTCCATCTTTAAGGATATCTGCAAAATTCTGTCCAAAAATATTTGCCTATTCTTTTTCACCTAGCACTGGATTACCATTTTGAATAAGAGGAAATGTTTGTTCTCTATAAGTGCCTCTGAACTTTTTATAAAAGAACCAGATATCTTGAATTGGGGTTCTAAAGTTTATATTAGGTAAAATTTTTGTAAAGATAATTTTTTGGCTCTTCTAATTGTATTTTGTGCTATAGTTTTTTGTCTATTAAAGGCTATGGTGTTCTGTGGAGTGAAGTTTCTTTCATTAGTACGTTAAACCTTCCACCTCAGAGCGACCTGTTTGCTGCATTCTTCTGTCCACCATGGTTTGTTATATTTAGTGCTTTTAGGTTTAATACTAAGTTTGAAAGTTATTTTGCTGGCTTCTATTATATTTTCTATTATTTCATCTAATTCTTCAAGTGGATTTTGAGATATGTCAGCTTGAATTGGAGTAAAATTAATTATTCATTCTGACCATTTGTTATTTTTTATCTTCCAATCTTGTCTTTTTCCTATGTTAGTTAGATACAGTTATTAGTTCAGATAAATGGATAAGGATTGGGATATGATCTGAGCCGAGATCTCTACTCAAGTTAATTTCAGTTTTATCTGAAAGAATTGCTGATACTGAAGTAAGGTTAATAGTTGCGTAAGTTATTTTTGTAGGTCATATCTTGTTTTAAGACCTAGAGGAGTTGCTCTAGTTAGATCTGATTGGGCAATATAATTATTGAAAGCGGTTGCTTGTTACAGAGGTTCACGCTTGAGATGATTATCCCATGAGGGGTCTTTGATTTAGATCACCACAAATAATTAATTTATTACCTAGTTAAGATGTATAAAATTCTAGTTCTTTTTCAATAAAATTGTTTGCATGGGGATTATATAAATTGAGTATATCTACAGCATTATTATTTTTTAGATAAATTCTGATAGCCTGAGCTTCAAGGGCTTTGTTAATATAGTCATTTAGATTTATTATTTTATAGTTAATGTGTTTGCGAATTAAGATCATTATACCTCCACCCCTTCTATCTCTGTCTCTTCTAAAAATTGCATAGTTAATAAAATTAACATTTGATTTGATGCCCAATCGTGTTTCGCATATACAACACAAGTGGGGTTTGTTAGCATATAACTAAACTTTGAATTCCGATAGATGAGAAATTAAGCTCTGGCAATTCCATTGCAAAATTTTTATTTTGTTTGTTTTATTATACATTTTACTTAGCTTTTTTATTTATAGGTTCAGGTTCACTACAAACCGGTCTTTTATTTGATTTGATTAAGTTTGGATTATTAGTTTTGCCGTTTCTTTTATTTTTTTTCAGGTTCAGAATTTAGGGGGGGGTTTATTTTTACCTTTGAGGTTAACTGCATCATTTGCTTGAACAATGGGAGGTTTTTGTCTACTTTTATCTGGGGCTACATTTTTATGAGATATAGTGATGTTTAGTTTATTTTCTTTAGGTTTTGAATTATTTGTGTCTTGCCTGACAGTTTTGCACTGATTATCAGCTTCAATGAGCATTTCCTGATTTTTATTTCCTTTTTCACCTAATATTAGTTGAGTTTCATTATTAAGCATTATATTAGCAGGTTGAGAGTGTATAGCTTCTTGTTGCATTTGTTTTGCTTCAACTAATACTGCTTCAAATTCCTTTTGTCCCAAGAGTCTTTTAAGCAAAGCAATTAAAAGAAAGTTGTAAATATGTGTATCATTTGCATTATTTTGATGATTACTAATTTTGAAGGGGTCGGTAGAAGATGTATTTGAATTAGTAAGAAAATTTGGATTGCTTGTCTTATAAACATTTGGATTGGGGTTATTAATTAGGGTTTAATGGTGAATTGATTTGCCATTTGCTGTATTATTATGGATGGTTGTATCTTGTAGGTTAGTTTTTAAGATATGAGCATAGCTAGCTTGGTTAACTTCTTGAAGGTTTTGAATAATTGCTTCAGTTTCCTTGGAAATAGAGGAGGGATAGTTTATATTAGGTTGAGGACTAAGTTCTTGCAATTTTTTTAACATTGTGTTGATGTGATTTGTGCACATATTAAGAAACAATAATAAATAATGAGAGCAAAATTTGCAAAGGTTAGGCTAGGTCTTTTAACAGCATAGACTATTAGGCTTTTACTTAGGCTATGTCTTGAAGTTGAGTAATAAGTCATTGCGGTTTATTTAAAAGTTGCGTTAATTTAATTTTTGTTCTGCACTCGCAAAATGGAATGCCAAATTGAAAGAAAGGCACATTCTCAACACTTGTTATTCATTTTCAATTGAGACGGGAACAATGCAAATGCAGCCAAAGCTCATCGCGATATTTGTGCTGTGTACGGAGAAAATGCTTTATCAGAAAGGACAGCTCAATGCTGGTTTTCACATTTCAAAAATGGTCATTTCAATCTTAATGAGGAAGAACGGTCTGGTCGTCCCATTAAGTTGGATGAAAATCGATTGAATGACTTTCTTTATGAAAATCCTCATCAATCGACTAGAGAGTTGGCTGTACAATTGGCATGTGATTAGAAAACTCTAGTGAATCACCTTCATTCGATGGGAAAAGTTCAAAACCTTGGTGCATGGGTTCTGCACACTTTGAGCGAAAGCAACAAACTTCAATGCTCCATGATTGCTGCAGGTTTGCTTGCTCGTCACAAGGCTACTCATGGATATAAGGACAGATTTATTCACCGCATCATCACTGCCGATGAAAAGTGGTGTTTATGGCAACATAAACCATCAAAAACAATGGCTTAGCCCCAATAAAAAACCACTTCTGCGATTAAAGCAAGGACTTCATCCATGAAAGATGATGCTGTGTGTGTGGTGGGATTGTGAAGGCATCATTCTTTATGAGCTCCTTGCGAACAATGAGATTGTCAACGCAGAACTCTACATTCAACAAATGTATTGACTCACCGAAACTATCCATGAAAAGCGACCTCATCAACGTTATGGAGTCCTTCTGCAACACGACAATGCTCGTCCTCACATTGCCAATATGACAAAAGATGCCATCCAAACTCTTAATTGGGAAATCCTGATTCATCCTCCATATTTGCCAGACTTGGCTCCATCGGATTTCCACCTGTTCCAATCGCTTTCCAACAATTTGCGTGGTGTTTCGTTCAATACTGATGTGGAATTAAGAACTTGGTTAGACAAATTCTTTGAGTCAAAATCCAGAGATTTTTATTGCAGAGGCATCAAAAAACTAGTTGAACGTTGGGAAGAAGTCATAAATAACAACGGAGAATACATTATTGATTAAATTACATATTATCAATTAAAAATGAGGTTTTTCTAAAATTGTTAATGGTAATAAATGAATTTGATAAAACCGCAAGAACTTATTCCTCAACCCAATATTATAAGGTTTATTGTCGTTTTCCTTTATTTGTTTTACCACTTTCATAACTGATGTTTAACCTTTTTGCTACAATTTCAACTTTCTTAGCTTCCTTGTATACTTTGCATCCTTTAAAGGTTGATACATGATTTAAGTTGCAATTTGCGCATTTTAAAGTTTCCCTTGGGGAGTCTTTAGCCGAGTGATTATTGCTACATATTAGACATTTTGCTATTGATCGACAGGAATTAAATGTATGGCCATATTTTTTACCATTGAAACATTGTATTGGTAGTGGAATATAATCGTTTACATGGAAATTTGTATACAGTATTTTAATTATAGTCGGCTTATTTTCAACTGAGAAGTCAATTTTAATAAATTGTGTTGGAGTGTTATCTTTTTTTATTCTTTTATTGATATGAGACATTGATAGTATAGGGTAGCCTTTAGATATTAATTCATTCTTTATTTCCACTACATTCTCATTTAGAGCAATTGGACCAATAACCCCATAGGATTTTGGAAGATCTGATAGTAATTTACAAGTTACTTTCCATTCACCTAGTAAGAAACCTGCACTATCTAAGAAGATATCTTTAATCTTAGTACTGATACTAATAATGCAATTTTTTGTGTGACCAGTAAAAGTTACATTATGATGTTGAATATCATTAAGTAAATTTAGCTAAAAACAAAATAAAATATTCAGTAATTTTCTAGAGAATGATAATTTTGCTTGGCTAAACTTTGATGTTAACCAGGTGTTACATTTTTCAACAGTTGGCTGTCTGGCTTTGTTCTGGAAGGTTGTCTTGCAGGAAGCTCTTGATTCTCATTGTAAGATTGGGATATAATACTGATTTAGGTGTATAGTTTTTCTTGTATTTATTTAATACATCAATCACTGTGTAATAAATACATTAGTGATAAATACTTTTGGGGAAGATAACTGGCAGCAATCCTGAGCAAGAATTTTTTTGGGTGAGTGTTAACTTTTTCCTTAGTAAATTTCTGAGAGTATGGCTGTTTGTATAGATGGTGAGAGCATGCCGTTTGAAAGTAGTGTGTATGTGGTGTGTGATGCATGTGGAGTTGAAAGGAGAGTGAATGTAACTGAATGCCGTGTGTGTTTTCTGGAAGGGGAGGTTAGGAGGTTGAGTGGGGAATGTAAGAGGTTGAATGATTTGGTGTTTGAGGTGAGAAGAGATGCAAGTGTGCGATTGAAGGGTGAGATTAGTGCTAAGAGGGTGGAAGATAGGGCTAGGACTGGGAACAGTGTGGAAGTTGTGAGTGATGATGAATGGTGGGTGAAAATGGATAGGATAGATAAGTTAGGACAGGTTAGGTGTGTGAATGAGAGGGACATAGAACCTGTTAGGTTGACTAACAGATTCAATGTCCTGAGAGAGGAAGAGTGTGAAAGTGATTTGCCTGGTGTGATTGTGGATGAAAGCAGGATGGGTGGTAGTGTGACTGAGAGCAGGAGGGAGGGTAATGTTAGGCCAAGACAGAATAGGAGAATGACTGAGGTGCTAGTGATGGGTGACTCTCAGATTAGGTATTTAGATAGGAAGTTGAGTGATAGCAAATGGAAGGGAATGAGAGTTTGTCTGCCGGGTGCTGGTGTAAGTGATGTTTGTGAAAGGTATGATAGGCTGGTTTCTGGGTGTGAGAGGGATGCAGTTGTGATTACGCATGTGGGAGTGAATGATGTAAAGAAGGTGGGTACATGTGAGTTACATGAGCAGTATAAAAGGTTAGTTGAAAGGATGAGTAAAAGCAGGGTAAAAGGTGTTGTTTCTGGTGTGCTTCCGAGATTGGATGTGGGGGTAGAATGGTTGTCGCGTGCAATTGGTTTGAATGAATTTGTGAAAGGACTGTGTGAGGAGCTAGGATTGGTGTTTGTAGATGTCTGGGGAGGGTTTTACGGGAATAGGAGATTGTATGCGATGGATGGGCTCCATCTTAGTCGGGCAGGTGTTGAGGTTCTATGGGGGGAGCTGGATAGTGTGATTAGGTCCTTACAGGTAGGAAACTAGAAGCTGTTAGAGGTAAGGGAATAACAGGAATAGAGGGCAGGTGTAGGAAATGAAAGGGATGCAGTGATAGAGGAATAGCTAGGGGAGAGGGCATACTGATGCGTTATAGGGGGACTAATGCACAAGTGAATGAGCAGATAACTAGGAATAAAAAAGCACAATGCAATGAAGATGGGAATAATAAAAAAACCTTAAAAATATACTACACAAATGGTCGGAGTATAAGGAATAAGATAGATCTCTTAAGAGCGTTAGCAAGTGAAGAGAATTTTGATATAATTGCGATAACAGAGTCATGGCTTGATTTGGCACGTAATCACTTTAAACCTGAGGTTGAGATTGAGGGCTTTAACATGTTCCATACAGATAGGAATAGAAAGAGAGGAGGAGGGGTTATTATTTATATTAAAGATAATCTCCAGTGTTGTGTAAACAGTACAATTAAATTAGATGATAACACAGAGTCATTATGGCTAAATGTAAAGGAAGGTAAAAACAAGCTTGTCTTAGGATTATTATACAGACCACCAAATCTTAGTAAGGAAGCTTCAAATCTTCTGTGGCAGGAGATTGAACGGGCATGTAGAAATAAGCATGTGTGTATAATGGGCGATTTTAATTACAGAAATATAGACTGGGAAGCTCTTGTGGGTGATCAGGAGGCTGAGGAATTTTTGAATGTTGTCCAAGATAATTTTCTGAGGCAGATTATTAACGAACCCACTAGAGGTAATAATATACTGGATTTAGTTCTGACAAATAGGGAAGAAGTTATTAAGGATACTGAGATTGGAGGAAATTTGGGTAATAGTGACCATTGTGAAATTAGATTCAAGATGAAATGGAATGGTATTGATAGTAGCATGAACAATGTTAAAATTCCTGACTTTAGAAGAGCAAATTATAATGGGCTCAGGACTTACCTGGAGGCAGTTGTACAGAAACCAGACAATGAAATCAATTCAGGAATAGATTCAATGATATCAGTTAGTGGAGACAATAATCACCAGGAGGAAGAGATTACAATTGAAGAGGAGTATGAAAGAATAATTGAGCAATTAATTACAGGTCAGATGATTAACATTCCATATAAGGAGATTAGGACTAAAAATAATGACCCAAAATGGATGACAGATAAAATTAAGCATTATATTGGCATTAAAAAGGGCATTTATAGGAAAATAAAAAATGGAGAGGATCACTTAAGGCAGAGATATAATGAACTAGCAAGAGATGTTAAAAAGTTAGTTAGAGTAGCAAGGAGAAATTATGAAATTAAAGTGGCAAATAGGGCAAAGGAAGATCCTAAAAGTTTTTATCAATTATACAAAACTAAGGTTAGAGATAAAATAGGCCCACTTATAGATTCCAATGGAGAATTAGTGAGTGATAGGGACTCAATGGCTGGAATGCTAAATGACTTTTTTCTCTCAGTATTTACACAGGAGGATACTCTAAATATATCTGAGGTGTCAATGATCTTTCGGGGTAATGATGAAGAGAAATTAAAGGATATCTTGATCACAAAGGAGATAGTGACAAAGGAAATTGATAAAATCAAAAGTAGTAAAGCACCCGGTCCTGATGAGCTCTTTCCTAGAATTTTGAAAGAATGTAAGGATGTGTTAAGTGAGCCCCTAGCATGCATCTTTAGAAAATCATTGGAGAGTGGCATTGTGCCAGTGGCATGGAAGAAAGCTAATGTGATACCTATATTTAAGAAAGGGGATAAAACAAATATGTCTAATTACAGACCAGTAAGTTTGACATCAGTGGTAGGGAAAATGATGGAATCTATTATAGCAAGGAATATTAGAGATCACTTGGATAAGCATAAGTTGATAAAAGAATCACAGCATGGCTTTAGTAAGGGTAAATCCTGTCTGACTAATTTGCTGTCTTTTTATAGTAAGGTGTATGAAGCAGCAGATAATGATGAAAACTATGATATTTTATACTTGGACTTTAGTAAGGCTTTTGATCGAGTGCCACACTTACGACTTCTGAGCAAAGTTAAAGCACACGGGATCGATGGCAGTATATTTAGGTGGATTCAGTCATGGCTTGGTGACAGACAGCAAAGAGTTAGTATAGATGGAGTTAAATCTGAGTGGGGGTGTGTTACCAGTGGAGTTCCTCAAGGATCTGTTTTGGGTCCCTTGCTATTCTTAATTTATATTAATGATCTTGACATAGGTATAAGTAGTGACCTGAGTAAATTTGCTGATGATACTAAGCTAGGTAGGGCCATTAGGGCTGATTCTGATGCTGTTGTAATGCAGGAGGAATTGACCATTCTGTCCAATTGGGCCGAGAAATGGCAAATGAAGTTTAACATAGACAAATGTAGTGTACTTAGTATAGGTAGAAATAATCCATTGAATAGTTATAAATTAAATGGCAGAATTTTAGGGAGGACTGATTGTGAGAGAGACTTGGGTATTTTGGTAAGTTCAGACCTTCGTCCTAGAAAGCAATGTCTAAATGCTAAGAATAAAGCTAATAGGATATTGGGATTCATTAGGAGGAGTGTAAGCAATAAGAGTGCTGAAGTCATTCTAAAACTGTATCTGGCGCTAGTTAGGCCTCATCTAGACTATGCAGTACAATTTTGGTCACCATATTATAGGAAGGATATTGATTTGCTTGAGTCTGTGCAGAGAAGGATGACAAAGATGATTGGTGGGCTAAGGAACTTACCTTATGGTGAAAGGCTCAGAAAAATAAATCTACATACATTGGAAAGGAGAAGAGTCAGAGGGGAATTGATTGAAGTCTTCAAATGGGTAAAAGGATATAATAAAGGGGATCTGGGTAAGGTTCTTATACTTAGTGAACATGACAGAACACGTAGCAATGGGTTTAAGCTTGATAAGTATAGGTTTAGGAAGGAGATTGGGAGGAATTGGTTTACAAATCGTGTGGTAGATGAATGGAATAGGCTCACTAGACATGTGATAGAAGCCTCCTCTCTGGGTAGTTTTAAGAATAGATTAGATAAATATATGAATGAAGCTGCTAGATGGGACTGACTTTTTTTATGTACATATGTATATATTTTTCTGCGGAGTGGGGAGATTATTTTGCGGTTGCATGAATGGACATAATCCTCTGGATGCATTTTATGTATATTGTAGATTAGATCTGACGAACTCCTGTTAAGGGTGACAATGTTGATGACTTTTCTCTGGTAAGAAATCTTTTGTGTGTTGAATGGAACAGGAGCTGCCAAGTGTAGGCCATGAATGGTCTTTTGCAGTCTCCTTCTTTTCTGATGTTCTTATGTTCTTATCAAATGACGCATGACAAATGCTCCAGCGCAAAAGAAAAAGTGTCAGCTCTCTCAGTTCTCTCAAAAAGATCAACGTATTGTTAACAAAAGGCGTTCTGGATGTCTTTTTCTGTAAATTCATTGTTACAAGAGAAAGTTAATGATAGCTTACCCAAAATACTAAACAAGAGGAATAAGCTACTCCAGACGGCAACGATATTCTCTGGAACCAAATATCAGAAATTCCTGGATACAGTATTAGTCCTTTTCTCAAGGTAAGCCAATCATTTATCATTCTCTTTGCTCATGTTACGTTTAACTCATTAAAAGTTCTTATAAGAGATAATAGGGAATTTAGCTATGAGATGGATGGGTATTAGCTTAATTCAGTTGAAGATGAGAAGGACTTAGGAGTAGTAGTAGATAGGTCACTGAAGTTTTCAAAGCAGTGTATTGAGGCAAAAAATAGAGCAAATAGGGTGCTAGGTTACATTAAAAGGAATGTTAGCTACAAGAGTAAGGAGATGGTTATCCTTAAACTATATAACTCTTATGTCAGGCCACATTTCGAGTACTGTATACAAGCATGGTCACCACATTTTAGACATGATATAAACTTGTTAGTCAGTACAAAGGAAGGCAACAAAAATAATACCATCCCTGAAGCACCTAGAATATGAAGATAGACTGAGGGTATTAAATATTTTCGAATTTAAAAGAAGGTGTGTGAGGGGAGATATGATTGAGCTTTTTAAAATCTTTTCTTAGATGGATAAATTTGATTTCAGCAAGTAATTTGAGTTAGAAGGTAGTAATAGGACTAGAGGTCATCACTTAAAGATTAAAATACAGAGGTGCAGACTGGATGTTAGAAAATATTTTTTCACTGACAGAGTGGTGGATTATTGGAATAGTTTGCCATCTGAGACAGTAGACAGACCAAACTTGAATGTTTTCAAGCGCAGATTGGATGATTATATGGGGATGGAGGGTTAACTTCTTACTTTTTGGTATGGGGGTATGTTTCTTCACTCATTCCTGTGGATGCAGTTTCTTTTTATTGTATACTTTGGAGGACTTTGATTTTGACAGACTCCTATGGATGCTTTAAATTATATATTGTAGATGCATGGTCTGACATAATCCTATGGATTGTTTAAATTGTATATTGTAGATGCATCATCTGACAAAATCCTATGGATGCATTATGTGGGATGGATTTGATGGATATGGTGGACCTTTGATAGGCCCTTGTGGCTTTTGTCATCTGTGAAACTATGTTGTTATGTTATGTTATGTTAATTACTGTTTTTAATTGCAATGCTAAATTGAGGAGGTTTGTCATTAAATTTATCATCTTCTTTTACAGGAGCTATTAAGTATTTAAATGGAAGGTTTATATTATCAGGAGGAGACCCATCGGGGTCATCCTCCATTTCAAAAGCAACTGGAAATCAGTAGGCCTGTATAAGCTTGCAGCTATAAATAAGTGCAGCAAACTTTAATTACTACAAATATATATAGAAAGATATAGTTAATGAAATATTAGTTATCCGGAACTAATCAGAGACGTCCACACCATCTATTCACAAGCCCAAAACTCTTTCATGTTATTCCCACATATCATGGGATATGTGGGAAGGTTTTAAATTGGATAACTGAATGGCTGAAAAATAGGAAACAGAGAGTTGTACTGAATGGAGTGAGGTCAGAGTGGAGGAATGTTATTAGTGGCGTATCTCAGGGATCAGTTTTAGGCCCTTTATTATTTATAATCTATGTAAATGATCTTGGGCAAGGTGTAAATAGCAAAGTGTCAATTTTTGCTGATGACACTAAATTGGCAGCTGTAGTCAAAAGGTTGAGGGTAGCTTTAAAGTGCAGGGTGACTTAGATAAGCTGTTAGCTTGGGCTCAGAAGTGGCAGATGACTTTTAACCTTAATAAATGCAAAGTTATTAACATGGGGAGAGATAATAGGGAATTTAGCTATGAGATGGATGGATATTGGCTTAATTCAGTTGAAGATGAGAAAGACTTAGGAGTGGTAGTAGATAGGTCACTGAAATTTTCAAAGCAGTGTATTGAGGCAAAAAATAGAGCAAATAGGGTGCTAGGTTACATTAAAAGAAATGTTAGCTACAAGAGTAAGGAGGTCATCCTTAAACTATACAACTCTTATGTCAGGCCACATTTAGAGTACTGTATACAGGCATGGTCACCACATTTTAGACATCATATAAACTTATTAGAGTCAGTACAAAGGAGGGCAACAAAAATAATACCATCCCTGAAGCACCTTGAATATGAAGATAGACTGAGGGTATTAAATATGTTTTCATTTGAAAGAAGGTGTGTGAGGGGAGATATGATTGAGCTTTTTAAAATCTTTTCTGGGATGGATAAATTAGATTTCAGCAAGTTATTTGAGTTAGAAGGTAGTAATAGAACTAGAGGCCACCACTTAAAGATTAAAAAACAGAGGTGCAGACTGGATGTTAGAAAATATTTTTTCACTAACAGAGTGGTGGATTATTGGAATAGTTTGCCACCTGAGACTGTAGACAGCCCAAACTTGAATGTTTTCAAGCGCAGATTGGATGATTATATGGGGATGGAGGGTTAATTTCTTACTTTTTAGTATGTGGATATGTTTCTTGACTCATTCCTGTGGATGCAGTTTCTTTTTATTGTATATTTTGGGGGATTTTGATTTTGTTTTTGACAGACTCCTATGGAGGCTTTAAATTATATATTGTAGATGCATGGTTGGACATTCCTATGGATTGTTAAATTGTATATTGTAGCTGCATGATCTGACAAAATCCTATGGATGCATTATATGGGTGGGATTTGATGGATACGGATGACCTTTGATAGGCCCTTGTGGCTTTTGTCATCCGTTAAATTATGTTATGTTATGTTATGTTATGTTATTCCCTAAGGCTCTTCAGCTTCTAGAAGGCGATTGTAAAATGTTGTTGGGGCTCTAGTTTTTCTACCGCCATCTTTCACATCAGACACAAGGCTCTCCACTTAATGTTATTTAAATCAATCATATTTTCTTTAGAAATTGTTTAATATAAAATGCCCACATTATATTTATATTCAGGAAAAAGACAACATTCAAAGTGATATATAAGATGATGCAATTCAGATAGTACTTTGCTAAAATTCTTTTCACAAAAGTTATTTGTTAAGATATATTTTTTTAAAACAAAAGCTGACAAAATAATATATATTCAAAAGTTAAAGTGATTTAGTATATGAAATACATAACACTTTTTCCTTAAATTAAGACTGACATTCGGGACGTGTTTGCTGAGCTCCTGATTTTGGATGTTGAATTAAGTTTTTAAATTAAATTGTGACTATGGCTGTGCCCTGCTCCAGCGCTATTCATCGGCCTCTAAGTAACTTGTAGTTCTATGGGGGGAAGGCCTTCCTTATTTTACTTTTATTTAATTAATCTAGATCATCATGCTTTTTCAATTGATTTTCTCTTTTATCGAATCTATTTACTTCTTTCTTGACTGAAATTCCTTTTTTCTTCCATTTATCTTGATCTTCGTATTCTTCCTTTCTTGATGCATCTTCATTTTATTGCATTTATCTTGAGTTGATGATTCCTTCGTGCTTCTTGATGTATCTTCTTCGAATTATCTTCTTCTTTCTTGTTGCTTCCATTTATCTTGACTTAGGTATTCTTGTTGGCTGGGTTCTTAATCTTTGTTTTTCTTTCTTGATGTATCTTCATTTTCATCCAATTATCTTGTGTTGATGATTTCTTGGTCCTTCTTGATTCTAGTTGAGTTGGTACTTCAAGCGTTTTCCTTGACTTCAGTTTTCTTCGTAAAAGGTTTTGGACTTTTGAGTTTCGAATGCGGTACCGTTAGATCTAAACACCAATGTTGTAGCCATCACACTATAGCGGGCCGAAAATATATCTCTAATCCCAATCGATCCAACCCGCTTCCTACACTGTCCGGACGTGAGAAATTGAGGGAGAATGAAACGGATTGTATATACAGTCCCTTTACTTACAAAAAAAAATGTACAAAATATCTACAATAGAGAGGGGCGATTATATTGGAGATCTCGTTACTTTTCACAAAAAATACAAAATCCTATATATATGAAACCAGATAAAATAAATAAGTCCCAGTTATAAATATTATTAATTGATCCTAAGAACAATAAAAATCAAACAACCCAAATAAAATTTGGGTTACTACAGTCAATGTACAACAAAAGATGTGCTCACGTGTTACAACAAAATTTTTTGTATTAAAAAATTGCGCCTCCGAGCTTGGACTAAGATAGGTAACCTTGTTAGAGTTGTGTGGCTCTAATAAGCCCTCCTTCATTAAAGCTAAACTATTTTATACACAATCAAATAGGACATAACATGGCCTGGAACCCTTGTCCTATACTAATGGCCTTTGGTATAATAATAATCAATAGTTAGTCAGCTTCAATTACAGGGGTAATTTACAAGTGCTTGCCCTTTTATCTTTCCAAATTATGGCACCTGGAAAGATAAAAAACATTTTATAATAACATGCTAATCAATAAAAAACAAACAAACAAAAACCAAACCCATTCCCATTCACACACACATTCTTACAGAGGGAGGGAGAGGGTACTGAGAAAAGGGGTGGGAGAATGGCCCTTTTACACACACTCACATTCGCTCCACCACAACACCACGGCTTAGTCCATTTTGAGTTGGTAATTTTTTCGTCTATTTATATTATAGAGTTGGAAGAAATTTTTCTCCTACAGTTCTTTACCCCTTTCAACAACCTTGGTGGTAAGTCTTGAGAAATGTTTGGTAAAGATAGAGGCAACCCTAGGAGAGCTGGCAGGGAAACTAGTGGGGAGAGAGGGAGTTGCTCAGGTGTTCATAAAGATTTAAATATTGTTTTCAACCAACCAAACTTTTCCTCCGGGGTAAGGAATGTTGTTTCTATCGCAAATAACAATAATGCTGCCATTTCTACTCAGAGGCCTAACACTAGATGCTTAGCCTCATTTAACCTGAATGACAACCTTCTTCTCATTCTTCCACTAGGAATGCTGCTGCTATTCTTCTTCTCACTGGTAATTCATCATCTTCCAATGATGATAAGGATCCCCACCTTTGTGTTTCTTGTAGACAAATGGTTGGCATGGAGGCCCTTGGGTGTAATATATCAGGCACTGATTGTTCCCTATGAGTGAATAATTTTCTACAGGCATGTGTATATACTTGCATTCTCTTACGCACAGCAATTCTAAAATTTAATCATTCTACTCTATGTATATGATAATTCTCATATATAAACCACATACAGAAGTCTACCACTGTATTGGTGAAAAAATATTTTCTTAAATCCAACCTACACCCTTGCTTTTTAATTTTCAAGTGGTGACCTCTAGTCCGATTTCCATCATCTAACTCAAAAAACTTGCTAACATCCAATTTATCTATCGCAGAAAATTTTTTAAAGAGCTCAATCATATCCCCTCTCACACACCTCCTTTCGAACGAGAACATATTTAATACCCTCACTCTATCTATATATTCAAGGTGCCTCAGGGAAAGAATAATCTTTGTTGCCCTCCGTTGCACTGACTCAAGAAGGTTAATATCGTGTCTAAAATGTGGGGACCATGCCTTTATACAGTACTTTAGATGTGGCCTAACATAAGAGTTATAGAGTTTAAGGATAACCTCCTTACTTTTGTAACTGACATTTCTCTTAATGAAACCCAGCACTCTATTTGGTAGGGATAAATAATGGTGTTATCAAGAAGCTGAAAGATGAAATTCGTAGATTGCTTTTGTTTAGATGTGTGTGCCACTCACTACAATTATCAGTGCCCCATGCTTGTGCTGCAGCTCTGCCAAGAAACTTAGAATTTTTAGTAAGTGAAACTTATAAATGGTTTTCAGAGAGTTCAGTGAGACAAATTTTTTACAAACAGCTTTTCCTGACCATTAATTATAAGGAACCATTGAAGATCTTAAATTCTTGTACAACCAGGTGGTTGTCGATTGAACCAGCAATCAGCAGAATCTTAAGCCAGTGGATTGAATTACAGACTCATTTTCAAATAGCAAGTGTTAACGAAAGATGTTACACTGCCCAGCTACTAAACGATATGTATTGTGACCCTCAGAATGAGCTTTTCATTTTATTTCTGCATCCAATTTTAAAACATGTTCAATAAGTTAACAAACTTTTTGAATCAAATACTGTTGGTAAAACACAATTGCTGGTAAACATGTAGATTGTCGGCTCGCCCTGAAAAAAAAATTTTGTGCAAATATTATGGTTCACCCGTGTTGGAATCTTCCTGGGCGTTTGAGTTTTGTTCGAATGCTAGCTGCCACCATTTTTTTTTTTTAAATCTAGAAATTAAACCCTCCGAAAATGCTGTTTACGTAGCCATTTTATTTACCAAATTGCCCGAAAATAACCAAACGAAACACTTTGTTTCCTGTACTTAATTGCAGTGGTTATACTTCCGAAATAGCGAAGAGGAAAGCCCTATTCAAAATCTAGCTAACTTGAATCACGTTTTATTTTAGAGCATCTAAATTCAAACTGAGGGGTCACATCTAATGCCCGGACACAAATGTCGCATCCGCTTTTAATTCGCATTAAATTATTAACATCCAAAAAGGTGTTTAATTTATCTTTATCAGAAACTAGGGTTAATAATTCTGCAATAGCCGATGGACAAAATTCACAATTCGATGATTATTTTTAAACTGCGTAAAAGGGGAATATTTGACACCCAAACTGCTAAAAAACAAGTAGTTCCTTGAAATGATCTAGCTAATTATATTTAAATGTATAAAAGAAGGTAACAAAAATAGTAAAATGGGGAAAAATATATTGACAAATAAAAATGACTCCGAATGAAGATAATAAAAAGCTATTAAGTAGGAAAAAAAAAATTGAAATCAAGCATTTCTGACATCATACCCCCCACCCCTATTATAATTTGCAAAACGATTAAAGGCGCTGACATGATGTAGTTAAAGCATTCACCTCTGTAAACGGCAGAACATTATAACAATTAGGATTATATACTGGGGGCCTGTGCCCCCCAGACCCCCCCCAATTTAATGAAACTCAGGATCATCGTAGTGTGGTCCCCCCCTTGTGCTTACCCCCACACGAGCCGTCCCCTTAAATGTACTCCAAAAACGTGAAACATTTTGGAACACGGATGAAAAAACTACGGTTTATCAGCCGGGCCGATAATCTACATATTTACTCAATTGCTTTCTGACCTATCACATCCAATCAAATCTATTGCTAACATGTTAGTATTATCAAAAAGCAGGATTGACCCTCTAGATCCAAATGCCAATATTGAAGAATTTCTTGATCTTAATCCACAGCTGGGATATAGGTTTGAAAAACAGACTGACAGAATTGATGATTAGCAAGAAAATTCAAGTTTCTCAACAAACTGACACGCAAAAGAGCACAATTTTTTTTGTTTTGCCTATACAAAGAGCTATATAATTGTATGCCAGAAAACATAAAGATCTTGAAGAACATCAACTTATTCTCAGTACAAAATACCTTGACTCATTTTAAGAATCCCATCATTCCTCTACTAGAATCATTTCATTTAGATGAAGAGATTGAAGTCATCAATTGAGATTCAATACAATAACATCCATTTGGTTAAATGGACTAATATTGAAACTACTGAGGGGTTTTGGTCTGAAGTATCTGCCTATAGAGATGCTTATGGGGAAACCCATTTAAGGAAGTTTCAGAATTTGCTATAAGTCTGTTAATTTTGCCAAATTCTAACGCTGAAGTAGAGCGGTTATTCAGCAGCATGAATATCGTGAAAAATAAACTGAGAAAAAAATGCAGCTGCCAATGTTTTCAGCTATTCTTGCAGTAAAATATGGCTAAGAGACACAACAAATGCTGCAAAAACTTTAAATTCCCAAAAGTTGTCATCAACAAAATTGGGACAATTGGAGTCTTATGACTCTAGTAAAGCTCCAGAAGAAGATGTGCTGTCTGCTTTCCCAAATTTTGATGACATTTTCTTGGGAGTTTAATTAAAAAAGCAATTGGTGAGTAAAATACTTTTTCGGCATTTTTTTTGGTATAAACAAATATTTTTTAGCATATTTTAGCATTTTTTCTCCTACAATCTAGCATTAAAGGATAAATCACATTTGGCCACACTGTTTAAAAGTAGGTTGGATGAGTTTATAGGGAGGAAAGGTTGTGATGGTTCCGAAGTTTTGTATATGTTAATATTGTTTGTATATATCTATAGCTGCATGATTTAGTTCTTGACAAGCCTTGATTGGTGATACCCTTGTTTAACATAACATAATTTCACGGATGACAAAAGCCACAAGGGCCTATCAAAGGTCATCCGCATCCGTCAAAACCCACCCACAAAAAGCACCATGTGAACGTAAATTCAGCAAATGCTCTATTTTAATCGTGCTCGGCTATTAACAGGTTGGTCAAAAATTTACGTATAATTTAGTTTGTTTTACCCCTTTGTATCAAATTCATTATGGCGGGTTTTTTTTCCATTTTCAGACCCATTAATATATATATATATATATATATATATATATATATATATATAGTTTTGGGGAAATTTATTACATTTTGTAGGGGTTAAACCACTCAGTGGCTCCATATAGTTACTCCATGGTCCATTTCTTTGTCTACGCTTAAAAGATGAGTATCATTTAGTGAGTAATTTTCTTTGCCGTTACGATATCCGATATGGAGCACTTTACATTTATTTGTGTTAAATGTATTGGCCACATTTGCGCATGGTTCGACAATTTGTTCAGATTGTTTTGCATTTTATAAATCTCTGCGTTAGTGAGTACTGAATTTGAAGTTTCGGTGTCATCAGCAAACTTCGCTATTATGCCTGAAGGACCTTTGTCTAAGTAATTAATGTATACTAGAAATAGAACTTGTCCCAGAACAGATCCCTGAGTTACCCTGCTAGTTATGTCTATCCAGCTGAATGATTTTCCATTTATAATTACACGTTGCATACGATTACTCAGACAGTTTTCTATCCACTTCGCTATGGCGCCTTGAACTCCATGCGGTTTTAATTTAGTAAGTAAACGTTTATGGGGAACTTTATCAAAGGCCTCTTGAAATCCGAAGTATATTATGTCAACTGCCTTACTCTCGGTGTATTCATTAAAATGTCATTAAAAAGGTCTAATAGATTTGTTATGCAAGAGCGTTTATTACGAAAGCCGTGTTGGGGTGTCTCTGAGTAGCTTCTTTTGATCCAAGTGGTTGAAGAGTTCGACGCGTATAAGTGATTCTAACATTTTGCAAAGGGCCGAGGTTAAACTAATGGGGAGATATTTACTGGGTAGAGATTTACTGCCTTTTTAAATATTGGTGTTACGTTAGCGAGACAGGAAAAGAGTTGGATAAGACTTGCTTAAAGTCTTCAAGTGGGTAAAAGTTATAATGGGGAAGACATAGGTAAGGTTCTTATTTTTAGTTAAAACGATAGGACACCTACAATGGTTTTAAGCTGATAAGTTTAGGAGAAGAGATTGGTAGAAATTGGTTTACAAGTCAAGTGGTAGATGAATGGAATAACATCACTAATCATAAAATAGAAGCTTCCTCCTTGCCGAGTTTGAAGAATAAATTGGATAGATTTATGGAGGAGGTTGGTAGGTGGGATTGACCTGGGTTGGGGAGAACAGGAGCCGCCTCATATAGGCTGCAGATTAGCTTTTTGCAGACTCCTTTTCTTATGTTCTTAGTAGTCTCCTCTTTAGACTGCTACAGCTATGTACCATCCTCACCTTTTCACTTCTCCCAATTTTACCAAATTATGAACCGTTGCTCACCATTTTGGGGTGATCCTAATGGGAGCTCTTAATAATAATGTTTACATGCGCTGTTCGAGGCCATTGTCCTTCACAGAGCGCCTCTCATTGACTCTCGGGAAGGGAGATAGAAGTGGTTTGGCTTCTCTTCAGGGCATGGGTTCGAGTCCCGAACGAAGCTTTAGAATGGGGAGTGGATAGTAAAACCCATAACTCGCATGGGCATGTCATGTGGGATTGTTTACCTTACCGGCCCCAACTCCCTGAGTTTGCCCTCCTGGCGCCTCAATGCCTTCAAGGGAGGTCTTCTCTTATCTTCTTCTATGTTCTTATCTTATCTTTATTCTTCTATTTTCTTATCTCTCTTCTTCATCTTGGCGACCGAATGAAGGTGTCGCAAATTTATGCGACATTTTATTTACCCAAGGATTCGCTAAGATGAACCAACCATCAGCGTTTCAATTACCCTCATACAATGGGACGAGAAGGGAAATTTTTCGGAAGGCCTTCCACTCTATTGTGTACCCTTGTATCATTCGGTCATATATGCGCTTCGCGATTCGATGCCTACTTTATCCCATTTGATTAAGTCTATTTATTATGTTCTTGAGATCTTTATTAGTTCGCCCTTCCTATTCTAAACGCTTTAGATTGTATAATCAATTTCCATTGCCGGAGATCGTTCCCATACGTCTTTTGCTGCGGGTAAAATTAACTCTGTGTAAATTTATATAATTAGATTTAAGCAGTGTAAATATGATTTAATACTAAGACACTTATATATTTAACCAATTCATAAGTAAATATAAACTTGAAGGATTCAGTGCCTCCTTCTTCCTAAAGCAACCCAAAAGCTTATAATTTGGATTTAGCACTGTGTAAACTTGTATAGTGGGATAATTAAATACCTACATTGGTACACTGACCCGGGACCTTTAATCAAAAATGAGTTTGTTTAAACTAGAGGGGGGCATAAGACTCTAAGTACTCATCTTATTAAATCTATATCTTTGGTTGTTGACAAGGCTCTAGATTGAGACACTGTATTCCCAGATAGACGAGTTAAAGTACTATTTTGCTCAAATTTTATCATTAGATGAACTTATATTAAAAGAACTTGACGAAAATGATTTGGAAAAAGAAATCTTGGAGGCCTCCACCCGTAATATTGAGATTAGGCGGGGAATCTATATAGGTGAAAAATGTTGAAAAGACTCAAACGAAGTTAAACCATCTAAGGTTTCTACTTCAGCGAGCGAAATTAAGCTGCCTAAAATTAACCTACCAATATTTTCAGGAGACGTTCTCCAGTGGACAAACTTCAACGATTTATTCTATAATACCATTCATGTTATGAATATTTTGAATTCACAAAAATGTTCATATCTTCTGAGACAATTGAGTGGAGCGCATTGCGCCTACTTGATGGGTTTACTATTTCTAGGGATCATTATGAAGAGGCTTAAGAGTTGCTTAAAAGTACGTAAGGCGATAAACAGCGAATCATTCCAACTCACATTTACTCAATTTTATATTTAGAAGGACCAAAATGTAATTATAAGTCCTTCTAGGACTTTAGGGCATCTCATAAGTGTCATTTGAGGAGCCTAAAAGCTCTTGGTTTGGATATTGACGCCGCAGGTTTTTTCATCATAACGCTATTGCCATGTAAATTGCCACCCGCTGTAAGAGATCAAATAAATAGGTCGTTTAAAAATGGATCTCAGTATTGGCAGTTAAATATCTTCTGAGGAGCTTTGGAAGAAGAGAATAAAATGTTACAGCATAAGTACGAGCAATCAGGATGTGAGAAAAAGTTTAGATCCCCAAGTAAAAACCAATTTTCCACGTTTAGCGTTATGGGGCAAAATCTAACTAAAGGTAATGAGTGGAATAAGGTTACTATTGAACCCCCAAACTTTCATTCCCCCCCCCCCCTCAATGGTGCGCACTGTGTTACAATCCCCATAAGGTATATGCATGGCCTGATAAACTAAATCAGGCCAAAAGGTTGAAATTATGTACTAATTGTTTACGATCGAATCACTACAATAATGAATTTAAATCTTAGTTTGGGTGCATGAGATGTCAAAAAAGACACCATACAAGTTTGTGTCTTTCCTTATATGAGGATAAAAATAAATCAATACAATTGATCCTAAGCAGGAAACAGAATCAAATTCCTATACATTATTCTTCAATTATTTCTCCGCTATTGGCCTACCAATAGCCAAAGTAACGGTGGCAGGGTCTAAGAAACAAACCTATGCTAAGGTTCTCAAAACTTTCATTAATAAATTTTAGCAAAATGCTTGCAGCTAACTGTTTGTCGTACAGGTACGATATCTATAAATGGGTTTAACCAACAAAGCCTACCAAAGGTATACGACGAGGTATCGTGTAATGTAATAACTAATGACGGGCCAATAAATATTGAGGCTCTGGTAATCGACAAGGTTCCTGATGACCTCTATATACCCGGGTTGAGCAAAGCAAATATAACAAATGCAGAATTAAAGGTGAAACTAGCCGACCCGCATTCAGGGATTCGGTTTCAAATGTATCCCTTTTGATAGGTGGAGATTTCTACCATGAATTTGTAATTAAATAGTTCATAGGGAAGATGTAACTTAGTTAAACTCTAATGTGGGTGCTATGCCTGTCGGTCCTTTGCCTCTCGTTAGTGAAACCTCTAATTTCCTAACAGGGGGAGTAGCCGTATTAAAGCCTAGCATAAAATACCTTGAGGAACTCTATGACCCAAGGGCTATATCACCCAAAGATGATATCCAGGTCATGTGGGATATGGATTCATTGGGATTTATCCCTAAAACTTTGTCTGCTGCAGAGGAAAAAGTTTACAAAGCTTTTACGGCCTCTGCGGAGATCAAGGATGGTAGATTCGTTGTGGGGCTACCATGGTAAACAAATCACCCTAATCTTCCTAATAATTATGGCAGCAAAGTCCCGTCTACTAAATAAGGTAGCCAAATTGAGGTGGGATCACCCTTCCCTATTGCAGGTTTATAATGATATTTTCTATGAGCAACTTGAAAATGGATACATAGAGGAAGTGAGGCCAAATACTCCTAACATAGAGAGAGCAAAAATACACTATTTAGCACACCACGGCGTGCGGAAAGATTCACCAACAACTCCCCAACGCGTGGGTTTTGATCTTTCAGCTGGTAGCGTAAGTTTAAATGAGTGCCTGCATCCTGGTCCTTCGTTGATTAACAATTTGTACCATATCCTTATTAGATTTAGGCAATCCACATTTGAATGCATTGCAGATATTGAGAAGACGTATCTTCAAATAAATTTAGAGGAAGACAAAGACTGCCGGATTCTATGGCTAAAAAATCTGTTACAACCGGATAGTCAATTTAGATATAGTACCTTTAGATATAGTAGTTTTCTTTGGTTCCTCTACCAGCCAATTTCTGCTGAACGCTTCCGTGATGCAACTAATGCAGACAAAGGAAGTAAACACATTTGTATATTTTCTAAAGGTCCCTCTGTGGATAACCTGGCATGTATATTTTCTTCTGAGGAGGACTTAGCGTCTTTCTATGAAGAGGTTAGAGGTGTAATAAAAGAAGCCAGTTTTAATTTGAGGGAATGGTATTCCAATTCTCACCTTTGTAGCACTCTTTTCAGAAAACAAGGTAATTTAGCCCAAAAAACATTGAAGGTACTTGATCTAGGCTGGGAAACTGCAAAGGATGAACTCCTGTTAAGGGTGACAATGTTGATGACTTTTCTCTGGTAAGAAATCTTTTGTGTGTTGAATGGAACAGGAGCTGCCAAGTGTAGGCCATGAATGGTCTTTTGCAGTCTCCTTCTTTTCTTATGTTCTTATGTTCTTAAATCTTTAATGTTTTTTTGTGTATGTAGTGAACATTTGCTGTATTTTTATGATATAATTAATTTATTACTTATTTTAATAGTATTTTTTGTATTAAATTTATACTACGATGTATGTTGTTTTTTTTTGTAGTTTTCTTTCTTGTATATTCGTTATCTTTATTTGCGGATGTTTATCACCTTTTATCCTGTGCAGAACGTCATTTCGTCTCTGTTAGCCAAAAGGCCAGCGGAACATAAGAATTTTGGATGGCTTGTGGCTCTTCTATTCTGGTTAATCTTTTCGTCAGCCGTTTCTTGAAATCTGTAGTGTAGAGATAGCACCTATCCCCCACATGACATCTAATGGTAGTTTCCTTCCAATGAGTACCACCTGGAATTTCTATTGGTCCGTTTTTATTTTTCATTTGGCATCGTAGATTTTTAATCTTTCGATTTCTTCCGCCGTTATACGAGCTTGCATAGCTGCATTCAACCAAAGTCACCTGATTATCTGACTGAGATCATCCGCGAATTGAATGTGGAGGAAAGTGGGGTTGCCAGGGGCTGGAACATCTGCGGTGTATATCGAGTAAAGAATGAGGGACAGACACCCCGCTTGCGTGAGTCCTGAATTAAACATTAAACATGAACTTTGGTCCCTCCATGCTCCCCACAAGGATATACGCTGGTCTCTCCATGACATAGTCACAGAGTTCTTTATAAGTTTTCACTTAGTCCCAGCCGTAAGTAGTAGTAATGTAGGTGAAGGGTCGAGTGCACACAAACTCGGCCTCCTATGAGCGTATCCAGATACGTACACACGTACATGGACTCGCACTCAATTCTCCTTGCCCCCTCTCCTCCCCCAATACTTTGCTCAGTGACCTGTCTTCGAAGGATTCAGAGTCTGTACACACACACACACACACACTGGAGCTTTCTAAGGCATGGACTCGCACTCAAGTCTCCTTACCCACATCCCTTACCGCTAAGACTTTTCTATGGATTCAACTCGAACTCCTATGAGCGTATCCATATACATATACACGCAACACACACACACACACTTGAAAGCGTTTTGAATTTTCAGGATTTTTCTTGTATTAACATAACCGTGGAGTTGCCATTTAACTTTTTACAATTCTTTGATCGGTCTATCTATTTGCCATATGTTCACATCATTTGTCGTTAAACGACTTTGTGTGTCACACGTTCTAAGATGATCCTCCCTCGTCCCCCCTACCACACCCAGACTTAGTAAATATTTTGTAACCAAAGATGTGTATTGGTCGGATTATGAATTTAGCCCAGACTATTCATCTACGGTTGATTTTTTTGATCATCTTCGGCGAGATATTCATGAAGACCCAATTGATCGGATTGAATTTCTCTATAGTGGGTCAGTCCAACCACCTTTTAACTATAATAACGGAAAAAAGCGATTGAAAATCCCCAGTTTATGAATTTAGAAGATTAAATCATCGGTGAAAGTTAAAAAAAAAATGAGCTTATGGATCAGTTTTGCTTTGTAGGAGGTCTATCCGATCGTCACAATACTTGGGTGGATAGTTTTTTCTGCATCTTGAAGTCTAACATTGTGAATGATGAGGAGAAAGTAGTGAACATCGCTATATTTGTGATGAGTTAATTTGTAAATAAAATAAAACATTGGTAGCATAACGCGTATTATTTCATCTTTATTTTATTCATATAAATCAGAGAATATTATTAGCAATTGAAAAATATATATGCACATAAATAAAGAGCTAATAATAGCTGGCAGGTATTCAGTTGACTTTTTTTTTAAATATCTTGTAAGATCCCTTTGAAACCGAAAGGTATTGTTCAGTAACTCGTTGGGAGCTCAACGCGTTTCCGAAACGTCTTTCTCAAAACTTTTTTGCCTCTCATCTCTTTCATTCCACCGTGTTCCTCGGCTATGAAACCCATATATGGTACAAGGATATATACTTCACCCCACTCAGCGTTTGGATACGTATCGAATAGGATTTGGGACCAGTAAAACAGAATGAATCTCCAGACTCATCAACACCGTACACATCCTTGATCTCATCGGTGAGATCACCTAAGAATTCTCCGAGCTCAGGTTGTGGATCATCTTTCCTAGCAGTGAAGATGGCACTGTCTGTGTTACAGTACAACAACCTTTTACCCAACGAGTCTAAGAGGCTATAAAACTTGATTCGAGCATAGGTGGTTGTGAATGCTTCAATTGGAAGATTCGTTAAGTGGGAGTCAACTTCTACATGTTCAGCATTCTCCACTTTCGCAATGTATGTATTGCCAACTACATCCAACGAGTTCACAATGTAATCGTCGTTTTTGATCAGGTCGATTACATCATGGTCCGAACCACAGATGACCGTTTGAATTCCGTGAATCCTCTAAGCGAATTTTCCCCAGAGACTGTAAAAGAAATGAATATGATCAGGATCAATGGGAGGATCTTTGATTTATTATTATAGTAGTATTATCGACTTTAGGTTTAGAAATTATTGACTTTATATTAGCTTTACAATGTTTTGAAATTTCTAAATCACATCTTGAAAGTAATATAACAACACAGAAAATAAAATCTAATCGCAGGAAGAAATCCTTACCTATTTAGGCAGAGCTTCGCTCTAAAACGTTTTCCAGGATTCCTATCAATGTTGTTTATTTGGATGTTTATCCCCTCAAGATGATTCATCCTCTTCACGTATTATATTTTTTTTCATTCTCACCAATTACTCCTTGTGGGAAGCCAGAAGCTTCTATTTTTTCTTCTAGAAAAGTTTTTATATACTCTGCGAACAAACCATCTCTCTTTTCAAACTCCCCAAACTCGTAGATTTTCTTGGTCTTATACATTTTTACGAGTTCAAGTTTCAGTTCAGGGGTTGTGTACACTCCAGAAATCATACGTTGCTTTTCAGAGTGATCGCAAGAGTGTGAGTTTTACTGAGCGCATGTGGTGCAGAGTGTGAAAGTAAGTTTACCATCTATGGATTGAGCGACAACTGGAATATACAGATCATTAGGAGGGATAACATCAACTTTCACAATACCGAAATATGCCTCATTCACACCCTGAGTGAATACACCATTGATTACATCAGCATATATTCTATTAACCGTCTCATGTCACCCTGGAATGGTGTGCATCATGGTTTCAAATTCATACTCTCAGAGAATGATAACCTTCTATTTACTACTAAGAATTCGATTACTCTCTACTGTCTGATAATATCAGTCCAACGACCCACGTCCACCAATGGAAGCATCCTGTTTTAGATCAAAGTTTTCTTTCTGGCACCCATGCCAATAACATCCATACTCAACAGAAAGGTTTCGCTAACCACCGTTTCTTGCATGAAATATCGGGATTCCTCTAACATGTTTTTCAAACATAAGCTAACGTATAGCGTTATAAGAAAGAGCTTTGGATTTCTTCCTGTCGATAACTGCAATAGAATTTTCTGGTAAGAAGACATCTTTATAAACCCTGTAACACAATGAGGCTATTGTGTTGCAAGACTGCATAGGATCAATATTAAATCTTCTGATGAACGAACACCAAAACTTCTCAAAACACAGGCGAAGGATAGAAACATCTTGAATGCAATACTTAGTAAATTCTGTACGAATATTGTATACTTCTTTCTGTAAATTCGAAGAAAAATTACTGCCAAAGTGTAATTTTTCCTCGCTGTTCATTTTTTCATAGTTAGAATATATTTTTTTTTCAGGAACCGGCCAGTATAATTCAAAGTTTCCTCTGAAAGAAAATCGTAAGGCAAATAACCTTTTTCCATTTCGGGCAGTTTTTTCAGCGAAGAAAGCATGAATAGCAGTGTATCCTTAAAAATTATGTCCTGGACAAGCTTTATCCTAAATATATTTCACCCCCACTTCATTAGATGCGAAGTAAAGAGATTAGGATTAAAATGTTGAAGCAGTTCGTCATAGATAAATTGGGCATCGAATTTGGCATTGTTATGAGCCATCACATATGTTTTCACATTTTCTTGATCCTCTTATTCGTATTAACTCTTCTATAAAGGGTTTGCAAGGAGAGTTTCACCATCTCTTTGAAAAATCTGAGTTCGTGGAGCACAGTTCTTACAATTATCATATGTTTTATTGTCATTATTAAAACAGAGTTCACAGATTATTTGCATAAGCAATATATATGGAAAAAGTATAAATGATCCCACTTCTTTATAGGTTTTAATATCATAATATACGGCATTCCATTTCTTAACCATCGACTTCTTCGATCTCTTCATCCAGCACGTATGCTCTACTCCATCCGCTTTATAGTATGTATAGCATTCAGAGCAGAACAACTTTTCACACTGGTGTAGTCTCGTGCCGTTTACACCTTGCATGATTATACGGTTACATCTAAGACACATACTAATCTTCACACAAGTATGAAGCTTTTTGTGCTCATCAAAACATGATTAGCTGTAGAATGAGCGATTACACTCATTACATAAAATCCCTCGAATTCTTTCTCCATCGCAATGCCCAAGACACTGACTGCATACCCCATCACAATCTTTTAGATGGACTGTTACGTTGTCATGGAACGTATAGCAGGAAAAACACATCCCGTGATTAAAAAAAAGTTTCTTGTTTTTAACATATGTATCACTAATGTGGCGAATTGGATAGTAAGTTTCACCTTTAATTGTCACAATCTAGTTTTATTTAACCAGAAGAGAGACATCTCCCAGATAAATATATCTGCTGGACAAATAATGCCTGGTGAACGCAAGAGCTTCATGAAGATATATAAAGAAGCCATCTCAAAAACTTCAGTCCAAGAAACACTACGATTTACTTTACAGACGGGTTTATTTTTTAAACAAAATCGAAACCGTATATCTTTTAGAATGAACCATAAAATGAAAAGATACGCGTATCTCTTCCATGCGTTATCTACACTTTCTAAAAAGATGAAAAAATCAATCATAGGAAGCATGGATAGTGATTTTGTCAAATGTGTTTGTAAAATGTGTCTTAATCTAATAAAAGGTAATGTTCCGATGACAGCATCACATAAACAAAAGATGTAACGACTCAAACCGTTGACACGTATGTTAGCTCGGAAGCCAGCTCATATACGTCTAGAGCAAAAAATAATCAAATCAGCGTGGAGGATCGTTTCTACCAATCTTATTATCTGTTCTAACACCTCTTCTCTCCAACCTTCTAAGATGAAAAAGAAAGAGAGAGAGCTACCCTCAAACTTAATACCATCTCAAGAAAGACTTATACCACCAGATTAACGTATTATACTTTATCAGAACACGTTGGAACATTATTTAAAACAATATGATAAGGTTGTAAACTCACCTCCCGCTAATGTCAACCAGAATGATAGGGATAAAATAAACGAATATGCAGATGAAGTAGTAGGAACACTGGAGCGTAATGTTCGTGAAAGGAGTAGGCTAATTTATCAGACATTAAAAAATACAGAAGGATTCAGTTGGGATAATAATGGGGGATTACAATCGACGGTAAAAGACTCTCACAATCTAACATTATCGAACTCCTTAATGATTTAACTAGAACGTGGAAAAGAACACCACCCCTCTTCTGGGAAGAAGTAAGAGCAAAGTTAATATCTTCAATTTCCCGAAATCTAGTATAAAAAATTCACAACGCCGGAAAGAATTAGAAAATATTACTCGGGCATTAACTTCGTCCACTTCAACCACAAAGGTTTGCGCAAATACAGGTCGTATCTCTCACTATCACCAACAACCCCAAATAGGGAGCTGGTTGAATTATTAATCAATTTCACTGATGAAAATGGCAACTAGTTGGTCCAATCAAATAATTGTAAAAGGCTAAATGGTAATTCCACTGTTATGTTAATACAAGAAAAAACCTGAAAATTCAAACCGCGTCAGAGAAACCCTATCCTAATGGCTTTTGTCTCACTGTCCGTCCAAATTCACACGTATAATCACGCGTAAGAAGCTATGTCTCGATTCCAGGTGAAGCAAATTATACAACAAGAATATAAAATCAATATATTCAGCCTTTTGAAGAATACTAGAACAAAATTCGGTTATGTTAGAGTGATCTTTGAAATTCCCTTTGGAAGTGTGTAGTGGAGGCCAACCCTAACAGTCTATTTCTAAGTATCCATTTCGGTATTTACTGAAAAAAGGGATGAAGAGTTCATCCTACACGATTTAAAAATGCGCTGTACAATGAGTATGAATTCAACACTTTTCTAAAACTTAAAGACAAGTTTCATCAAAGTTTTCGTCAAATGAAATGCTTATAGAATGCCGTTAATGTCTGTTATCTTACATTCAACGATAGACATGATGAATGACGAAAACTTAAACCCACTATCACAGAAGTTGAGTATATAAAAAATATCTCGGTTGATGAGTTCCACTGTTTTCTCAACAAGAGGGGGAACAGTATCGAACTTGGGAAAGAATTTGTCTTCAGGGATCTTTACGAATACGTTACCATTACGTGTAAAGAAAATTTAATAGAATATCTATTTGTCAACCACTCTCACCATGAAAGTTCAGAAGGTGAAGTGTCACCAGCCTGCGTCATCAAGACTTTTAAGAAGAAAGTTGAAGTTTACCCAAGATCAAACTAATATTTTATCAGAGCACAATTCTTTAACAAATATGTTTATTCAAATACTGGATCATATAGAAAAACCTTCTGATATTAATTTTAAAAAATATAAGGTTGGATTAAAAATAACCATTGATCATTTTTACCCGTTACATATCGAATACTGATTTCCCGATTCGATTAATCCAGCTCTTTTGATTCAGAGAATCAGTAAATGTATACAAAGTAATAAGATTGCGAACATCCATGAAATTCTAATTGAAATTATGTATTTTAATCTAGATGTAAAATAAAATTGGATTTTAAGATAAGATGTCTTCATTGAATAGTTATATAAGAGTGTAAGCTAGTCAGATATTCAGTTAGAAATGAACCGTCGATTGTCACGCCTATATACATCCCCGAGTCTATCAACATCTTTTTGAGGGGTAAATCGACTACACCAATCTGTAAAAAAGATCGCCAAAAGATCTGATGTGGAAAACTTTCTCTCAGGTTTTGATAGCTATACTTTACATAAACCCGTTCAAAAAAGATTCAAGACCAAACACGTAAAAGCGCAAGGCTCTATCGAGATTTGGCAACTAGATTTAACTGTGATGTTTAAATATGAAAGCTTCAATTATGGTATACGCTACATACTCTTTGTAATTGACATATATTCTAGATATCTCTGGTTAATTCCTTTAAAGCAGAAGACGGACCGGGTAGTGTCAAATGCTGTAAGAAATCTCATGGAAGAATCTGGATAGATTCCAGGTTATATATGTTTTGATGATAGAGGAGAGTTTAAAGGAAATAAGATGAAACGTTTATTAAGCGAATTTAATATCGTCATTTATCATGTTCGCTCTCTAAACAAAGCTAATTTTGTAGAGCGTGTACAAAGAACAATAAAAGAAAGACTTTTCAGATACTTTACTTTTAATAATACTTGGAAATACATCGACGTATTAGATGATTTTGCAAAGGCTTATAATAATTCTAGATATAGAATGATTGGGAATACACCGTTCAAAGTTATACACGATGTTGCTATACCGAAGAAGACAGATGAAGGAAAAAAAATACAACAGGTTTCTATATAAGATCGGTGATTATGTTCGAATCTCACGCGTTTCCAGTAAATTAAAAAAAAGGACGAAATAGGGTGGAGTGAGGAAATCTACAAGATATATAAAATTTCCCACGTATTAGCCCTGTGTTATATTGAATATTTAAATGGAGGAGATATTGAAGGTGGGGTTTATGAAGAAGAACTACAGAAAGTAAAATTTGATTCCCGTAAGAAATGCAGTGACTGGACATAAGTATTTGCACAACTCTATTTGGGCTGTATTTTGAAAAGTTCGAGATCTGGTTTGGGGTAAAGAGTACACGTAGTTCGGAGACCATATATTTAACAGAATATTTGAGCAGAACATACAAAAATATATTGACAACCATAAAATCAACTAAACAAAAAAATGTATGGGACAAAAGTATTTGGCCAAAACAAAAAACAAGTCTTTAATGTTTAGCGGCGTGACCTTTATTTGCAATAACAGCATGGAGATGATTATTGTAACTAGAAACTAACTTTTGGCACTCCGTTTATGGTATCTTGTTCCATTCTTGCATGCAGATGATCCTCAAATCAGCAAGGTTCTTTGGACTCCTTTTGCGCACAGCAGTTTTGAATAATCGCCACAAATTTTCAATGGGATTGAGGTCAGGCGATTGGCTAGGCCACGGAAGGACATCTATTTTCTTATTTACGAACCATTCTTTCGTTAATTGCGCCGTATGTTTGATGTCATTGTCTTGCTGAAAAATCCACTGTGCCGTCCGTAGAATTTTGTTGCCCTCGGAAGCAGCTTCTGCTCCAGTATCTGCCTGTACATGGAACTATCCATTTTTCCATCAATGATGTGGAGTTCCCCTACACCATGGACATTAAAACACCCCCACACCATGATGTTGCCTCCTCCATGCTTGGCGGTAGGGATAGTGTTCTTGGAATCATAGGCAGTTCCTGCTTTCCTCCAAACATGACGAGCTTCGTTTGGGCCGAAAAGTTCAATTTTGCTTTCGTCGGATCATACAACCCGTTCTTAAAACTCAACTCCTTTGTCAATCTGGTCTTTGGCAAACGTTAATTTATTCTTCACATGTTTTGCTCTAAGAAGGGGAGTTCTACGTGGAGTGAAAGCATGTAGACCACTTCGATGCAATTATCTAGAAACTGTTTTTCGACTGACATGAACTCCTTGTAACTCCAGTTCATTCTGTAGGTCTGCACTGGTAGTCATGGACACATTTGTCACCTTACGCAGCATATAGCATCGAGAGCGGCCCGTGACGAGCTCCAACACTTGGCAGGTTGGAGATTGCCCCAGTCTTTCAATGCTTCCGAACTATTGCCCCAACAGTTAAGTATGGAACCTTAACACGTTAAGTATATGGCCTATAGGTTAATCCTTCATTACTAACTCCAACTATTTGCTTTCGAATAGCTTTGGGTATTTCTTTGACTTTCGGCATTGTATTCACTGAGCATCCACCTTCAACAAACTCTGGAGAGGTAATGATTGTGCTGATCGTAGTTTGTTTACATTACATGTGCTTCTGGAAGTTTCTGGCAGCTTTAGAAGACGTATTTAAATTAAGATACTCAAATTGTGCGATAAGCTAACAATGATTTAACATGATATTAATTTTGGCCAAATACTTTTGTCCCATACATTTTTTTGTTTAGTTGATTTTCTGGTTGTCAATATATTTTTGTAAGTTCTGCTTAAATATTCTGTTAAATATATTTTCTCTGAACTACGTGTATTCTTTCCCGAAAACAAGATCTCGAACTTTTCAAAATACATGACAAATAGAGTTGTGCAAATAGGGAATTGGGGGAAAAAAGAGGGGGATCTTGTGCTATGCTTATATGCATTTCTCTTATATTTTCTGCCCAGTGTCAGTTGAAAAAGGGTGTGAGATACACCAAAACTGTTCTGAATTAAATTGTCTTCAGAGAATGTGGTTTAATTCTTCATATATATATATATATATATATATATATATATATATATATATATATATATATATATATATATTATGAAACTTGGGTAATATAAATTGAATATTTATTTTCAATTTATTAATCTGGAGAAAATATACGCATATTTCTGTTTAAAAGTAAAATAAATCATTATATCAAGCTAGACTTTTTAAAAAAACCCATTTAAAAAAAGAAAAGAAAATCACTTACTCTGTGAAATGAGCTGTCAACTGATAAACGCTGAAATGTTCAAGAAAATCACAAATCTCCCCACAAGAATTCCACTCATCTTCTGGCGTCTTTCATTTTCTTACACTTAGCTAAAAAAATTAAAATACCGTAGGAGGAAAAAAGCTTCTTCCCAACAGCTGTGATCTATAATAATTAAATGAGGAAGGTTTAGAATGCCCTTTTTATATTTATCCAAACGGCGTGGGGGAGGAGTGGGATAAAGGTTCGATAAGTAAGATTGGTGAATGATCCAGTATAAACAAAAAATAGCTATCTCTTTACTTCATTGTGACTTCTTTGAATAAAAACAAATATGTTTATTTAAGTCGGATGGGGGACCGGGGTCAAGGTTCGAAAATAAGGTTTGATAGACGGTCCAATTTAAACAAAAGATAGCTATCTCTTGACTTCATTTTGACCTCTTAGAGAAAAAAGAGCAATATTGGTCTCCTTATTTATCGATTGGAAAACATTTGGGCCAATCGAAAATAAGTATTTCTTACCTTCATTAAGTCTCGTGCCCTGAAAATCAAAAACAGAGAAGGGATAAACATCCAAGTAAACAATATCGAAAAGGAATCGTGGAAAGCGTTTTAGATCGAAAAAATATACATGTCATAACATCTAAAAGATTGTGAAGGGATGTGCAGTCAGTGTCTTGGCATTGTGTGTGTGCGTGTGTGCGTGTGCAGACTCTAAATCCTTCGAAAAAAGGTCACTGACCAAAGTATGGGATGGGGGAGGGACACCTGCATGTCACCAAGGCTGATAGTGACCAATGCTAGGGGGTGGGGGTGGGGATGGGGGGTAAAGAGACTTGAGTGCGAGTCCATCTGCGAGTACACGTATCTGGATACGCGGATAGGAGGCCAAGTTTGTGTGCACTCGACCCTTCACCTACAAACGGGAATGCAATAAAAGATACTGTCGTAGTATCTTATATTTCACTCCCGTTTGCCACACCTTATCAAATACTTTTGATACACCTCAGCATACAATGTCCACGTGATTCTCCTCCCTTTTGGCTTAGGCGAGCTTTTCCGTTATTACATTTATCGCCTTCTCCGCACTTAGATTTTCCGAAAGCTAAACTGCTATTCATTATACAGGCAGATCTCCTCCAGGTGAAACATCAGTTTTCGGTTGGGGACTTTCTCGAAAGGTCCCCGCCAAATTCCAAGAGTGAAATTGACCGGTAGCTCTCTCTCTCTCTCTCTCTCTCTCTCTCTTCATTGGATCCTTCTCAAGCTTGGGGAAAAAAATCATTTTCGCTGTTTTGAAAGCATCGGGAAAGTATCCTGCATTTAGACAAGCGTTAAAAATCTTTCTCAGTCATTCAACGGCCTTCGCTAATGACTCTTCAAAGTTTAAACTGTTAGCCCTGATTGTTCTGGGGCCTTCTGTCGGAATGAGCGGAGCGTGTCGAGTAGTTCTTCTTTGGTTATCTCGGCGTTTCCGTCGCACTGTCTATCCACCTGGTGGTGCGCGTGCGTCCTATGGATTTGTGTCCAGCCCCTTTATGATTTCGATTTCAAACTCAATATCAGAATCTTCTTTCTCTTTAGTTTTACTGAATATTTTTCCTAGTAACTTTGGAATATTACTTCAATGTTTTCTTCTTCCATTTCGTTTCGTATCTCCACTTTATTCTTCCTTTCAGTCGATCCTTTGAGACGTCTGATTTTATTCCAAAAATCTTTGGGAGATGCGTCATGAAAGAGGCTTTCGATCGCATCGTTCCAACTGTTGAGCTCTTCTTTGATCTCGACTTCGTTGTATTGAGTCAATTGATTCATTTCTAATATTTATAATAATGTTGGTTCATGGTATAAATCCTTCATATATTCGGTCCATCTATATGTTGAGATGGACCGATATGCCGATTTCGGTATACTTCTCTATCTCCGTTGATTAGATAGTTATTAAGATCGACGAGTGCCTCGTCAATCTCCCTGAGAATTGCCTCATCCAAAGTGTGAGGATGATAGTTCTCGAGGAGTTGTGTGTACAGTGCGCAGGCTGCCTATTGCTGGCGAGTAGGATCCCTATATGATCACTATATGGTACGTGGATTGGTTGCATGTAGTAGTTGAACGGCAGCAGACGATTGGCCGGACATATCTCTGGTTTGGTGGCACCCCTTCCACTATGAAAGTTTGGGCCAATTTGCTGGAGAAAGTTCCTGTGCAGCAAAGTATCGAGGCTCTTCCTGATCCAATTGTAGGGCCGGACGCCTGACACCAACATTCAGCTACCCCTTAGGGATTCTGGGGGTCCTTCTGCCAAATGGCCAATGAAAGACTGGAATGGTAAAATGTTTCTCTTTGACGGCTGGTATTCGGTGGCTATGACTATCTGCCCTATGTAGAGGTCGGCCTCAATCGCGAGATAGAAATCTTCGAAATTTCTGATTTGTTTGTATTTTATCCTTTCTTTAATCGCAATAGCAGCTTCGTCGAATCAGTCTTCCAAACAGTTTGTGATTCACACGTCGTAATTCCAAATATTCATTAGTTCACTACGTGTGTTGATTCTGTGTTCCGAAATCGAGATGACATCTGCATCAATCTACCTGAGTATGTTCCCGTGAAGAATCCCTTTCGTTCTCCTCAGAGCGCTTCGTTCCGTGATTCTGTGTAATCAACCGGTGTTTCCTTTGGTCTTTCTTCTTTTTTGTTTGGTGGATCTTTCTTGTATGTCTTCGGGGGAGGGGGACTAGGAGTCTTGGATTTTATCTTTGTCTTCCTTGTACGAGTGCACGTGCCCTCGTCGCTCACTGAAGAGGTATTGTCTTCTTCTTCCTCCTCGGATACTTCCGAAGGGACTTGTACCGTCGCCTCGACCCCAGCGTTTCTCTACGCGTCATTTCGGATCCCTGAATCCTTGGAGCAGTCGGGGTTGGCCGGCATAACTGCTCTCGGGAGGCCATTTGCCTTCAACAGTGAGTTAACCGCATTTGCTACATTAACATCTGTAATGCATAGGATGATTCGTGCATTCAGATCGCTGGTGATTCGTGTCTCTGACGGAGATGCTCTCGTTGGTTGTATCTCACACTTTTTTCACCACGCTTGTGTATGAACTTTGTTTCGCCTTCTTGGTTTCCTTTTCTGGTCCTTTCTTTTGGGTCAACTCAAGGCCAAGGACCAATTCCCTCATCCCACCTCCGCACCCCATTTTTAATTGGGTCCCAGGACGTTATAAAATCAAAATCTCCAACCCTTCCATGGCAGGTCCCAAGCCCGGCTGAGAAAGGCGCAGGGTTGGCTAAGGGGTGGGGATATTCCATGAAAAAAGCAAACACGGGTCTAAACAATCATAATTGATTTCTCGAAATTAAGAATAAATAAAACAACAACAATTGTTTGAAGGTGTCATTTGAAAAGAACGAAAACTTAGATTAAATTTGGGGAACAAAATTAAAGCGTTCATTTCATTTAAATTCTAATCGCAAAACCCAAGTTCAAAGGAAAATAAACTAATATTCCAGCTCATCTAGACTCTTAATAATAATAATAATAATAATAATAATAATACTATCTTTACTCTGGTTAGAAAACATTAGACATCTGTAAGCACCGTAAAACTGTATGTAAAATGAAGGGGGAAAACACCTACCAATACGGCCAGTTGAAAGCTCTCGTCTAATTAGAAATTTGAGAAATCAATAAAATTAATTCAGTGGAATTGACTAAATAATTTAGGAAATTAATTCTAATTCTAGTGTCTAATTAGTTAATGAATTGGGAAATATTTTGATTTAAATTATCTTGCCACATATTCAATGCAAATGAGGAATTACGAGGAAGTAGGGAAACCTCAAAGGCCTTGCGGCCGACTCTAGGAGATTTAGACATTTGTTTACTTATTTCCATACCTGTGACTTCTCTCATTAACTTTACCGCAATGTTTCTAAAGCGATAATTTTGTCTAACCTATTTTGAAACATATTTGACGCTTGTACTTTTCATCACTGGTTCGGCATTAATCACCAACTGTTTCTTTCTGCAGAGGAAAATAACCAACTGTTTCTTCCTACGGAGAAAACTCACTAATTGTTTCTTCCTGCAGACCAAAAAAACAACTGTTTCTTCCTGCAGAGAAAATATACAATTGTTTCTTCCTGCAGACAAAAATAACCAACTGTCCCTTCCTACTCTAAGATCACCAACATACCAGTTAAAACTAACGAATTAGTACCTATAACCGATTTTGAAGTTACTCTACATAATTAAGACACGAAAGAAAAAATTCAAACAAAAATAAATAAATGTATTAATAAAGAAAAAAACAACATATAAAAAATGGAAAGACAGAAATAACAAAACATAAACTGAGAAAATAAAAGTATTTGAAATTACATCGAGATAAACACTATTAGAGACTAAGTTGAGGGCCAAGAGGCCCCTTGTCAATGTTTTGGTTGCCATTTCAAAATGACTTTGATGGTCCTCCATAGGTTGTCGACTTCGAGCCCTTTCCCCCCCGCCCGTCCCCCAAGCTTGTTGGTACTCCACTGGTATCTTCGGGGCTTCTTTACGCGATCTTTTGTGGAGGCACTCTCGGTTTCAGCTCTTCAGCCATTTTGCTCTGAGTGCCACGTGGCACTCAGAGGGAGTCGAGGGCCACTGCTTCCCGAATCTTCTCCCTCGGGGCCATTTTGCAGCACCCTGAGGGTAGCCGGTTTTTGCCTTCGGTGGTTTCTTCTTTTTTCTTCGTCTCTGTAATCCTCCCTTTGATCGGCAGCTTTTCCTTTTCCTCCCGGTGGTAAAGAAATGTTGCCAACTTCTAAAAGCGACGCCGTTCAAAGACTTGACGTGACCAGCGAGTCCTTTCCACTTTGGCCTCTAATCGCACAAACAAACACACATCGCCAACTCTTTCGCCAGATGTTAACTCCACTGGAGTAATCAGCGATGGTGCAACCCTTGGTAAGCCGAGGAGGGGGAGGGGAGGCTATTCGTATCAGATGGGTATGAGTGCCCCAAAAGAGAACGCTACTAATCCATATGGAAAGTTTCCTAAAAGAAGAGAGTTCTTGTGCTGTGAAGCCGAAGAGGAAAATGATAGCGATGTGGTGATTAATTAGGAGCTATAACACGACTTATGATGGGTATCAATCAGTGTGTCCGCTCAATGGGCGGCCAGTTCATAACCCCGCTCAAGTTTTTATCCGCTCTCGCTGGGATGGAACCCCCGTCTTGACCTTAGAAATCCACCCGGGTAGCGAGAACTGTAGAGGGGACATCTCTACATAAATTGTCTCTAAATAAATACCTCTGAGAGTTCAGTGAAGGCTTTTAGGAGAAGAGAGTGAAAAAGCATCGTCGTCGGAGAATATACAACCTGGTAAAGGAGGAAAGTTTAGCGGAAAATTTCCCCTACCGCGACCGTTTTTCAAACCTGCTATCGAATAAACTTGATCAGCCTAACTCACCACTATACCTCAAACTGATAGAACTCAGCCCCAAGTGTCTACCCCGAGGGACCCCCTGTTGACTGTCACACTGTTCCCCAGCTGAGTTGTTGGTGGACTGATTGGAGATTCCTCCTGTTTCTCCCGCCCTCGACAGTGGGATAAGACCCTTGTGGACTGATTGGAGATACTTCCTGTTTCTACTGGGGCTGTAGTGGTGGCAGTCTTGGGACCCCTCAGCCTGTACTACCCTGCCTCACAGATCTTATAAGGAGAGCCGGACTGATTGGAGATTTCTCCTGTTTCTGTCACGACTAGATCAGTGAAGGCCGACAAGTTAATGATAAGACACCCTCGCCATGAATGGGAGGGGGTAGTCGCTGGACTTTCGATTCCCACTGAGACTCATTGGTAATAAAAACCTGATAAGGCGGAGGTATTTGTAGCCATCTTTGACAAGCTTGGAATTGGTCTAAAACATCTAATTGAAACAAAAAGGATATACAGTCATCTGCCACACGCAAGATGACCTAGTGAAACTAACCACAGCGAAAGGCACGAGAGAGCTGGGCAAGATTGGACTTGAACCACGGCCATCTCCAGCACTCGCAGCAAGGGGGGCGATTATATGCAGAAGAGGGGACCCATGGGTAGGAAAAAGAACAGCTGAAGCCATCAAGGCGGAGATCGAGAGGAACCACCAATGGGCGGAAGTGACAGAAGTGGTCAAGTTTCGAAACCTCTCTAACGTCTTCAAAGTAATTTTCACGAATATGGAAATGACAGCCAAAGCCAAGGAAACAGGCCTAAAACTGTTAGCTATGATAATATCCACGGAACAAGTTGAGCGGGAAAGATTCTTCGAACTTCTAACCTGCTTCAATTGCTACAAGGTCGAAGATCATTCAACCAACTCCTGCCCCGATTCGAAGAAAGCAAAGATCTGCTCTAAGCGCGCGCAGACAGGACACGATTGGATGCACTGCGTTAGTGACACAAAAATGTGCATTAACTGTGCGGGGAATCTTCGTACCCTGAGCATGCAGTGCCCGGTCAGAAAAGAAGAGCTAAACAAGAAGAGAGATGTAGCGGACAGACCAAAACAGACATACGCTGCAGCCGCTAAAATCCAAACCCAGCACAATGCTACGCCGACACAGCCTCAGATTGTATTACAACTGAGCGACGCTACACCTACTAAAATGTTGGCATGCATTCTGCATGCACATGTGATGAACCTAGCATGTCCTCGTTCATTCAACATTAAAATGAACAAGATGGTGGCGGCAAACAACCTGGAAACGATCAAATTCCCCGACAATCCCAAATCCAAAAAAGTCCTTTCGGCAACATGCTGAAAGACAAAACCAGCACAAACAGCAGAAAGCCCGAATACAGGCAAAGCCCAGTAAATAACCTTAACAAAGACTCAACAACAATAATTCGGCATTCAAGCACCTCCACCTAGCTCGCCCAGGCAGAAGAAAACCCCTCAAAACAAAGATGAACCAAAGATTCAGGAAGCTGACTCAGAACCAAAAGAGGAAGAGCTTGAGTTGGACGGCAAAGAAATCCGACTCACCTTAGCTCTAAACTCACAAACCCTAAAAAAAAGAGATCTCCAAGTAGGATGTGGTGGCAGGAGTCAGGAAAGGACAAATCAGGTGGTGTTGTGACTCTCCAGTTACCGAGGATACAATCAGAGTATCTCTACTTGCCTGTAAAACCAAGCTCTATGACCCAGCATTATATAAGAAACTAAAATCTGGCCGTCAAACGACCAAAGAATAAGACAGACCAGCGGTATAACATTTAGAAACCAGTTAACCATCTTGGCACACAACGTGCAAGGATGGGCACCCAATAAAAACAAATTTTCAATTTCTACAGAGAACTGGATCCAGATGTTCTGTTGTCAGAAACTAGCATCAAGGACGATGACGAACAGAAGATCTTTGGATATAATGTTCTACAAAAGAATTGCACAGGAGAGAGATTTGACGGTGCGCTGATAGCTTTAAAAAAGAATCTACAATTTAGACAAGGAAACCCTATGGATGAATTGATACTGTCGATCATCATAAGGTGCTCTATGGGTGACATTGAACTGAGCGCGGGTTACCAGCCTCCACACCGGTCATATCTGCCCTACCATGACCTATACATCCTTTTCACAAAAGAGCACCCAGTACTATTCGCTGGGGACCTTAACCCCAGGAATAGAGCAGCAGGATACTCGTCTACAAACTCAAGAGATAGACTACTAGATTTCTTAACTAAAAGGGGCGTTGCAGAGCGCATTGGATCGGACTTTCCCACGTATTTCTACCCAGGGTCTGCCACCAAACCAGATGTTGTGTTCACGAACCCTAACTTCCCTTTTCACCAACTCATCACTCCAGGGCCGCTAACATCAATTGATCATTTGCCCATGCTGATCACTATAGCAACTGCCCTTATCCCAGTCCCAGTTACCCCAAGTAAAGACTTCTGGAAAGCCGATTGGGAAGAATACCGGAGGGCATTCCCAGAGGATATCCCTGATCTGAATGATGCTTTCGAAGAGGATCTGTATGAAGAGCTAACTGCCTTTTGCGCCTGCATCTCTAACGCCGACACTATAGCTATCCCTATAACACTACATAAAATTAAAATTCCTACAAAACCCACTCAAGAGAGAGTGGTGCTACAGCAACGATTCCCTCGAGTCTACGAGACCATCCTCAACATGGGCTACACCAGACCCATGGACTTCCACCTTGTTCAGTTTCTCAGAAATCAGCTGAATTTCACGCTAGGATTAGAGATCAGAGACAAGTGGAATAGTCTTATAGAAAAATTAGACACTGAGAGGAACCCGAAGGCCTTTTGGACGACCATCAACTAATTAAAAGGGAACGCTCGCACCCTAGACCAAACTGAAATCAAGCATGAAGGAACTACGGCGGTCACTCCCAGCGAGAAAGAGAAGCTGTTCCGCGGAGTCTGGGAAAATGTCTTCAAAATATCAGATGATGAAGAAGAAGACTTTGACCTAGGCTTTGAGAACCAGGTTCTCGAGTATATGGAAAAGAGAGAAGGCAGGTTTGACCCTTATAGAACCACATGCTTCCAACGGTTTCAAGGTAACTCTCATGAAGGAAAGAGAATATCAGTGGAGGAACTATCAAATGCAATTTCTTCATTCAAGTCTAAAGCCCCGGGGCTTAGCCAAATTACCATCAGGCATTCAAAAGAAGCACCGGGGTGACTTAGGACAAGGCTGCTAAACCTATTCAACGCGTCTCTAGCAATGGGCTACTTCCCGGATGGCCTAAAGACCTCTAAGATGATATTCATACCCAAACCGAGAAAACCATCAAACCAAGTCATGAATTATAGACCCATCTAACTGCTGGAGACTGTTGGGAAGGTTTTTGAAAAAATCTCAACAGCAGACTGGAAAAACACCTAGGAGAAAAGAACCTACTGAACGAAGAGCAACACGGATTTAGAGAACATCGAGGCACGGAGACAGCAATAACCCATATGCTGCAACACGCATCAGCATGGTGAGCTAGAGGATGCTGGGTTGACGTCGTCTGCAGATACGTAAATAAGACCTTCGATAAAGTTTGGATCGAAGGCTTGAAATACAAAATCTCAAGACTGAAACTCTCGTACCATTTCGAAAGGACCCTCTGTAGCTATCTAACCAATAGACGAGCAGTGATAGCCTTCGAAGGGCATACAAGGGAAGCCTTTGACCTTGCCTCCGGTGTTCCACAAGGAGGATGCCTTAGCCCCACTCTCTTCACCATCTACACGAGACACATCCCTAAACTAATCGAAGGAAAAACACTAAACATACAATACGCGGACGATGTCCCCCAAGTTGTAGTGCGGAGGACAAAGTCAGCAAGGCTGATGGCTAGGGCCACGGCAGCAGAAGCGGAAAAGATCTCCAACTTTGAAAGACACTGGAAAATCCAAACGAATGTGTATAAGTTCTTTTCAACTGCAATAGGGAGACATCGTACCGTCCCTCTTAATCTAGAAAACCAGCGATATTGAATACTCTCTTCACACGTCAATTCTCGGATACAGATTCTCCAGTACCGGAAGGAACATACACGTAAGCACCAGAACCGGATTCGCAAAAGCTGAACTAGACAAACTCCACCGATTTAGAAACCTCACAATAGCAAACAAGAAAAAGCTATACATCCGTTTGGTTAGATCCAAACTGGTGTACCCCAGTATACGACTTAATGTATCATCTAACAAAAACATGTTGAAGCTTCAAAGAGTGCAGAAGCAAGGACTCCGTTTCATCACTGGCTCCAAGTGATTCGACTTCTGGACCTCGAGAAGCCTACACGAGCAAACAGGAATTGATCCTTTGAACTTGTATCTCTACAAAAGAGGAAGAGACATTTGAGAGAAGCTGAAAAGCATTCTCCTCAACGATACACTTGGCATCCTCGATGCAGAGGAGGGAGAATATAAGAATTATCTCCCAAACACCACTGAGCGGAGCCAATCCCAAGATTTAAGTGAATGAACTAAAAAAACAAAAAACAAAACATATAATATATATATATATATATATATATATATATATATATATATATATATATATATATATATATATATATATATATATATATATATATATATATATATATATATATATATATATATATATATATATATATATATATATATATATATATATATATATATATATATATATATATATATATATATATATATATATATATATGTATAATCAAAACCAATGAAGATGGCCCGAACACCGGGCACCTAAACTACTAATCTAATGCTTCTTTCATCTCCTCTTTTTTCCCACTTTCTCTAGAAAAGTTGAGGGTTCGATCCCCGAACAAATGCAGCCGCCGTTCCACCTTGAAAAAGCCAAAACAACCATAAGGATTCACATCGTCAATTGGCTTTGCATCCCATTTGGAAGGGTTTTTTTCTCCATTAAAATCTGCTATGGACATTTTATATTATTAAAGAAAAGAGGATGGATTTAATTGGGACTCGAGAGCAGGGCTTTTACGGGTCTCAAATTAAGAAGCCTCGCGTGAAAAGACTCGGCCGACGTGGAGGGGAAGACGCTCATATTAGGTCTGATTGTTGTATCGTGTTGTAAATTGCTTTATTTCACCAGTGTTCATGCCGCTCGTGGGGTGTTTCCTTCTCTTTGTGCAGGCCTCAAGGAATGCTGGTGGAAGCACAATAGGAATAGGCATGGAAGCAAGGACAACCGTGCAGCCGCCTTCTACAAGAAAGGTAATTTGCCTGGAAAAATGTTTTGGCGGCCCCCCCTCCTTTTCAGGTTCAGGTTGTTATGCCACCCTTTGTAACATGGTATTGGCGTTTATTTGTGTGGAAGGTAATATTGATAATCCTCCTCTTCAAAATAATACCTTGAATTATTTAGCGTTTCATTCGGTCCAATAAACTTATGTTACCCTTAAGGGCCTAGTCACACCAAGCTTACGACCTGTTTCTGGCCAGTTACAGGTAGTATTTGGAAGTCGCTGATAGTCGTTGATAAGGTCGTAGCTGGTAAGCCGGGCAAAACTGATCTCCGATGGTTGTCGCTGTTACATCAAAAACCACCTGCGACCAGTTTGGACGGCAGAGATTCCTCTGGAGGTCGTCCACAAGACGAAGATCGGTCGAACACCAGTGGCCGATCGGTTGGCGACAATTATCCATTAAAAACGGTAAGCGTCCAGTCGTAGGTGGTGTCCGATCAAACGCACGTGGTTGCAGGTGGTTGGCAACCCATCAGGAGTGGTCAAAACTGAGTACTGGGTGACCCGAAGCACATTGGTGGGCGAGTGGTCGCTCATTGATTGGCGAGTGGTGGGTGACCCGTCGACCACTGGTCTGAATGGGAGTCGCTGTTGCAGTCACGAAATCTGGCAACTGGCGGCCGACCCATCTACCACCAGTACAAATCGTCCCAGAGCGTCCGCTCGCCACCTCTGCTTGCCGCCTCCCGCTCACTTCTGCTTCTACCGCTTCTACCTTTTCCCGCTGATTCCAGTAAGTTAATTACCGTATTTTAGTGACTAAAAAACGTACCTTTTTATGTAGGTATTTCATTTGTTTGTGATTGTACGTCCCAATAAACCTGTGAAACATGAAAAACGATTTAATGCATATACATTTCACCCATCCACAGGAACTTTGAATAATTTTGTAAATTCTCTTTGTTTACAATCACGGTTAAGATGCGCGTCAATACCGGCCATGCTGCCACCGAGGACCCTGTCACCGTGAACCCTGCCCCCCAGCTCCCTGCCTCACCTAGCCTGACTCCACCCCTGCTTGAACAGTTTTCCCAGGATGACTTGTTCATGGATGCCTCCGGCGACTCTGACAATGTCGGGACAGACTCCTGCCCTACTGGTGACAGGCCTACTAAGCCAACCAAGTTGGGCGACTTGACGCAGGACGAGGAGGATGAACTCGTTGCCTGGTTTGATGCTCACCCAATGTATTATGACCATACGCGTAAGGACTTTAAGAACAGGAGTTTGAACACACGGGTCATGAATGAGAAGGCCAAGGAGATGGGCCTTAATCGTAAGTAATTTGTTGTCATCCATAAATGAGGGAGCGGTCAATAAGTTTTTCAAATCGGTAGGGCAAAACAGGGGCAGGAGCATGGCTGTTCGTGGGGCTGTTAGGACAAGTTATGAAAAGTCCGGACCTGCAGCCGCACGCTCCTGACTCGTCTATTTAAGAAGTAGTAGCTGATCACAGATCGTCAGTCACAAAACCTTTCAACAATGGAGAAGGTTGAGCACCGCGCAGTGATCAAATTTTTGACCAAGGAAGGCAAGAATGCAAAAGAGATCCATGAACGCATGGTTGCAGTGTACACCGACACTGCCCCTTCCTATGCAACCATTGTTCGTTGGAATAGGGAGATTCGCCATGGTCGTGAGTCCTTTGAAGATGACCCCCGTCCAGGACGCCCGTCAGACGTGACCAACAAGGACAATGTGGCCCATGTGGAGAGCATGATCCTCGAAAATCAATGGGTGAAGGTCGAAGAAATAAAGCGAGAACTTGGAATATTACATGGAGGTGTTATCAACATCATTCACGACAATTTGGCCATGACTAAGGTCTCTGCCCATTGGGTCCCTAGAAGCCTCACGCCCCATTATCGACTTAAATGTCGTCAAAGTCCATCAGGCAAGAGTTACACAATCTGCCCTGCGCGAATGCGGATTCGACGAGCTCAACAATTTCCCAAACAGTCCAGATCTAGCCCCTAGCGACTACTTTTTATTCCGCCAGCTCAAGGCTGCACTGCGTGGACGCCGGTTTGGGTACGATGAAGATGTCCAGCTCGCCGTCCAGGAGTGGATTGAACAGCAGTCGGAAGATTTGTAGTTGTCGGGAACTCGAAACCTCAGGGACAAGTTGCGCAAGTGCATTGAAGTCGACGGTAGTTATATTGAAAAATAATAAAACATTTTTCCTTATATCTCGTTTCCTTATATCCGAATTGCAAAACTTAATGACCACCCCTCGTATGTTTAAAATTTTAAACCAATTTTTCTTATTCGCTCATATCGTGCCAAATCATTATTTCTATTATTTATTGTTTCAAATAACCAGAGTAGTTAAACTTGTCATTGAAACTTTATACTCATTTCAATATAGTGCCATTCAAAGTAATACTTTATCATAACATTCATTAGTTCATTGAGAGGAAATTGATTTTCGTATTTCATCGGTCTTAAACATCATGTTTTAATTTATTTTTCTTGTTTTTTTTTACAGCCACCTTGATCTGGACTTGGTTCAAGTCCAAGCAATGGACGATGACCAGCTTCCACTTCCTGGATTCACATGTCATTGTGCGCACCGAAAGTCGAAAGTTAGGGGTAAGTGTGATGAAATGCCTTTTTTTATAATAATGTGTGAATGATAACTGCCTTTAAGGCCATGAATGAGCCTGGGTTCCGATTCTCAATTGTGGCTCTGTTTCGAGTCGGCCAACCCCCAGTTATGGGGTATGTGCCAGAGTATATACACAGATAGGAAGGTATTATAGTGCCTACCTTTTATTATTTTTATGATGTGTTATCTGAAAAGTGTTGTTGAATGTATAATATATCCTGGTCTCCTCAAAGGCTGCTGGACCGTCGACCGAGGCCCAGCCAGAGGAGATTGAGGTTGCGAGTGACAGCCACAGCACCACTCTCCTAAAGAAACCCTCATCATTCACCAAGACGGCCGTAATTGAGGAGGCTCTAGTCCACCTGAGCGAGAGAGTGAATGGATCTTGTGACGTGGGGGAGCAACTTTCCATCAGGGCAACCACAAACGAACGGGTCGCCTTTGGCCATTGGCTGGGCATAGAGGCATGCAAGTTGAAAGCAGCACAACGGCAGGGCTTGCAAACGGATATATTTGCAGCTCTTGCGCGGTGGCGACCGGCTGACGTGCCACCGCACACTCAGGCCCAACCATACGGACACCACCACCACAACAACAAGTATACACTGGTTATAGCCAGGCGACTCCGGGAAGTTCTACGCCTATCCGCGGGCCGTCTTAGGCTTGGCAAGTTCCCCCTGGATGGTCTCCACAGACGAGCCACAACCTTTCCGGCTTTTCCCGAAATATTAAGGGGTGTCTTAGCAGGCGTCGACCACCAGCCGCCCAAGAGAGCCGAGGACAATCCCCCAAGAGGTCCGCCGTAGATTGCCCCCTTAGCCTTTAAAAACTATATTATCTTTGAGAAAATTAACCTGACCCATGGAAACAATTTTTCCTTGTCCAATGATAGCACACCTGTCCTTTCCTGTGAATGATTTTGCTCAATAAATTTAATATTTAAGCAATAATTTAATAATTGCTTATTTTGTATGGTTTCTTAATAAATATATAAATATTGAATGCAATACTCTTTTCAATACTATTTCTTATTACTATATAAGTTATTTGTCTATAAGTAGTAGTACTATATAGATTACTTTCATATCTTTAGTAGTAACAATATTAATACCATGGATTAGGTCTTTATAACTTGAGCATTACATTTTACTTTACTTAATATCTTTATTATGACATTATGACAAAGTACATATTCTTGAAACTTCAAATCATACCCCCTTAACATGGTACAGCACTACTGCCATTAAAGTACTCCTTCAGGTATATCCAGAGCAACCTCCCCACCCGAGATGCTTCAGTAGGAGTCAGTGGTGACTCGTCTCTTGTTAGTTCAGCGTTGTTCCTCCATGCGCCAGAGAAGAGGTTGTGATTTTCCGTTTCCCGAACCACAAAGGCGTTGTGTGCTCTTGGATGTTTCTTGTCATGAGATTGTGCAGGCAGACTGCACTCGCGTTGGGTGAAGTTGGAGTGTGGTGAGCAGGCAACGAAATCTATTTGCGAGTATTCCAAAAAGGTTCTCCACAATCCGGCGGGCGCGAGACAGTCTGTAGTTAAAGATTCTTTCTTCATATGATAGATTGAGCCTGGAAAATGGCTTCATGAGCCACTTTTTCAAGGGAAAGGCATCATCCCCAACAAAGAAATACGGGGTCTGTCGATCGCCAACAGGAAGTTCGTCGAGCGCGTGATAGCCATGGGAGTTGAGCTCCAAATCCTCTTTCAGCTTGGACCGATTGAAGACAGCACATTATGAGGTGGAACCGTTGCTTCCGACATCAACCCACATGAACCTGTAGTCCGCCTCCACAAGTCCCAGCATAATGGTAGAGAAGAATCCCTTGTAGTTGAGATAGACAGATCCTGAATGCCTTGGCACTTTGATGGCGATGTGCTTCCAGTCAATTTTCCCCACTGGATGAGGAAAGTTCTAGCGGTCACCAAAACGCTCGCTGCCCTCATGCCATCCATCCTCGGTAGTTGGCAGAGACACGACTTCATGGCCATACTTCTGGATGATTGCCTCACATACAATAGGAACGAACACAGATATTGAGGAACCCGAAAACTGTAAGCGAGACTGTGGTAACTATCGCCGGTTGCCAGGAAGCGGAGAGTGACTGCGAGCTTGAGTCCAGGAGGCAGGGGTTATCTGTAGTTGGTGGTTATCTTCGTCAATCTTGGAGATACCCGCACTAAAATCTCGTGAAACATTGCAGATTCCATTCTCATATAGTTTCCGAAATCAACTTGTCCTTCTATCTGCAGCTCTTCCATCAGGTTAGCGTAGTTGCCGTACTGTACACGCCGATATATCCAGGGGCGCATCCAATACCTCCGCCTTGTGCGTTTCAACAGCTGCTTCAGACGATACAGGAGAAGGATAACTGCAATGCCATCCTGCTGTTCTTGACGTGCGAGTTGTGCGAGAATCACTAGTTAGTGAGGTGTTAGTGGAGTGCCCATGGTGTTGACCCTACTGAGGTAGGCATAGGTCTGTGAAGGGCCACCACAAGCCGCCCTATATATAGGGTCATTATAAATTGACGACCTTTGGACGACCGCTTACCATCCGGACAACCACTGGTGGGCTACTAGTGGGCAACTAGTAGCATACCGGTCGCATGACTACTCACCCACCACGTGCCACTACCTCTTTTTAGGTTTTGTGTCGCCGACCAATCGCTTGATTTTCGGTCGCAGGTGGTCGGAAACAGGTCATAGGCTTGGTGTGACTGGGACCTTCCCTATGGGTACTTAGGTAATGACTGCTCCCAGCGAGCACAGTGGTCAGTATCTCGGGTGTGCATTTAACAAGGCTTACAGAAAGCTTGGCCTGAAGATGAATACACAGAAGACCAAAACCGTATACTAGACGAGACCATCAAGACCTTACAACCCTCCTTCAAGTTCCGCGGAAGGAGAGCAACTTGAATATGTTGAACCCTTCCAGTACCTGGGCAATCACCTCTCAGCACTGGTGGATTAACCCTATAAGCAAAGTAAGCACGTGCTTAGGGCATCAAGGGAAGGAGGGGCATCTCAGAAATTTTTCATATTCGACTTTAGCATTTAAATTACTAAATTAATTAAATTTATAGCCATTTTAAAAATTTGATTAAAAATGAATGAGTTCTGTTTATAAAGCGTTCTCTCCTGTGTATGGTTGCCAGACGTCCTGAAAATTCTTGACTTGTCCTGATTTTGCATGATTTTGTCCTGTGTCCTAAATCAACTCTGTTAGGACGCTTAAATGTCCTGAATTATGAAAAATGTTAGGTTAATAACAAATTTATTGGAATTATTCTTCTTAACCATCAAAAATATCCACTCTTTCCTAAAATAAACGTCTGGAACAGACTAAAGCATAAATAATCGCATTTGAGTCGTCATTTTCTCGTTCAGTTTATGTACAGATCGTGTCTTATCATCGTTCATTCTGGTTGCAGTTGCTTTGTCGTCCTCCGCGTCTGTCTCCGGGGCACTCACAGTTATCTAATGAGTTCTGACGTGAGAGTATGTCGATGTCATTTCCGCGGCCCGCCTAATAATTGCAGTTAGCGAATAAGTTAATAACCAGTTAATTAGAGCTTTCCTTCGTGCTATATTAGTTGGTACTTTGTAATTTGAAGTGTATTTTATAATATTTAGTATTGCTCTTCGAAATAGTAATCTACTTAATTATATTCAACATCATGATGTAACTTTTACCCGCTGTCCAAAAAATTGCATTATCAGTTCAAATACTAAGATTAAAGATATCTTCTTGGACAATGCAGGTTTTCCACTCGGTGAATGGAAAGTAACATGCAAATTATTGTCAGATATTCCAAAATCCTATGGGGTTATTGGCCCAATTGCTTTAAATGAAAATGTTGAAATAAAAAATGAATTAATTTCTAAAGGCTATCCTATATTATCAATGTCTCATATTAATAAGAGAATCAAGAAAGACAACTCTCCAACATCATTCATTAAAATTGACTTTTCTGTTGAAAACAAGCCAACAATAATTAAAATATTGTACACTAAGTTCTTTGTAAATGATTACATTGCACAACCAATATAATGCTTTAATTGCCAGAAATATGGACATACTCTAAATTCCTGTAGACCAAAAGTAAAATGCCTCATATGTAGCAATAACCACTCAGCCAAAGACTGCCCAAGAGAAACATTGAAATGTGCAAATTGCAATTTAAATCATGTCTCAACCTTTAAAGGATGCAGAGTATACAGGAAAGCCAGGAAAATTGAAACAATAGAAAAAAGATCAAATATTAGTTATGAGAAAGCAAAAATGCAAATAAAACAAAATAATAGTATAAATTCTGGTAAATATGTAGATTATCGTTGCGAACAATGGGATGTACTATTTTGTCCGTGTTCCAAAATGTTTCACGTTTTTGGAGTATATTTAAGTTGGCGGCTCGTGTTAGGGAAAACACAATGGGGGTACCACACTACGATGATCCTGAGTTTCATTAAATTGGGGGGGGTCTGGGGGCACAGCCCCCCCCCCCCCAGTATATCCTAATTGTTTATAGAATAATAATTTGAAAAGGACTCAAACGAGCATGAATATTCCGACACAGGTGAACGATAATATTTCCCCCCCCCTAATTTTTTCGGCCGGGCCGCTAATCTACATTTTTCCCCAAATTCTCATCTTCCTACTAGTGCTAAAGTAAATCACTCAAGCTATGCATCTATCTTAAAATTCAACCTACAAAACCAAGCTATAAATAATATAAAAGAGGACCCAAATAACTTTAGACCGGTAAGCTTAACTTCTATAGTCTGTAAAATTCTTGAGAAGATGGTTAAGAAGGGAATTTCTGATCATCTAGAGAGTAGCAGGTTAATTAATGATGCTCAGCATGGTTTTAGAAAAGCTAGATTGTGTTTAACTAATTTACTGGATTTTATGGATTATGTAACTAAAGAATTAGATAGGGGTGAGAAAGTTGATGTGATCTACTTAGATTTCAGCAAAGCTTTTGATAAGGTTCCACATAGAAGACTAGTTCATAAATTAAAGCTGCATGGGATATGTGGGAATGTTTTAAATTGGATAACTGAATGGCTGAAAAATAGGAAACAGAGAGTTGTACTGAATGGAGTGAGGTCAGAGTGGAGGAATGTTATTAGTGGCGTACCTCAGGGATCAGTTTTAGGCCCTTTATTATTTATAATCTATGTAAATGATCTTGGGCAAGGTGTAAATAGCAAAGTGTCAATTTTTGCTGAGGACACTAAATTGGCAGCTGTAGTCAAAGAGGTTGAGGGTAGCTTTAAAGTGCAGGGTGACTTAGATAAGTTGTTAGCTTGGGCTCAGAAGTGGCAGATGACTTTTAACCTTAATAAATGCAAAGTTATTCACATGGGGAGAGATAATAGGGAATTTAGCTATGAGATGGATGGATATTGGCTTAATTCAGTTGAAGATGAGAAGGACTTAGGGAGTAGTAGTAGATAGGTCACTGAAATTTTCAAAGCAGTGTATTGAGGCCAAAAATAGAGCAAATAGGGTGCTAAGTTACATTAAAAGAAATGTTAGCTACAAGAGTAAGGAGGTCATCCTTAAACTATACAACTCTTATGTCAGGCCACATTTAGAGTACTGTATACAGGCATGGTCTCCACATTTTAGACATGATATAAACTTATTAGAGTCAGTACAAAGGAGGGCAACAAAAATAATACCATCCCTGAAGCACCTTGAATATGAAGATAGACTGAGGGTATTAAATATGTTTTCGTTTGAAAGAAGGTGTGTGAGGGGAGATATGATTGAGCTTTTTAAAATCTGTTCTGGAATGGATAAATTGGATTTCAGCAAGTTATTTGAGTTAGAAAGTAGTAATAGAACTAGAGGCCACCACTTAAAGATTAAAAAACAGAGGTGCAGACTGAATGTTAGAAAATATTTTTTCACTAACAGAGTGGTGGATTATTGGAATAGTTTGCCACCTGAGACTATAGACAGCCCAAAGTTGAATGTTTTTAAGCGCAGATTGGATGATTATATGGGAATGGAGGGTTAATTTCTTACTTTTTGGTATGTGGATATGTTTCTTGACTCATTCCTGTGGATGCAGTTTCTTTTTATTGTATATTTTGGGGGATTTTGATTTTGTTTTTGACAGACTCCTATGGAGGCTTTAAATTATATATTGTAGATGCATGGTTGGACATTCCTATGGATTGTTAAATTGTATATTGTAGATGCATGATCTGACAAAATCCTATGGATGCATTATATGGGTGGGATTTGATGGATACGGATGACCTTTGATAGGCCCTTGTGGCTTTTGTCATCCGGGAAATTATGTTATGTTATGTTAATGCTTGCTGGCTACAAGGCCAATTTCCATCCTCATGGAAAGCAACATTATTGATACCCATAAAAGAAATCTGATCAAGGTCCTGCAAATTCAGGAAAATGCTTTGAGAAAATGATTTATAATAGACTTTATTGGTATCTTGAAAAAAATAATATAATAAAACCCTTCCAATGTGGTTTTCATAAGAAACATAGCTCAATTGACCAATACTGAAGTTAGAAAATTTTGTTAGGATAAACCTAAAACAAAAAAAGCATATTATTGCATTATTTAGTGATATCCTAATAGCATTTGATCTGGTGCCACATCAGGCTTTAATGTACAAACTTTCAGAATCTGGTATATCAGGAAGATTATTAGCTATTTTAGTCAATTATCTAGAAAACTGGTCATTTAAAATTTCCATTGGGGAATTCTTATCTGATAGCTTTAATTTTGTTAGAGAAATACCACAAGGTTCAGTATTGTCACTTATTCTATATATAATTTTCAATAATAACATGCCTCAATGAGTAAATTTGCAATATATCTTGTTTTGCAGATGATCAGGCAATATATACCAGTGGGAATACCCTACAGGAAGCTGCAATAAATCTTAAGAGGGCAGTTAATAAAATAAAAGACTTTTGTGATACATGGGGAACTACAATTAATATTGAGAAAACTAAACTAATGCACTTTACAAATAAAGGAATATTCAGAACACCAACTATATCAATTAATAACCAAAGAATAAACGATGTTAAAGAAAATAAGTCGTTAGGTCTCTTTGATGCTCCTCACTTAACCTGGAAATATCATATATATTACCTTGTCTTAAACTATCAAAAATGCCTGAATATACTTAAATCTTTCAGTCAACTATCCTGTGGAGTTGATCAAAAGTCACTACTTATATTTCTTAAGGCATATATCATCTTAATTTATATTACTATTCTTAATTTATATTAATGATCTTGACATAGGTATAAGTAGTGACCTGAGTAAATTTGCTGATGATACTAAGCTAGGTAGGGCCATTAGGGCTGATTCTGATGCTGTTGTAATGCAGGAGGAATTGACCATTCTGTCCAATTGGGCTGAGAAATGGCAAATGAAGTTTAACATAGACAAATGTAGTGTACTTAGTATAGGTAGAAATAATCCACTGAATAGTTATAAATTAAATGGGAGAAATTTAGGGAGGACCGATTGTGAGAGGGACTTGGGTATTTTGGTAAGTTCAGACCTTCGTCCTAGAAAGCAATGCCTAAATGCTAAGAATAAAGCTAATAGGATATTGGGATTCATTAGGAGGAGTGTAAGCAATAAGAGTGCTGAAGTCATTCTAAAACTGTATCTGGCGCTAGTTAGGCCTCATCTAGACTATGCAGTACAATTTTGGTCACCATATTATAGGAAGGATATTGATTTGCTTGAGTCTGTGCAGAGAAGGATGACAAAGATGATTGGTGGGCTAAGGAACTTACCTTATGGTTAAAGGCTCAGAAAACTAAATCTACATACATTGGAAAGGAGAAGAGTCAGAGGGGAATTGATTGAAGTCTTCAAATGGGTAAAAGGATATAATAAAGGGGATCTGGGTAAGGTTCTTATACTTAGTGAACATGACAGGACACGTAGCAATTGGTTTAAGCTTGATAAGTATAGGTTTAGGAAGGAGATTGGGAGGAATTGGTTTACAAATCGTGTGGTAGATGAATGGAATAGGCTCACTAGACATGTGATAGAAGCCTCCTCTCTGGGTAGTTTTAAGAATAGATTAGATAAATATATGAATGAAGCTGCTAGATGGGACTGACTTTTTTTATGTACATATGTATATATTTTTCTGCGGAGTGGGGAGATTATTTTGCGGTTGCATGAATGGACATAATCCTCTGGATGCATTTTATGTATATTGTAGATTAGATCTGACGAACTCCTGTTAAGGGTGACAATGTTGATGACTTTTCTCTGGTAAGAAATCTTTTGTGTGTTGAATGGAACAGGAGCTGCCAAGTGTAGGCCATGAATGGTCTTTTGCAGTCTCCTTCTTTTCTTATGTTCTTATATGGATATGAAGTATATGACTCTGCCTGCCATTCTGTAAAAAAGAAACCAAATGTTATTGTCAATGCTGGGATTAGAATTAGTATCGGGGCAATGAGGTCATCTCCCATTACCTCTCTTTATGGTGAAGCATGTATGCTACCACTTCAGCTTCAAAGAGATTTTGCCAGCATCAAATACTTTATAAAAATACTATCATCACCAAACAATCATATTTTGAAAGAAAACTTTAATTCCTACAAAGAACCCTTCCAGGGGTACTGCCTTGCCTTGTCAGAGTTGTTTGCGAGCACTGATGACCCCAGGAGCCGCACCAGGGTAAGACTAAGTTCCTACAAGGGTCTAACCATACTGGACAGGTCCTGGGTGAGGAGCCAGACTAAGTGTACCCAAACCTTGTGGGGCAGCTGTGTGTCCTAACTCCAGTACACTTCTGGCCCACCTATTTCCCCCTATACAGGGGTTCTACACCACCGTCCTGTGTTTTGTGATTGGATTCATAAGGACTAAGTGGGACCCCCATGAGGCAGTTTGATGACCAAACTCTGGCATCACTCCGCTCCCCCAAAATGTACCGACTCCTGTACGGGCCTGTTGAACCTCACCAACCGGGTCATGGTCTCGTGGCTAGGCCATGTAATGGAGATGGTAGGGCGCCTGGACTGTCTGGTAAATGTCAGGAGGGGGTCCCACTGCTTTTAAACCGGTAGCTGGACCTCGGCATGAGCCAACCATCCAGGCTGTAGGGACCTGCCCGGTCCCCTCTGATGAGTAGGTGAGGTTCATGACTCTAGGGTCGAGGTGACCTTTAAAATTTTTTATAGCAGATATAATAAAACCTCTTTTTCCCAGAAGTCGAAGACTCCCGGTCTCTGTGAATGGAAAAAGTATGACCTTTTTGGGTCTGAAGTAGACCCCGATCTGGACTACAAGTGCTTTCTTGTTCTTAAATCATATAAGAACTTTTAATGAGTTAAACATAACATGAGCAAAGTGAATGATAAATGATTGGATTACCTTGGGAAAAGGACTAATACTGTATCCAGGGATTTATGATATTTCGTTCCAGAGAATATCGTTGCCATCTGGAGTAGCTTATTCCTCTTGTTTAGTATTTTGGGTAAGATATCATTAACTTTCTCTTGTAACAATGAATTTACTGAAAAAGACATCCTGAACGCCTTTAGTTATGAATACGTTGAAGTTGACCCTTTTGCGAGAACTGAGAGAGCTGATAATATAACATAACATAATTTCCCGGATGACAAAAGCCACAAGGGCCTATCAAAGGTCATCCGCATCTGTCAAAACCCACCCACAAAAAGCACCATCGCTAGGGAAAGACAAAATCAAAGTCCCCCACAATATAATATAACATGACAAAGGCCACAAGGGCCCATCATAAGTCAAATGGTCTCTTTTTTAAGGCACCCAAACTCCCAAGAAAACTACATCCAGAGAATTGCGTCCAGAAACAAGGGTATCACCAATCAAGGCTTGTCAAGAACTAAATCATGCAGCTATAGGTATATACAAACAATATTAATATATACAAAACTTAGGAACCATCATAACCTTCCCTCCCCATAAACTCATCCAACCTACTCTTAAATACATTTAAATTTGGAAGAGCTACTACCCTCCGCGGCAATTTGTTCCATAAGTCTACCACTCTATTGGTGAAAAATAATTTTCTTAAATCCAACCTACACCCTTGCTTTTTAATTTTCAAGTGGTGACCTCTAGTCTGATTTCCATCATCTAACTCAAAAAACTTGCTAACATCCAATTTATCTATCCCAGAAATTTTTTTAAAAGAGCTCAATCATATCCCCTCTCACACACCTCCTTTCGAACGAGAACATATTTAATACCCTGAGTCTATCTATATATTCAAGGTGCCTCAGGGAAGGAATAATCTTTGTTGCCCTCCATTGCACTGACTCAAGAAGGTTAATATTGTGTCTAAAATGTGGGGACCATGCCTGTATACAGTACTCTAGATATGGCCTAACATAAGAGTTATAAAGTTTAAGAATAACCTCCTTACTTTTGTAACTTGACATTTCTCTTAATGAAACCCAGCACTCTACTTGCTCTATTTCTTGCTTCAATACACTGCTTAGGAAACCTTAATGACTTATCTATTGCTACTCCTAGATCTTTCTCATCCTCTACTGAGCTCAGCCAATGCCCATCCATTTCAGAATTAAATTCTCTATTATCTTTTCCCATGTTAATAACTTTGCACTTATCAAGGTTGAAAGTCATTTGCCACTTATTTGCTCAGGATAACAATTTATTTAAATCCCCCTGCACTTTAAAATTATCATCAATATCTTTAACTACAGCTGCTAATTTGGTATCATCCGAAAAAATTGACACTTTATTATTAGCTGCCTCCCCAAGAGTCATGAGTAACATGATATTAAATTTTAGTGAAAAATTTAACACCTGGTTAACATCAAAGTTTAGCCAAGCAAAATTATCATTCTCTAGAAAATTACTGAATATTTTATCTTTAAATTAATGATCATTGAAATATATAAATTAATGAAAATGACAATGAAATCAAACAAAAATTATTATAATCAAACTCCAATTTACCTCTCTCCAAAGTAGATGTGTTTGATGTCTATGATGACTTTGTAACATGGTGTGGTGAGCTAAAACAAATGTGGCCTCGCAATGATGGATACATGGTGGTAGAAGCAGCAGTATCTCTCGAACAACAAAAAGATATCCTCGCGCTTAAAACACTGGCAGATGTCAAACTTTCTCCTAACCTTCATCCGACCTTCAACACCTGCAAAGGTGTCTTGAGGTTCAGGGAATTGATTGACTACAACCTGCAAAGATTGATCTCAAAACTAGAACAATAAAAAGTGATAGATGCAGTCTGTCTACCCTGTACAATTAATGGCATCAAGGTACCTTTCGAACGAGAACATATTTAATACCCTGAGTCTATCTATATATTCAAGGTGCCTCAGGGAAGGAATAATCTTTGTTGCCCTCCATTGCACTGACTCAAGAAGGTTAATATTGTGTCTAAAATGTGGGGACCATGCCTGTATACAGTACTCTAGATATGGCCTAACATAAGAGTTATAAAGTTTAAGAATAACCTCCTTACTTTTGTAACTTGACATTTCTCTTAATGAAACCCAGCACTCTACTTGCTCTATTTCTTGCTTCAATACACTGCTTAGGAAACCTTAATGACTTATCTATTGCTACTCCTAGATCTTTCTCATCCTCTACTGAGCTCAGCCAATGCCCATCCATTTCAGAATTAAATTCTCTATTATCTTTTCCCATGTTAATAACTTTGCACTTATCAAGGTTCGACTGACCTTCGAACAGGTAGCACGTGTTTCGTAGAGCTCTCAGAATATTTTGATTATTTGATATACTTTGGTGTGTGACATAAACATAAATATTAAGTTATAAGATCATATATTTGGTTAATATAACAAAGTTAAATTGTGGTTATTTTGTATAAATTGTGATTATTTTGTTTTGGTGAGAAAGTGACTTTTGTTTACTTCGGGGCCATCTTGATTAGCAGGTTTTAAACTTGCGCGCACAAATTGGGGCAAATTCTTGTTGTTTGTAAGTTTTTGTTTCTATTATTGTTTTTGTTTAAGTATGGCTGACTGTTTGGATGTAGAGAGTATGCCTTTTGAAAGTAGTGTGTATGTAGTGTGCGATGTCTGTGGTGTAGAGAGGAGAGTGAATGTGTCTGAGTGCCGTGTATGTGCTTTGACTGAGGAGGTGAGTCGATTACGTGCGGAATGCTTGAGACTGAACGATTTAGTGTCTGAAGTGAGAAGAGATGCAAGTGTACGTTTGAAGAGTCAGATTGGGACCAGGAGGGAGGAAGTTAGGCCTAGAACAGGGACTGGAGAGAAAGCAGTAAGTGATGATGAGTGGTGGGTGAAAGTGAACAGAATAGATAAGTTAGGACAGGTTAGGTGTGTGAATGAGAGGGACATGGAACCTGTTAGGCTAACTAACAGATTTGATGCCCTGAGAGAGAAAGAATTTGAAAGAGATTTGTCTGGTGTGGCCGTGCCTGAAAGTAGAATAGGAGGTCGAATGAGTGAGAGCAGGAGGGAGGGTAATACTAGGCCTAGAGAGAATAGGAGAATGACTGAGGTGATTGTGATGGGTGACTCTCAGATTAGGTATTTAGATAGGAAGTTGAATGAAAGTAAATGGAAGGGAGTGAGAGTTTGTCTGCCGGGTGCTGGTGTAAATGATGTGTGTGAGAGGTATGATAGGTTGGTGTCTGGGTGTGAGAGGGAAGCAGTTGTGATTACACATGTCGGAGTAAACGATGTAAAGAAGGTGGGTACTTGTGAGTTACGACAGCGGTATAAAAGGCTGATTGAAAGGATGTGTGAAAGTAGAGTAAAAGGCGTTGTTTCAGGTGTGCTTCCCAGAATGGATGTGGGGATGGAATGGTTGTCTCGTGCAATGGGGTTGAATGAATATGTGAAAGGTTTGTGCGAGGAGTCAGGATTGGTATTTGTAGATGTTTGGAGTGGGTTTTATGGGAATAAGGGTTTGTATGCGATGGATGGACTCCATCTGAGCCGAGATGGGGTTGAGGTTTTGTGGCGGGAATTAGATAGTGTTATTAGGTCTTTAGAGGCGGGAAACTAGGTTTTGATAGTGGTCAGGGAAATTTAATGGCTCAAAGTGAGGCAGGGAAAGGAAGCAAACACAGATTTGTAGAAGGTAGGCAGGCTAATGGAAGTGCTTTAGGGTTAAACTATTTGAGTAGTGATAGTGGTCAGGGAAATACAAGAGTACAGGGTCGGGGAAAGAGAGAAAGGAGATGCAGAGGAGATAGGCCCTCAGGTGCTTCAGGGATAGGTGGGCTGAGTTGTCTTTACACAAATGCTCGTAGTCTTAGAAATAAGAAGGATGAATTATTTAGTTATATCATTCATGAAGATATAGATATAATATGTATAGTTGAATCATGGGTTAATGAAAATATATTTAATGATAATGTCAGTGAATTTGAACTAGAGGGTTATACTATGTACATTAGTCAAAGGAGAGATAGGACTGGTGGTGGGTTGATTATTTATATCAGAAATAGCATTTCTTCAAATCTAAATAACTCTATAAAGCAAGGAGAAGGTGAATCATTATGGATAGATATTAAGGTTGGTAAAAATAGGAAAATACACTTGGGAGCTTTTTATAGACCACCAGGACAGACTGATTGTATCGATGAGTTAATGATTAGGGAAATAAGTAAAGGATGCAAAGAAGATACAGTTATTCTTGGTGACTTTAATTTAACTTCTGTAGACTGGGAAAATATGATAGGAAGAGATAGAGCAAGTTGTAAGTTTATGGAGTGTTTTGAGGATAACTTTTTGATCCAATTTGTTAATAAGCCAACAAGGGGTGCCAATATATTAGATCTAATTCTTTCAAATGATGATCACTTAGTTCAAGGATTGAGTGTAGGGGAATCATTGGGAAACAGTGATCATCAGATGGTTCGGTTTAATTTGCAAATAGTTAAGGGTAGAACAACGACAAACTCCACGAAAATTCCAAATTTTTATAGGGGAGATTACGATAAATTACGCAGCATGCTAAATCAGATTAGGTGGGATATAGAATTCCATGGAAAGAATACTTATGAGATGTGGGATATTTTTAAGACTATATTAAACATGGTTCAGGAACAGTGTATTCCGATAAAGTCTATTAGGAAGAAATGTAGGAAACCATTATGGTGGAACCAAGAAATAGCTAATAAAGTTTCAGAGAAAAAAAGGGCATACCAGAGATTACAAAGTGAGAGTAGTTTAGATAATTTAAACCATTATAGGTCAACCAGAAATGAACTAAATAAGATTATTAAGAAGACCAAAAGGACAGCAGAAATTAATTTAGCTAAAAATAATAATAAAGATCCTAAAAAATTCTTTAGCTATTATAGAATCAATAATCAATCTAACAGTGATAAAATAGGGCCTATTAAATATGAAGGGGTTTTGAAAGAATCTGATGAGGAAATAGTAGAGGTCCTTAATGATCATTTTGCTTCAGTATTCACAGAAGAGAAACCAGTTAGATTAATTGATGATAATTCTAGGTCAAGGGAAGTAGTGATAAATTCTATTAATATAGACAGAGAAGAAATTAAAGGGCTTATAATTCAGTTAAATACTAGTAAGGCATCTGGCCCTGACAACATTCATTCTAGGATACTCAAAGAAGGTGTAGAAAGTATTGCAGTAGCTCTCGAGAAGATATTTATTAGATCACTAGAGTCTGGAGAAATACCAAATGATTGGAAATTGGCAAATGTAGTGCCAATTTTTAAAAAGGGAAGCAAAGAGGACCCAAATAACTTTAGACCAGTAAGCTTAACTTCTATAGTCTGTAAAATTCTTGAGAAGATGGTTAAGAAGGGAATTTCTGATCATCTAGAGAGTAGCAGGTTAATTAATGATGCTCAGCATGGTTTTAGAAAAGATAGATCGTGTTTAACTAATTTACTGGATTTTATGGATTATGTAACTAAAGAATTAGATAGGGGTGAGAAAGTTGATGTGATCTACTTAGATTTCAGCAAAGCTTTTGATAAGGTTCCACATAGAAGACTAGTTCATAAATTAAAGCTGCATGGGATATGTGGGAACGTTTTAAATTGGATAACTGAATGGCTGAAAAATAGGAAACAGAGAGTTGTACTGAATGGAGTGAGGTCAGAGTGGAGGAATGTTATTAGTGGCGTACCTCAGGGATCAGTTTTAGGCCCTTTATTATTTATAATCTATGTAAATGATCTTGGGCAAGGTGTAAATAGCAAAGTGTCAATTTTTGCTGATGACACTAAATTGGCAGCTGTAGTCAAAGAGGTTGAGGGTAGCTTTAAAGTGCAGGGTGACTTAGATAAGCTGTTAGCTTGGGCTCAGAAGTGGCAGATGACTTTTAACCTTAATAAATGCAAAGTTATTAACATGGGGAGAGATAATAGGGAATTTAGCTATGAGATGGATGGATATTGGCTTAATTCAGTTGAAGATGAGAAAGACTTAGGAGTGGTAGTAGATAGGTCACTGAAATTTTCAAAGCAGTGTATTGAGGCAAAAAATAGAGCAAATAGGGTGCTAGGTTACATTAAAAGAAATGTTAGCTACAAGAGTAAGGAGGTCATCCTTAAACTATACAACTCTTATGTCAGGCCACATTTAGAGTACTGTATACAGGCATGGTCACCACATTTTAGACATGATATAAACTTATTAGAGTCAGTACAAAGGAGGGCAACAAAAATAATACCATCCCTGAAGCACCTTCAATATGAAGATAGACTGAGGGTATTAAATATGTTTTCATTTGAAAGAAGGTGTGTGAGGGGAGATATGATTGAGCTTTTTAAAATCTTTTCTGGGATGGATAAATTAGATTTCAGCAAGTTATTTGAGTTAGAAGGTAGTAATAGAACTAGAGGCCACCACTTAAAGATTAAAAAACAGAGGTGCAGACTGGATGTTAGAAAATATTTTTTCACTAACAGAGTGGTGGATTATTGGAATAGTTTGCCACCTGAGACTGTAGACAGCCCAAACTTGAATGTTTTCAAGCGCAGATTGGATGATTATATGGGGATGGAGGGTTAATTTCTTACTTTTTGGTATGTGGATATGTTTCTTGACTCATTCCTGTGGATGCAGTTTCTTTTTATTGTATATTTTGGAGGATTTTGATTTTGTTTTTGACAGACTCCTATGGAGGCTTTAAATTATATATTGTAGATGCATGGTTGGACATTCCTATGGATTGTTAAATTGTATATTGTAGCTGCATGATCTGACAAAATCCTATGGATGCATTATATGGGTGGGACTTGATGGATACGGATGACCTTTGATAGGCCCTTGTGGCTTTTGTCATCCGTTAAATTATGTTATGTTATGTTATGTTATGAAAGTCATTTGCCACTTATTTGCTCAGGATAACAATTTATTTAAATCCCCCTGCACTTTAAAATTATCATCAATATCTTTAACTACAGCTGCTAATTTGGTATCATCCGAAAAAATTGACACTTTATTATTAGCTGCCTTCCCAAGAGTCATGAGTAACATGATATTAAATTTTAGTTATAATCCTTACCTTCAACAGAACCGAAGCTCTCTCAAGAATAAAAGTGAGGTACCTCAACATCCCCATTGTCCCCTATGTAGAATACCGTTGAAGGTGGTTCCACTGTCAAAGATTCGGTCACTCAAGCACAGTATGTACCCAAATGCGCATATGTGTTAACTGCAGCAAAGAGTACCATGGCCCATCTTACAATCTACCAACTTGCTGTGCAAACTGCAGTGGGAACCACAGCGCATCCGGTAAAGAATGCACCATCTTCATATATGAGAAAGAAGTCCTGGCAATCTGAAACAAAAAGAAAGTAAGCTTTAAGAAAGCCAGCCAATGGGCCAAATCATTGTATATTGCACCGGGACACAGCTTCGCTGATGCATTGAAAAACCTAAAACCCAGTAGGCCTCACTTTAGATCCCACCCGCCATCTAATTCATCAGTACATCAACCCCCAACTACCCAAGAGATTGCACAACCAACTGTCACAGCTATTAGTACTGATAACCAACCACCAACACACAGGTATAGTCCCAAGAATACACCCACCAGCCAACCTAGAGGAGCAGAATATTGCACCCCACCTGGAACACAGCCCAGCCAATCTTCATCATCCACATCATCACCAAGGCAAAATAAGAGACCCCTCCTGCCATCTCCTTCATCTCAAGCATCCTGCGCTAAAAAGTCACTTAGCAAGCCGCAAAGAATCCCAAGAAAATCTGACTGAGAGAGAATATACCAAGTCCCAGTTTTAGAGAGGAGGACGCCTGATGAAAAAAATAACATTGAAGTTGAGTACACAGTCCCGCTCATAGATATACATCCGATTCCAGAAGATTTACCACTCACACCAGTGCATAATAAAAGTGGGGCACTAAACACATGTATAATGGAACTAGTCACAAGTTCACTAAGTTCACACAAAACAAACACTGCTGAGAAGCTGATTTCCGAACTGGTGGAAGGAGAAGCCACCATAGACATCAGCAAGGAATTAGACAACCTTATGGCAAGTCCAATCTTCCCTAGCATTGGTACCATTCCTAAAACCAATCAATGAGCGAGAACCACCCATAAGACCTCTGAACACCTAGCAATGGATTCAGGAAAGTACCCATGCATCCCCCGCGGCTCATCAAGAGAGTCTGCCATAACTGTCACCTCCTCTACCACCATCAAGGAAATCGAAGCTCCCAAGCAAAACAAGCACTGCCACAAACCAATCATCAACCTTAAAAAGAATACTGCCATACTCAAAATTAACTACTACCACTAAACCACCAGGAATAAAACTGAAAGAAATAAAGAAAACCACCACCAAGGAAGACATGCAAAAACCAAAAATAAAGCCCATCATACCCCCAACCAGAGAAAACTCAAAAGACAAAAGTAAACTAATTACTTTGAAAAGACAATGAACAAATTATCTTTCATTCATTGGAACTGTCAAGGAATTTATGCAAAGTGGGAGGAACTCAATAAAATGTTAAGAGAAACCAATCCCACATGCATAGCACTACAGGAGTTAATACTAGGACGTAGGCCTTCCCCCCAACTCCCAAATTATTCAGGATATTATAAATCTATGGGGCCCACAGGAGGAGTGGTCCTTTTTATCCAAAACTCCTTCCCACAGATGGTAGTACCACTCAATACATCACTGCAGGCAGTGGCCGTTAGGGTATATACCCCTAAAAACTACACAATATGCTCTCTATACTTATCTCCGGATGATTGTATAACAGAGGGTCACATGCTCAACCTCTTCTCTCAGTTTCCAACCCCATTCCTTGTCCTTGGTGACATGAATGCTAGATATCCCTTGTGGGGGGGATACAGCTAATAATACAAGGGTAAATATGTTCAAAAAAATTGTTAGTACCTCAAACCTAAGTGTCTTCAATAATGGTAGCCCAACTTCCTTCCACGCACAAACTAATACTTATACCTGTATCGACTTATCCATCGGCTCACCCATCTGCAAAGTCGATTTTAGGGGGAATGTGGATAATGACCTTAGGGATAGTGACCATTTTCCTGTGGGCCTGGAGACATCCCCACCTTACATTCCTCCTAAGAGTATGTTGAGATGGAACACAAGGAAGGCAGACTGGCCAAAATTTATATCTCTAACTGCTTCTCCAAGTGATATAACTGAGAGTAGTATTGATGAAACCCTTGAAGCCTTTTATAATTTACTCAATATGGTGGCCAACTCATCAATGCCAATTAAAGGGAAACCCATTACAAAGAAAGCACTCCCATGGTGGATGGACGAGTGCACCAAGGCTCTCACCCTTTGCAGGGAAGCCTGTCGATGGTACCAGAGGAACCACACCATCACCAACAAATTTGAGTGCAATAAAGCATGAGCCATACGGCAAAGAACACTCCAACAAGTAAGGAGAACCTCCATCAGAAGTTACATCACCTTGCTTAATTATAGAACACCCATGAGGAAAATTTGGAGGAAAGTAAAGAAATTCATGGGTAAGGACCCTGGTCCCTGTCTCCCAAATCTGATTAGAGCAGCTGACCTAATTGAGGACCCCTCAGAAGCTGCACAAGTATTTGCCCAAACATTCCCAAATTACTTAGATCCAGTAAGTTACCCCAAACCATTCCAAAAACTAAGAAAGACACTGGAATCATTACCACTGGAGTTCATGAGTGAACATGCAGTTGACAAACCATACAACAATATCCTCACCATGACTGAATTCAAAGCAGCTCTGAAACAATCCCATATCACCGCACCAGGACAAGATGTGATCACCTATGATATGATTGCGAACTTAGCCCCTGCATCCTAAGACCACCTCCTTAAGATATTTAACAAAATATGGATAGAGGGAACGTTCCCATCCATCTGGCAAAAGTCTATTCTGCTCCCATTTAAAAAAGAAGGAAATAGTGGCACCGAGGTAGCCGATTACTGCCCCATCTCATTAACATCATGTCTATGCAAGCTGATGGAATGGATGGTAAATGCCAGACTTGTCTGGCACCTAGAAAAAGATCAATTGATTACCCCAGTGGTCAGGTTTCAGAAAGGGCCAATCTACTACTGACCAACTAGTTTGAATGGAGACCTTCATCAGAGACAACTTTGCAAGAAGATACCATGTCATCGGTGTCTTCTTTGACATAGAAAAAGCATATGACACATCCTGGAGGAGGGGCATTCTCCAACAGCTCCACAACTGGGGACTTAGAGGTTACCTCCCCAGATTTATCCAAAATTACCTTCAAAGACACACATTCCCAGTCAAGGTAGACAATGCACTCTCCCACCCTTATGAACAAATAGAGGGCATACCCCAGGGAGGAGTACTAAGTGTCACTTGCTTTACCATAGCAATCAACAACATTTTGAAAGGGGTAGAACCTGACATATTCACAGCGCTCTATGTTGATGATTTTGCCATAGCATGCTCCTCACCATGCTTGCCATTTGTGACTTGTAAGATCCAGCAAGCAATAAATATAATAACCTCAAATACAGCAAGCAAAGGACTTTGCCTATCAACAATAAAGACTTGCGCTGTGCATTTCTCAAACCTCAGAGATGCTCTCTGGGACACTCCAGAGCTTTTCCTGAACAAGACCCCTATAAAGTTTGAAGAAGATAAAAAATTCCTGGGTATTAGATTTGACAGAAAACTAACATGGAAACATCACATGACCGAGCTGAAGAAGTCATGAACAAAGAGGTTGGACTTAATGAAACTCCTCTCTCATACAAGCTGGGGTGGAGACTGCCAAACACTCTGGATGCTCTACTCTGGCTTAGTACAGAGCAAGATGGATTATGGTTCTCAGATATACAGCTCAGCAAATAATACAAACCTCAAGGCCCTGGAACCAATCCGCAACCTGGGAGTTAGGCTGGCCCTGGGGGGCCTTCAAATCTTTCTCAGTGCTGAGCCTATATGCCGAAAGCGGCCTTCTCTCATTAAAATACCACCACCTGATTCAGAACCTGAAATATTTCCTTTGTATTCAACAAATACCTAATACCCCAGTCCACCAGAGCATCCTAGGGAGATGTTCAAATGCATTTATGATAGAGTTCTATCTATCACACAACCATTTTGGTTAAGGATGGGTGAGGATGCAGTGCATATTAGAAGTGCTATCGGAATGCCCAGCTACCAACCACAAGTCCCACCGTGGATCACAGGCACTGATAAAGTGTGAAAAACTTCCACATTCCCAATAAATCAGACTTCCACCCTCTCACACTGAAAAATATGTTTTTGCAACATATAAACGAAAACCATCCTATGAAACCTGTGTTCACTAATGGTTCAAAAGGCCCAGCTTGTGTTGGGGCAGGTGTGATATCGCCCACAGGGACTACCCTAGTCACACTCCCACCCCATGCATCCATTTTTACAGCAGAACTGACAGCGATACTTGCTGCACTTCATGCGATCTCCAGCTCACCACCTGATTCTTATGTAATCTATTCTGACTCAAGAAGTGTACTAGATTCTATAAGTTCCCTACACAACAAACACCCACTTGTCCTCAAAATTCAGGACTGGCTGTACTGGATGAGTACTCAGCATAAGATTACCTTCTGCTGGGTCCCTGTCCATATAGAGATAAACTCAAACGAAAAAGCGGATGAAGCCACAAAGGAAGCAGCTGGGAGAGGACCTGCTTCCATTGGGGCACCAGTACCCACTAGTGACGGCATATGCCTACTCACTTTGGCAGCAGGAGTGGGAAGTGATAGATCCCCTAACTAAGCTTCATGGCATAAAACCATTTGTGCTTCCATTGCCAAATAGAGACTAGCCATTGAGCAAGATAGAGGAGACAATATTGAGCAGGTTGAGGATTGAGCACACAAGGCTCACACATGGGCATCTCATGTGTGGCGCCCCACCACCCATCTATGCCTCTTGCAATGTGACAGTGTCTATCCTTCACATCCTTATAGAATGCCCCTCCCTCATTAACCAGAGGACAAGAGCATTCCCTTCCCTGAACAATAATCCAGCAAACTCAGCCCTGAATTCGTTTTTATCTCCAAAGTCCAAAAACTTTTATCAAAAAGCACTCTTCAGGTTCCTAAAAGATATTAATGTCTTTAAAGAAATCTAGTGCAATCACGCAAAATCAAAAAATTTTAATGAGCATCTGTTTTAACTTTTACCCTTTTAATGTTTAGCAAAAGGCGCAAATGTGGTATTGAGTACCACTAATTTTTAATAGTTTATTTTTATACCATCCACACCTCTTTTAATCTTTTAATTTTAGATATTTTGACATGCCTGCCAATGGCATTGATTTCATATGCACCATAACCCAGCTGGACTAAGCGCGGTGTATGAAGAAAACTCTGAACCCCCAATGTACCTGGCTGCAAGATAGTCTTTACAGACTGAGCAGCATTGCACTGACGTATTAATCATCATCTCCTACAAAGTAGCTGTCTCTGAAGTTATGTGGACTACCAACAATAAACCACCTTATTATTATAGAGCTATCAAATTATGTAATAAATTTGGCCTGGACCACTCTATATATAGAGAATCTTCCATTAGTAATGTACCTCCATGGGAAATTATGAAACTACCTATACAATCAAATTTACCATTAACTTATTCAAAATCAATGCTGAGTACTAGTAAAATATTAATAGAAGATTATATCAACAGCAATTTCATTGGATTTAAAAAAATATTTACTGATGGATCTAAAGTACTCTTAAATGATAAATACTCATGTTGATCTACAATCTTTTTTCAAAACTCTGGTCAATGCTACTCTTGGAAATTGGATGGAGATCATACTATACTGTTCATTGAACTATTTGGCATTGCAAAAATTACCCTGCTACATCTGTCGTTATACTCACTGACTCACAATCTAGCCTTTAAATATTAGAAGAACATAAGACAAACAAAACATATTCTAATCTAGTTACTGAAATAGTATCTCTGTGGCACTCTCTTCAGAGAATAATCCTAAAATATATTTTCAGTAGATACCCTCTCATATAAGGATTGTAGGAAGTGAAAAAGCAGATTTACTGGCTAAAGCTTCACATAACTTTAATAATATAGAAACAACTCCATTCTTCAAAAGTAAAATTGTAAATTTATTAAAAGAAAAGATACAAAAAGAATACTCTTCTATATTGGAAAGATCTGTAACTTCTACTCAATTTGGTGAAATAAAAAACAAATTCAATCTTTGGCCATGGTCTTTTGATAGATATAGGAGACTTGAAATAGCACTCATTAGACTAAGATCAGGATATGTAGGCTTAAATTACCATCTAAACAAAATTAAATTAATAGATTCACCAAACTGGGACCGATGTAATTTGCCTAAAACAGTAAAACATTATTTATTAGACTGTCAGGCTTACAGTATAAAAAGACAAAAAAATGATACACAATCTAAGCTCTCTTAATATTAAAAATTCGATTGTGGGGGACTTTGATTTTGTCTTCCCCTGGTGATGGTGCTTTTTGTGGGTGGGTTTTGACGGAGTTGGATGACCTTTGATAGGCCCTTGTGGCTTTTGTCATCCGTGTAATTATGTTATGTTATGTTATGTTATTGGGAGGAGGTAGCTTCAGCCCACACATCCAAGAAAAGATGAAAAAAATTCTTCTTAAATTTCTCGCCTCTACCAGAAAACTATCAAAATTATAAAACTCATTTTAAACAACTGCTTTTGTCTCCCTTATATTTGAAAATAACAGCTATATTACTAAAATAAGTACTATGTACCTTTTCGATTATTGCCATACCCATAAATAACTTAATATCTATAAACAATGTTTGATTGATTAATTAATTTAACCTGCCTATAACTACCTGATAAATTCATTTAAGCTGTCTATAACTACCTATATAAATATTACCGTTACCTAAATTTAGCTAAGAATACACTTAAGCCCAAATATTAAAGATACTAACAAGGTTCCACTTCTTTTCCGAAGTCCTATGGAGAGGAGCCCCATGGGTGAAGATTGGTGTTGGTCTTTAATTTACTACCTATAGCCATCACTTTTAACTAGCATTTGAAAGCAGATACAGCCTAAAATTACTTTATGATCCCACTTAAACATTATTTCTACAGGTACTCATCCTCTAAAAGCCAAATCAATAAGATTGGGCATTGAAAGTTCAAATCAATAATAATTGATTTTCTAATTACAAATATAGATCCATAATTAATTTCAATTAATAAGATTATACAGTGCAGCAAACTGTCTAGTGTATAACTCTCTTTAGAAAACTGTAGTATTAAGACTGCTCTGTTTTAAAATCCAAATCTGTGCAAAACATATCAAATCTACTTCTTAAAGTCAAGACAGAAAAAAGTTAGAAGTTACTGGCTTGGTGGGAAGAGATACTTCATGCAAGAGGAGTGAATCCCTCCACAAATCGAGAGGAACAACAACATAATCAGGTAGTATAATTTATGGTAAAGATTTGTTTTAACACAAATAGGCACTGTAATTTTAAAATGTTTTTCTTATGCAGTTTTATATATGCACATCAGATCTCACATTTGTTTTTCCCAGAAATTCAGACTTTGGCCATAATCAACCAGTCTATATATTATGTTACACACAGAGTAATAGGACTATGGGTCACCACCTAAAAATGAAAAAAATAGGTGCAGGTTGGGGTACTACTTCAGTTGGTAATTGTTTAGAGTATAGATGGATCCGAGGCCTAGTTTACTTTGGGGCTATTTTCTCTGGACTATATGTTTGTTTTTTAGCTGAAGTCTATTAGGGTGAAGTTTATGGCAATTTTACTTCCCCACAAGTCGCAGAAGTGATTTTCTAAAAAAAAATGTGAGAATTAACATTACATATGTTATTTTCTAAAAAAAATCTGATTATATATTGGGGGCTGTGTCCCCCAGACCTCCCAAATGATCGAAAGCTCGCCCCCCCCCCCTCAATGAGCCGACCCTCAAAATTAAACTATTGGGTAAACATGAGGATTGGCGGCACGAACGATGAGGCGCAAAATATTTCATCCCTATTCCAATATGTTTCACATTTTTGGAGTAAATTTAAGGGGATGGCTCATGAGAGGTTTATCACTGCAGGGGGAACCCACTATGATTATCTTGACTTTCAATCAATTGGGGGGTGTCTGGGGGGCACAGCCCCCCCAGTATATAATCATAATTGTTTCTAGAATAATGTTCTAACATTTTTATTTAACAAAACACGCATGCATATGCATGTACGGGTGAATGAAACATGCCTGCCAAAAAATTACACCTTTTCAGGCGCACCGCCAATCTTCATGTTTATCAACTATTGTTTCTTACACTATGATAATAGTTGGTAGATCTGTACTTATGTTAGACATGTAGGTACCCTGAAAAAATCAACTGCCCTTCCAATACACAGCTGCAGTTATAGTTGCCAAATTTAGCCTCGTTGATTTTTACTGTTTCCTGGGTCCTCCAAGCGGTGAAGAAATTTTTTAGAAATAATGTAACAGAACTTCTCAGCAAAAGCTGAACCAATCGTTGATGGTTTTGCAACATATGCCTGTATGTGCGGTTATTTTGGTCATAGGGACCCAATTAACAATTAACCAAAAAACCATAATGTTTTTGATGGAGAGGCATAAACTTACAGTAAAAGTTGCTTTCTGAGCGGTTGATTTATATTTACATCATTCACTTTTGTCTTCAGCGGCAATAAACAATTTGTCACATCGAATGACCCAACTTTTATTAATTAAAAGTTCTGCGTTACAAGTGACACACTCGTGTTTAGATTTTAAAAGGCGCTGGTATATGAGAAAATCAATACATTTTTCATTATCGGCTAAAATATCGCCTAAATGGTGAACATTTAATGAGAAGACAATGCACAAAGCCGACATTTTGACAAATGGTTCAAATCCACATAGGTGGAACATAAAAATCACTGTGTTGTCTGGAAAGGTTGCATCTCTTTTTTTTATATAGAATTAGAGAATTTGTATTTCTTGAACTATACATATATAGGCATAAAAACATTAATACTGAATCATTCCTTTCAAAACAAAAATAAAGGGTGTAAAAAAACCTTTATCAAAATTTAAAAAGAGGAATAGAAATGGAGGAACCCATCCCCCAAACACACATCTTTTTAGTCAAAGTTAGGAAGTTAGGCTTCGTAACAACCTCAAAATATGGTTTTATTGAATAATAAAGAATGAAAATTTAACTAAAGAGACAAAATCATATCAGGCAAAGAGTAGTAGGATATATTGAAAAAGGGAAAAACAATGGAAATTTAACAAAACAACTACTTTTAACAATGTTAAAAACACAAAAAGCATTGAAACAAATAGTGCTTTCTGATTGGTCAATGGCGGAGCTGAATACAGATATGTAATTGGTCAATGGGATAGCAGAAAAAGACTGAAAAATAGCCCACAAATAAGCTAAGAAGCACATCCGGCCATACTCTACACAATTACCCTTCAGTTTAGCGACAAACACTAGGAGGCTCTATTTTGGGGGTAAAATTAATGTGATCAGCTCTGCATGTTTATTGAAATAATAAAGGTGATGGCTTCGCCTACTTTAGGCTATTTCCGCCCCCAAAGTCACATTTTTTAGTTACCTTGCTTTATGGGGGCTTGTCCCCATATCCCCCAATTAGTTATGGGGTTGCATCCCCCCTATACGCTGCAACTTAAATTTTTTTTTTAATATTACTAATTCAAAAGGCTAACATTTAGGTGATTGCTAAATGTTGATGGCGCTATTGTTATCTTAAATTACCTAATAAATAATCACCCAACAGCAAAGGCTAAACATCTGTCCAAAATCTTCACTTTTAAAATGAGGCCATGATCTATACAAAAGTCTTAAAAAGTTCAACAAACTGAATTCATACGAATAACACTCTTTTAACTGCTTGTCTCCAGGGTTGCACAATGTGCAACTGAGGTCATCAGACCTGAATATCATCAAGGTAGGTTGGTAGGTAGAAAGGTTGCCAATGTGTGAAAATAATAATTTATTTTAACTTTGAGAGAAGTTATGCAATTTTATCATTAAACAAAATAATGAAGCACAGAAAAATTCACTACAATACTACCTAATTAATAAAATTGAGTAGAAGTGCAGGCACTTACTAAATAATAAAGAGAGAGATGCCCCAAAACAAATACAATGCCGTGATTGGTCAAATCAAAAGCTACCGTCGGCCGTAATAAAGCCTAAATTGTAGCCCAGAAATCATGCCCCATATCGTGTACCCCTAAACTGAACAAACCCAGGTTGGATGTTAGAAAATATTTTTTCACCAATAGAATGGTAGATTACTGGAATAGTTAGTCACCTGAGACAGAGAGTCCAAACTTGAATGTTTTGGGGGAGTATTCTGGACTCATTTTTATTAGGTGAAACTTCACAAGACCTACGCCATGTTTTTTGTAGTAAAAACTACTAATGGTGTTTTTAGGCATTCTAATAATCATTTATGGCTTTGGTTAGCCACAGAAAACACTTATTTTTAATATACTAGCACTCTGAGTATGACTATTTGGAGCGATCCTATCTTAAAAATAACTGCTCTCCGGTTGCGTGTTTGTACCCTCCACACCCCCTGCAACCTAAAAGCTTAACATCAGATTTGAATGCCAAATTCAATGGCTAAATTTCATTAGGCCTCTAGTTTGAATCAAAGCTTTGTGCAGAAAACAGTTTATAAATTAAAGGCTAGCACTTGTTTGAATGCGGACATTAGAAAGCCACGTGCCCTTAAATGCACTAACAAAATTTGCACTGTGTTTTTGACCTTTCAAATTGTTTAATCTGGACTAGCACAACCACCACACACAATCATACTATATAAACTAAAAAAAGATGGCTACAAATCGTTTGAAATATTTAGAAATCTAAAACCAAATCCTATTTGGTAATTAGTAAAAGATACATGTGCAGATCACCTACAGATGAAAAAAGCCTGGTATTGTTTAAATATCACTAACAGACTCATGTGCAGGTCGCCTTCAGATAAAAAAAAGGCCAGGTCTAGGCGAAATAGACCAAAAGTTGAATTTTTAGAATTAAAAACACTTTATGTCTTAGGAAATTACAAAATCTATTTGTGTTAAAACGAATCTTTAACTATAAATTTCAAATTACATTTTAGGCATTCACTTTTTGTTTATTAACTCATGTTTAACAAAAAGGTTGAAAGGATTAAGTTGTGTTAATTAAAAAAAAGGCAGGACTCTTGGCACACGTACTTACTTGCTATTTCAAAAATCTAGCAAATAAGCATATTTTTTAGGACATATACGAACCACATGGCTGAAGAGGTTACATCAATTTCAAAATTCAAAACCTTGAGAAAGTGTTTGTTGTAACTATATCAAACCTTTCATAATAAACCAGCCTATATAGAATGGATTGTTTTGCAACAATAATAATAAATAGTGCTGTAAAAAATAGTTTATAAAAAGTCTAAAAAAAAATTATTAAGATTAGCAGGAGATGATTTTGCTATTTTTTTAGCATTTTCAGGCTATCCCACTGCTCACACAGAGAGCTGTATTAAATACAGTCATTGACCAATCATAAATATTCATTGTAATTGTTAAGATTAATGGGCGAGGATTTTGCCTACAATTTTTGTTGCCATTTTTCTACTCTCATGATTGTTTTGACTCAGTAACTTAAGACGATGATAACGCCAACTACTTTATGCTATCTCTCCTAAAAATTAATATATTTTAAGTTCTTTCACAATTAAAGGCTTTTGCTTCATAGCCGAGACCTAATTGAGGTGAGCTGCACCCCTCATCCCAAAAGGGACATGGCGATTTTCTTTCCTGGCTGCTATGCCCGAGTGGACTCAGCACCCTGTCCGGCGCATCTTATTCTCTTATCCTTTCTTACACTCTGTCTTATTACCCTACTTACTCACTTTCCATATAACCTCTCCCACAACTTTCTCCGGTTGACCTCTAATTTCACAGGTAGATGCTGACCAGCTTCCTCTCACCCAACCATCCTGGATTGTGGCTGAGGGGAGAGAGGACAACGCCTCCTCACCCCTGAGCTCTGGGTTTGGGTGGTAGGTTTTTAACAACCTGCTTCATCTCCACGCTCACCTACCTCACATCCTCTTTCTCCTTTCACTGTCTATCGATTTTATACTGAGCCTAAGGTAAACTGCCAGGCCACTAGGTTGGAGGAGTAGCCTTGAATGGCAGCATCTGGTTTTGCCAGCTCCTTGTTCACCCCTTGCAGAGAGGGCTACAATGCAGGGGGAATAGCGTATGTCATGCTAAAAATAGGGTCACCATACCTATATATAAAAACAATACTTCCCCTCTACCATCGCTGGAGCTAACTTCAAGCAGCTCCACCAAAAAAAGTCTCCCCCCCCTGTGCTTTCGTAAGGAACCATACAAAACTCCGACCAGAGAGGAGGCTTACTCCTCTCCTATGCCTAAGGGTGCAGGGAACTCCCCCTCACCCTCTTCTCTGGAGGGTGAGTCCCTCTTTATAATGGCATTCTCCCCTTTACTTTACTAGGGGACTGCCAAGAAATCCTGTTGGTGACACATAAGTGACTGCTGCTAGTCAGAGTGGCTCGATAAGGCCAACCCCTTTAGATGGATGACAGGGCCCGTTGGCGTATGCCCTACAAAAAGTCAAATGTAGGCTCCCACTGAGATGCACATGGTTCTGGATGTAACCTAGCCCCATACAGTAGGATCTTTCATGGGAGTTGAACACACGCTCAGTTCCAAACACCAGAACTAAGACAAATAGTGTGCAGAGTGGAGCCTCGATTACATTAGGGCCCCTCATACTGAGATTACCTGCCATTTTTGAGCCCATAAGCTTTAAACACTTCCTTGATATTCGCTTCACTGATGGGAACATGATTCATCAGAAGAGAGCTCTAGCTAGCATGATTGGTAGAAAGCGAAGGTGACCAGTTTCTCGTATGGGAGCCTTCTGGCGAATCTTTCCAAGGGGGCCATGATTAGTACCCATCAGACACTTGATGGCCTGCCTTTGAGTGTGATGCCACACTACCATGAACTTTGTAAAAGGAGTGGTTTATAAGAGGGAACTCTTGTACTAATCCATAGATGTTATTACCTTAGAGCTGGTCAATCATGTGGCAATCAAGGTTGAATGTATGATGAGAAAACAGGGAGGGGCCTCAAAACCCATCACTACAATCTTCATCACATTCAACTGTGGCAAGCTCCCTGACTCTGTGCATGCCAATTGGTTTCACTACCACCTGAAGGCATTCATGCCACTGCTGTGGAGGTGTTACTACTGCCACCACTTTGGCGATACCAACAGGGCTATCGAGCTGACACCTAAATCTCAAGCTCCAGCTCCACAACAGTTTTAAATTTACTGGCTCCAGCTCCAACCTTTTGAAATTTCTGGCTTCCATCTTTATTTCATCTCACCATATATTAATGATTGATATAGCCTACTGAAATTGTATTTTGCTCAGTGCTATTAATAGGCCATAATAGATGGCTATTAATCTAAATTCTAATGACTATACCTCAGATTTGCTAATCTTCTATTATTGATTAGAATATAATCCTTAATAGCTAATTATTGGTAATAATATAAAGTTTATAACATACATTTTTATTTACAACACAACTATCCTTTGTTAACTATAAATCTAATGTTTAAGTAAAAATTATAAAGAAATGTCTAAAAAAGTTTTATTTATACTTATTAGATGATTTTAAAATCCTTATTTTATGTTAACTTTAACAAATTTTTTTATTTAGACTCGTATTGATATACTTTTACCTGAATAAAAGTTAGTATTTTTTAGTTTTAATATTGACATATTTGACTTAATTTTAAATTCTCTTTAAAATTTTAAATTAGCTCCCATATTTCTTATTTTAAATTCATTATTGTTCTCAAAAATAAAACTGCTTCTGCCAAGTCTTCTTTCATTGATGCTTTTAAAGCGGATTTTATAATTCTTAGTGCAGAAAATAGTCTTTCTATGCTAACTTGGGTAGGAAGCATTGCTGTTACAGTCCTAGTTACATTTCTTAGAATCTCTGGATACAAGGGTAAGAATTCTTCTATAGTCAGTTTTGATGAGGGTTTATATTTTTCTACTTCCTTTAACCCTATTGACATATTTGACTTAATTTTAAATTCTCTTTAAAATTTTGAATTAGCTCCCATATTTTTTATTTTAAATTCATTATTGTTCTCAAAAATAAAACTGCTTCTGCCAAGTCTTCTTTCATTGATGCTTTTAAAGCGGATTTTATAATTCTTAGTGCAGAAAATAGTCTTTCTATGCTAACTTGGGTAGGAAGCATTGCTGTTACAGTCCTAGTTACATTTCTTAGAATCTCTGGATACAAGGGTAAGAATTCTTCTATAGTCAGTTTTGATGAGGGTTTATATTTTTCTACTTCCTTTAACCCTATCAAGAATCTTCTTTAAACTTTGTTTCTTATATATTAAGAGGTTTGTCTCCATCTTCATTGATGTGCTTTATATTTGCCTTTTCAATTTTGTCTAAATAATTTGAAAAATATTCATTATCATTTGGCTATTTCTCAGCCATCTTATGCGAATTGCTATTTCATAAAGTGCTGTTTTTCCTTTAGCCTTCTGATCATCATTCAATAGGACTCTTTTCATTGGGTCTACATAAACAGCAGCTAATAGGATTGTATTTTGGTGTAAAAGTAATTCCTGCCTTCTCTTCATTGAAGATACAATTCTATCTGCAAACAGTCCACCAGTTTGCCCAAGGCAATCTATTAATTCCTTGCAGGCCAGCAAAACTTCTAATTCTGACAATTACATTCATTCATATTCAGTGAGTGAGACATCTTTATTAGCTAGGTCTTTAAGATTATTGTTTCAGCTCTAACAGATGCTTGATCATCATATAGGTGCTCCTGCATGTGTTTCTTGATCTAAAATGGCTCCTAAACCTAAATGTCTTTTTCAAAATAGTTGATTTTTGGTCTTATACCTCTAGTGGCTACTTGCCTGATTCTGATAATCATCATATTTGCTACAAGGTGTCCTTTTAAACCATCTCTTATTGCTAATTGCAGTGTATGCACAACACTGATGTTGTATGAAAGATAATTTCCAAGCTTCTTCAATCAAATCATCTATAAACTTGTCTTCAAGTGTTATTAAATCATCATTTCCAGAGAAGTCTTCATCATTTGACATTTCATTATCTTTTGCTGGATTATTTTTTTCAATTGTACTTAACATATTTGAAGCATTGTCTGTGATAATACATAGAACTTGTTCTTTCTTAATTTCAAAACCTGCAAAACAGTTTCCATCAATTTTGAAAGATACTCTCTTGTATCTTTAACTGCCAATGTTTTAGTCATCACTTTATTAGATTCATTAATAAATCTGACATTAATCACAAAATAATTAACTCTGTCTAGTGTATCTAGCTTATTTAAATATAATCTTCCTAATGTTAATTTTATCTAGAGATATTCCGAGTTTTGAGCCATTACTCCATTCATACCTAAGAATGCTGGTTTTGAGAAAAAAATTAGAGGTATACTGTTTTTTATTTTTACCACCATGTCTATAATATGCTTCTTAAATTTATTAAAGGTCATTGTGACAGTAAATTTGTTTGTTACAAAAAACTTGTTATTGCTGAAATTTGTCAAATAGTATGTTTCATACGAGGGGCAGTCAATAAGTTTTGCGAATCGGTAGGGCAAAACAGAAGAAGGGGGATGGCTGTTTATGGTGGTGTTAGGACAAGTTATGACAAGTCAGGACCTGCAGCCGCACGCTCCTGCTTGTCTATTTAAGAAGCAGTAGCTGATCGCAGATCATCAGTCACAAATCTTTCAACAATGGACAAGGTTGAGCATTGCAGAGTGATCAAATTTTTGACCAATGAAGGCAAGAATACAAATGGGATCCATGAATGCATGGTTGCAGTGTACACCGACACCGCCCCTTCCTATGCAACCATTGATCATTGGAGTCCCTTGAAGATGACCCCCATCCAGGACACCCATCAGACGTGATCAACAAGGACAGTGTGGCCTATGTGGAGAGGATGATCCTCAAAAATCGACGGGTGAAGGTCAAAGAAAACGAACAACAACTTGAAATATCACATGGAGGTGTTATCAACATCATTCACGACAATTTGGCCATGACCAAGGGTCTCTGCCTATTGGGTCCCTAGAAACCTCATGCCCCATGATCGACTTCAACGTCATCAAAGTCCACAAGGCCAGAGTTGCACAAGCTGCCCTGCGTGAGTGCAGATTCGAGGAGCTCACCCATCCCCCCACAGTCCATATCTGTCCCCTAGCGACTACTTTTTATTCTGCCAGCCCAAGGCTGCACTGCGTGGATGCCAGTTTGGGGACGATGAAGATGTCCAGCTCACCATCCAGGAGTGGATTGAACAGCAATCGGGAGATTTCTGGTTGTCGGGAATTCAAAGCCTCAGGGACAAGTGGTGCAGGTGCATTGAAGTCAAGGGTAGTTATATTGAAAAATAATAAAACACTTTTCCTCATATCTCGTTTCCTTATATCTGAATTGCAAAACTTATTGACCGCCCCTCGTATTTCTAGTTGAAGTAATCACTTGAGTGTCTTTCTTGTTGACTATTCATATATCTTTGGATAGAATCTCTGTAGATGCCTTTTCAAATTTGATGTCTTGCCAGTCATACTGTCTTTTTGAATCAGAGCTGGTAGTACCAATTGTAGTGATCAAAAAGCTAATTTTGATTCCACAAAATTTTTCAACAATATTAGCGTCATCAACTTTCTTGCAATGGTAGATAAAATGTTTGCTGTCATTTGAGACAATAAAATGCTTAAACATATATAAGCTAAGTAAAAACAAGTTTTGTAAGTTACAAACTAAAACATTCATTCTAGATTATTATGTGAAAGAAAAAAAGAAATTGTTAATTTATTTGGGAAAATAATATGGTTTAATTTTAATAGATCATCATATAATGAAAAGCATTTTTCAAAGTGATACATTTTTATTATTGTTGAGGAAGAGGAAAATTTATGCTGGACTTTTAGTATATAAAGCTGGAGCTAGTACATTTTGACTGGGTCTAGCTCCAACCTTTCTAAATGATTTAGCTCCAACTCCAGGACCAAAAATTTTTTCAAACTCCAGCTCCAGGACCAAAAATTCTTTTAAACTCCAGCTCCGCAGCCTTGGATACAAATTACTTCTATAGATGCACAAAGTTTAGGTTCCACGCAGTTTAAGGTGCTCCAAGGCCTTACATAAATAGTGCAAATCATGTGTTGCCAAGTGTGTCAATTGTGGAAAGCCGCACCCTGTTTCCTCAAAGCAATGTGGTAGATCATCTCCTTGAGAAGAAAATCTTGGCCATTCAGTCACAGGATCATCTCTCATTTCACTTGGTCCTGTTGCTGCCTGCCCTGTCTTAAGCCTCAATGTTAAGAAAGACCCCATCTAGGCCTATGAGTATGGTCATTTCTGCCCCCATTCCAAACCCTTCTGAGGGCTCTAGCCAACCTGGTGGCAGAAATGGTTCACATCTACCCTGGCTAAAACCAGAGCTTCCCATCCTTTCCTGAATGTAACTTTTCCATAAGGCAAAACAGCCATGCACCTCCAGAGTCATTAGAGTCGCAGGAGGCAACACTCCTGAATTTTGTTGATTCCATCTTGCCGGTTTCTAAAGGTGCTCCCGAAAGGAAGACATCACTAAAGAAGTTTCAGCTCATACGCCCACACCTAGGCTGGGTGACTCAAAGGTGTGTATCCTCTAAAGGAAGGACCCCTGCCCCGCCTGCCTAAGTTTCGAAATAGGGAGGATAAGACTCACATAATGAGCCTAACCTACCTTGATAAGTCCTCAAAGGTGACAGTGCCTTCAGTGCATTATGTTTGGATTATATCCTTACATATAATCAAAATCCAACTGTACTTTGTTATAATAATAATATAAATAATAATAGTAATTAAAACATTATCAGATAGGCAAGAAATAAGAGCTCAGAAATTCACACAAATGTACATTACCTTCCAAACCTAAAACTGCAGTATCTGATGGTCATTCCATTTTCCCTACTCCATGCTTCAGCCCATCCCTATGGCAACAAGAAGCAATCTTCCCTCTTAATTACCACCTACTAATTTCCTGTGGTTTCACTCTTTTTTGCAAAGGACATTCTTCAGTAGATGTTGTTGGGTTCCACCTCTTATCACCTTGAATTATATAGTATTGGGTAATACTTAGGTAGGAGTATCCTCTAAAACATTGGCTCATTTGTCATAAATTTCTACCCTATTAAGCTTAGGATAAAGTTAACTGGATAGTTATTGTGAAAAAACATCCCACACTGTTCAATGCTCTATATAGCCATTGGTTCAATTTTAAAAAACTTAGTAACTAAATCAAATCTAATTGGATCATTATTATATACATATAACCATACCTACTTGAAATGACCATATAAAAAAATTCTGAAACTTCTTGCGACAGAGGAGTGTCTGATATATAAATCCACCACCTTGAAGTTGTCTCATTATGTACTTCTGTCCCCTGTAATTCAAAATGACCAATTCATATCTTCAAGTGACTGATACTCTCATCCATCGAGCAACGTGCCTTCTCCAGTCAAAACAGACCATTACCAGCTGTAATGTGGAGTACTTTCATCGCCACTGGTATCACATTACATTCCAAGCTTTGTGCTTCCTCCAGTCATATAAGGCGACGTTAGCAGCCATAAACTGTTGTAATCTTCCTCACCAGTTGTATCAGACCACATTCCGAGCATCGGGCATTCTCCAGTTGTAACAGACGATGTTACCAGCTGTTGCCATTGTTCCGCTAACAGTGCCTGGAGTTCTGCCTCCGGGAAGCGTATGGCCATTTCTGCTAGAGACTTTCCTTCTGAAGAAGGCCCCTGCATCTCCGAGCTAGGCCTGGAGGGCATATTCTTTGAATGGAATACCTGGGGATTCTGGGCCAGCTAGGAGGAGCTGTGGAGGCTCATCTCCTTTTTTTCTTTAGATATCTTTTTGCAGGAAACTATGGTCCTTGAGGCAACCCAGCCTCAGACGGTAGGGCCTTCCATGGGAGCGAATCCAGGCTCGGCGCCAAGCACCGAACCCGAATCAGCCCCTATGCAACGTCTTCCACAAATGGCTAGGGTTTCCGAGGCGGTACAAGGAGGGGAGGGATCTCTTCCGACCGGTACCCCTACGACTGCCAGGACATTCTCCATTTCGGAGAAGGACCTAGCTGAAGCCGGGCCATCTGGCATGGGGACTCCTGCCGGCGGAGGGGAGAAGCGGGTTCATTCCTCGCCCTCCTCTAAAAAGAAAAACAGAAAAAAAACTAAAAAGACTCAGGGCAACTCTCCTTCCGCGGGGGTCTGCGGGGACGGATGGGCCTGCTGCTTCGGTAAGCAACCAAGCCAAGATCGGCACTTCCGGCCCCTCTGCCCCCCGGCTCCGGAGCCCCCGACTAATACCAAAAGTGCGCAGGGCGAGGCCTCGATAACATCGGGGCCCCTTATTCGGAGGTTACCTGGCGTTTTCGAGCCCGCTGGCTTCAAACGCTTCTTCATTATTCGCTCCACTGATGACACATGTTGGCCAAGGGTAACATGATCCATCAGAGGAGAGCATTAGCTAGTGTAATTGGTAGAGAGCCGAAGGTGACCCGTTTCTCGGATGGGAGCCTTCTGGCGAATGCGGTGAATCCCGTCGAGGCGGCCTAAAATAAGTGCTCTTCAGACACTTGGTGGCACCCCGGTGAGTGTGACGCCGCACTCTACCATGAACTTTGTGAAAGTAGTTTATGCGAGGGAACTCGTTGAATACTCCATAGAGGACATCACCTTAGAGCTGGCCAACGATGGGGCGGTCAAGGTCGAACGTGTGATGAGAAAACAGGGAGGAGCCTCGAGACCCACCCCTACACTCTTGGTCACGTTCGACTGTGACAAGCTCCCTGAGTCGGTGCGTGCCGGTTGGTACCACTACCGCGTGAAGGCTTTTGTGCCAATACCGCGGCGGTGCTGTTACTGTCACCGCTTCGTCCATACGAATCGCTCAGGTAGAAGTGCAAAGTTGGGGTCACCCGAAGTATGTGTAAATTGCTCAAAGGCCGCACACGATAAGTCCAATTCGTGTGTGGCGAAGTGTGTCAATTGCGGAGAGCCGCACCCTGCTTCTTCGAAGCAATGTGGTGCATATCTCCTTAAGAAAGAAATCCTGGCCGTTCAGGCCTAGGATCGACTCTCATTCTGCGAGGCTAAGGACTTGGTCCTGGCGCGCCCGGCTCGGCATGGGACGTGTTATGCCTCAATGGTTATAAAGACACCCTCTGCTCCTTGCTCATCCAGGCCAACGAGCACGGTTGTTTACGCGCCCATTCGGAGCCCTTCTGCAGGTTCTATTCAACACCGGAGCTCCCCTGGTAAAGCTGGCTTCACAAAGGGTTCACACCCATCCCCGGCTAAACCAGGGCTCCCCCCTTCACCTAGCGTGACCATTTCACGTAAGGGCTAAACGGCCACGCGCGTTCACCGAGTCGTTACACTCACAGGAGGCAACACCCCTGAAGTTGGTCGCCAGGCCATGTTACGGGGTTCCTAAAGCTGCCCCCCCAAAAGAGACAGCAACAAAGGAGCTTCGGCTCCTTCGCCTACGCCTAGTGGTGGGCTGAGTGGCTTGCAGACGGTGAATTCTCGAAAAGAGGGGCTTCAGCCTTCTAAGACACAACGCCTGCCGAAGGTTTCTAGGTGGATGGAGGAAAAGACTTGCATGGCGAGCCCAACCTTTCCCAATAAGTCCTCGAAGGCGACAGCGCTATGTCAGGCCAACAACACCCGGGGTTCAGCCTCCGGGAAGCCTACAGCCATTCCCATGAGGGTCTTTTGTTCGAAGAGGGCCCCCGCGTCTCCTCCGAGCTAGGCCTGGAGGGCATATTCCTTCAATGGAAGCTTATACAGTGCTGGGAGTATTGCGTTCGATCTTTTTGGAGCACACCTCGTGTCACGCTGGAACGGTGCCAGTGTATATGGATGGCTCCAAGTCCGAAGAGGGGGTCGGCTTCCACGCCGTATCCCCTCAGTTTGAAATCTGCGGGGCTCTGCCAGGCGCTGTGTCTGTCTTCACGGCCGTGCTGGTGGCAATACATCGCTCGGTACGGGAGATTACGCGACGTGCCCGGTTCGGAGACCGGATTGTGATCTATAGCAACTCACAAAGCACTCTTGAGTGATCTCGGGGCATTTGAATGTCCGCATCCCCTGGTTCGCGATATCCGTGACGCCATGGTTTTGGCATGCCGGGCGGATGTCAGATTATCTTCTGCTGGGTTCCTGGACATGTAGGAATTGCGGGGAATGACCGCGCCTTGAGGACGCCAAAGAGTTCGTGAGGACTCTGCGACTGGACCAGCGTTTTGCTCTTCCTTACACCGACTACATGGCAAGAATACGAGCAGCTCTTCGGGCTGCTTGGCAAAGAAGATGGGAGACGGTCGAAAGGAACTTGAAGTTGCGTGCCATTACGCCGCGACTGTTTCCATGTACTTACCCCCTAATGCCGCGAAGGCTTCATGTTGCTTTCTGTCATCTCCGTCTTGGGCACACTCGCAGGATGCACCGCCATTTGATGGAGCGCTCGCCAGCGCCCTACTGGGAAGACTGCGTTGTCCCCCAGACTGTTCAGCATATTCGTGTTGAATGTCCCAATCTGGGCGATCTTCGCGCACATTTCCTCTTCCAGTACCGGGATGGGCGGGGTCGCTACCGACTGTCCCTTGTACTCGAGACGAGTGCGTGCTCATGTCCTGGTGGACTGATAGACTTTTGGGGGGGATGCTGGCCTTCTTCCTTTTATTTAAGTAGGTTTGTTTTTTTATTGTTGTTTTCTTTTAGGTTGCACACTCCTGCGCAGGGGGGAGGAGGACCTTCCCCTGACGCAGGAGCTTGCTTCCTAATTGTTGTCATCTTCCCTTTTTATCGTTGTTTTGTTTTCAAATTTTCATTTTAAAGTAGCCTAGAGATAGGCTTTTTGATTGCGGTGACTTATGCCCAAGTGGGCAGTCGCCAGATAGCCCCTTAAAAAAAAAATGGTTTACCTGCATTTAGTAGACTAGTACTATTTCCTGGGAGGCTCATTTACAGCCTCAGGGCCTCATGTACCATGGATATTCTTCACTCTGTGATGCTCACTGCCTGGAGTCCAGATAGGGCTATTGCCTTACTTTTTCAATGATTCTTTGTTCTTTTGAAGCTCTATTACAGATGCAGGTTTTCTGCATCTATAGCTGATCATGTTTTGCGGAAGGTGGACTCAATCCACCATACCTGCCTTTGCCTGGGAACCAGTGCCTTCCACACATTCCCCACTCATAGCCTACTTGTTGCTGAAGGAAAGATGCCACTTACTGCATTGTCCATTATTTGCCTGTATGTGCCATCCCTGTGCCTCGCTCAGGTGCTAACGGCTCACTGCATATGCAGTTGATCTTGATGGTGCCTATGCTTCCGACGAGAGATGAGTCATCTTAAGCCCTTTGGGTTTAGGGCTTAGATCTCCTTCATTCATATTAATGGAGGGGTGTGAAGACACTTTCACCTTAAAGCTAAAAATGCAGTGTATGTTGTAAAATTATTTAGTCTTTAATATACCTCAGTTTGTACGATGGACCCTCAGTTTGTACGATTACTTTGTTACTGGGAATAGGTCAAAAACTTAGAAATGGCAAAACTAAAATATTATTTCCCATTTAAATACAAGTAGCCTAATTAGAGATCATTTTTTTCTAGGGCTTAAATAGTTACCCTCACAATTTAAAAAAATATGAATATTTTAAGGCAAATAAAAATTCTAATGTTATATAATAATAATACAGTACTTCTAGGTTGTAATTCCTGAAAAATCCTCCCAATAAATTAAGAATCTATATTAGTCGTTGCTTTAATAACATCTGCTTTATTAAGCTGTTTATTTTTTACTTTCTCTCTTGAGGCTGTTATGAGATCACCATATCTTTTGCAACATCAGTCACTCATTGGCCTGTTCATTCATTGATATACATTTTTAATTCAATAGTTGATCTTGTGTTTGTTTGGCGATGCCTGGGCACTCAAAAGTTATTGCCATAAAAAACTAAATTTAACATATCAGAAAATTAACAAAAAGATTAGCAATTTTCAGATCTACATTAGGCAAAACTATACTTTGCACAAGACTGATGCCAATTGAATCACCCATGTGTAAAAGCACTTAACACAAATTTGTGATCACCAAAAGATATTTTTGGTTGAAAACCAATAATGACAAATACTGACTGATATGTATAAAAACTGAACGTTTCTGTAAATTTTCTCATTATGTTTAACATTAATAGTTTAAGAATGAGTTTTATAAATATTATAACTAAGATGTGACATTTAAAAGTTTATTACCTCATATTTACCTTTTTGAAAAGTTAATAGCTCCCATCTCTGGAAACACTTAACTAAATGATACTATTTATCTTTTCTCATTTATGTCACTAAACATTAATTTTGATGTGGAATGACTCTAAATCAATTTCATCCCAACAATCACGTACAAGAAAACTACCTCCACTCTACCCTCTACTCACAGATACTTAAACAACCTACCACCAAGTGAGACTAAATGAGCCACCACTCAGAAAAATTACCACACATGTCAGAGAGAGCACTTATAGCAAAACTAAGCTCCATCCACTCAACTTTTCTCCAAAAATACAGATACGTTAATTAACTAATGAGGCAATGAATTGAATTTTTGATGAGATTGAAACAACTTTGCTTTTATTTGTTATAGGATTTCTTCAGAGGTTACAAAGATGGAAGAAATGAAAAAGGAAGTTATTGAATATCCACTTAACTTTCCTCTAGATGATGAAAATGTAAGCATCTTAGGATTTTCTTATATATATTAGCATTCAACATCATTATTTTGTATTCATTTTAGTTAATATACCTTTACCTATCTCATAATTAACTTGTAAATCTTTATTTGCATATAGTTACAGAAAGTAAATAATTATTTCTTTATAATAGGATATTTTTAAAGAAACTGCCATCAAAGAAATGAAGGATGAGTTGTCTGATTCAGATCATGGAAATGAATTAAAATTGATCACAGGTCAAGAACGAGCAGTTCTTGATGGTTCTAATGAATTGCTCTTAAAAGATTGCCCAGTCAAAGAGGTAGTTACAACAAGTTGTTTGTTATAATATTTAGCAATGTTCCCATGGTAGCTTAATCTCTCTACAACCTATTATTGGTTAAAGAGAAATAAGTTGAGAGGGTCGAATTTGATCTAGTCCTTTATTGAAAGCCATTTCATCAGAATTTTTGTTCAGATGCTAGCTAGCTAAGTGGTCTAAGGCACTGCTTTACCTGAGATAAAAGTGGTGCTTGCTTCTCAGTGTTTTTGGTTCGATCATTATCCCTGCTTGAATATTTTGTAATAAGGAAAACATTTTCCCCAAAAGAAAATCATTTATCTATTTCTTTATGGTATGACTCATTCTATTTCATTATTCTCTCTTATCCATCCCATAAGGATCACAGCGATTTGCTTTCTTGTCCAAGTCCTGATGGGACTCAGTACATCGTCCGGTCCCAGCTTATCCTCTCCTCCCTTCTTCTGACTTCCTGTTTTATCCTGCTCCTGCTTCCCCACTTTCCCTACAACCCCTCCCACAACTTTCTCTGGTTGGCCTCTAATTTCACAAAGTAATTGACTGCCTAGCTACTGGGTCAGAGGAGTGGTCCCAAATGCTGGCAGCTGGCTTTGCCAACCCTGTATTCACCCCATCGCAGAGCAGGCTACTGTGTGGGGTGATTAGCATTTGAGTCCTGTGAAAACAATAGGGTCACCATGCCCAATGGTGAGATGAGATTTTTCATTCAAATACTCACCCTTTACCTTCCCCTCTACTATTGTCATAGCCGCTCAAAGTAGCCCCCATCCCTGTGCTTTCTCAGGGGCCCCTTCTAACTTCTCTGACTGGAAAGGAGAACTCTCACACCCATGAGGTGCCCTTGGGTGACTCCCTCTTTCCAGCAGCAGTCGGCCTATAATTGACTACTTCCAGTGGATAGGGCTAAGCCACTTAGGGGAGCATGGCATAACAGGGCCATTTGGTCTGTGCTTCCTAATGTTATGCTTGTAGGTATGACTAGTTTACAAGGGTCAGTGTACCTGTCTCCCCTCTCTTCTTCTATGCACGGTGGTTTGCTGGCATTGGACAATAAAAAAGGAACCTCAAATGGGATCCATGATGTCTTACTGGGGGTGGGGGGATGGTCACATAGAGACCACACCCCCTTAGATAGCCATAGTCCCAGAGGGTAAGATCTTCCATGAGGTCAAGCCCAAGTCTGTCCCTATGCAAGCTCCTCTTAAGACAGATGTGTCTGCTGCCGCTTCCGTGAGTGACCAAGTCAAGATTGGCACATCCAGCCCCAGTGCTCCCGCAGGTGGGGAGTCCCAGACAAACACCAAAATTGCAAGTTGCAGAGTGGAGACTCGATTACATCGGAGCTGCTCATTAAGATATTACCTGACATTTTTGAGATTTAAACGCTTTCAGGTTATTCACTCCACTGATGGCACCATGTTGGCCAAGGGCAACATGATCCAGCAGAGGAGAGCACTAGCTAGTGTTATTAGTAGAGAGCCAAAGGTGACCCATTTTTTGCCAAGGAGCCTCCTGCTGAATGTGTAAAATCCTTCCAAGGTGACCATGATTAGTAGTGCCTTCTGGACACTTGATGGCACCCTGGTGAGTGTGACACACCACACTCTATCTACCCTGAACGTCATGAAAGGAGTGGTTTATGTGAGGGTACTCATGGACTAGACCATAGATGACAGCATGGAGTGACCCAAGGTCGCATGTGTGATGAGAAAACAGGGATGGGCCTTGATTCCTCACCCCCTGGACTCTGTCTTGTTCAACTATGACAAGCTCCCTGAGTTGTTGTGCAACCGGTGTATGTCTACCGCGCGAAGTCATTCATTCCACTTCTGCAGAGGTGGTGCTACTTCTAATTCTTCTTCCATACAAATCCACTCCCTTAGACGTGCATAGTTGGGGTTACCCAAAGTCTGTGTAAGTTGCTCCAAGGCTGAACATGATAACTCCAAATTGTGTGTGGCCAAGTGTGTGAATTGTGGATAGCCGCATCCCACTTCTTTAAAGCAATGTAGTTTATATCTCCCTGCGATTGAAATCCTCTCCATTCAGGCCCAGGATAGTCTCTCATTTCGCAAGGCTAAGGACTTGGTCCTGGCATCCTAGTGCTGCATGAGATCCTTTATGCTTCAATTTTAAGACTCTGTAAGGGGCGCGGCGATTTGCCATCCTGGCCGCCGTGCTGACGGAATCCAGCGCCCCGTCCGTCCCAGCTTAGCCTCTCTTCCTTCCTTCAGATAGCCTGTATTCATATCCTACCTCGTCGCTTTTCATACAACCTCTCCCACAACTTTCTCTGGTCAGCCTCTAATTTCACAGGGTAGAAGCTGACCATCTTCTCAGCCAATCGTCCCGGATCAAAATCTATCTTTTTTACACCGTGTTCAAGGTGGAGCCGCCATGCTGAAGGACTGCCAGGCCACCAGGCGGGAGGGGGGGTTTCAAATGGCGGCGCCGGGCCTGTAAGCACCTCTTGCAGTGCGGGCTACATCAAGAGGTGGTGAGCGATTGCGTCCCGTAAAACAAAGAGGGTCACCATGCCCAATGATGCAAAAAAAAACATCTCCCCTTAATTCCCCCTATAACAACAACGGAGCCGCCCTCGTGCAACTCCACAGAAAAGATGGAGGTTCCCCTCCCCCCTGTGCTTGCGCAGGGGACCCTCCATATTTCTTTAACCGGAGAGGAGGCTTACTCCTCTCCTTCGCTTATGGGTGCAGGGGACTCCCCCTCACCCCAGTCTCTGGAGGTGCTCTCGGGCACCTCCCCTTTTCCAGCGGCAGTCCTCTCTTTTCTTTCCAAGGGGACTGCCAAGAAAGCCAGCAGGCAGCCCACTGCCGACCGCCCCTTGTGTAAGCGGCTTGGTAGGGCAAACCCCCTTAGGGGAGAGAGGAAAGCCAGGCCTCTTCGGTCGCTTCCCTTAAAAGACCTGCTGGCAAGAATATTAAACCTTGCCGGGGTCAAGCCCTGTGCCTCCCCACTAAGGACTCATGACGCTGCCAAGGGGACCTGCGATGTCCTGGGAGGGGATGGCCAACTGGAGGCCCCTCCTGTGATAGACATGGTCCTTGAGGAAAACCAGCCTCAGACGGTAGGGCCTTCCATGGGGGGCAATCCGGGCTCGGCGCCAAGCACCGAACCCGAATCCGCCCCTATGCAAGGTCCTCCTCAAATGGCTGGGGATTCTCAGGCAGTACAAGGAGGGGAGGGATCTCCTCCGGATGATGCCCCTGCGACCACCAGGACCTTCTCCATTTCGGAGAAGGACCTAGCTGAGGCCGGTACATCTGGCCTAGGGGCTTCTACCGGCAGGGGTGAGAAGCGGGTTCATTCCCCGCCCTCCTCTCCAAAAAAGAAGACAAAGACCAAAAAGACAAAGAAGACTCGGGGCTCCTCTCCATCCGTGGGGGCTGCGGGGATGGATGGGTCTGCTGCCACTCTGGCAAGCGACCAAGCCAAGATCGGCACATCCGGCCCCTCTGCCCCCCCCCCCGGTTGCGGAGCCCCTGACTAAGACCAAAAGTGTACAGGGCGCGGCCTCGATGACATCGGGGCCCCTCATTCAGAGGATACCTGACGTTTTCGAGCCCGCTGGCTTCAAATGCTTCCTCGTTATTCGCTCCACTGATGGCACCATGTTGTCCAAGGGCAACATGATCCATCAGAGGAGAGGATTAGCTAGTGCAATTGGTAGAGAGCTGAAGGTGACCCGTTTCTCGGACGGGAGCCTTCTGGCGAATGCGGTGAATCCCACTGAGGCGGCCAAGATAAGTGCTCTTCGGAAACTTGATGACACCCCGGTGAGTGTGACGCCGCACTCTACCATGAACTTTGTGAAAGGAGTAGTTTATGCGAGGGAACTCGTTGACTACTCCATAGAGGACATCACCCTAGAGCTGGCCGACCATGTGGCGGTCAAGGTCGAACGTGTGATGAGAAAACAGGGAGGGGCTTCGAGACCCACCCCTACACTCTTTGTCGCGTTCGACTGTGACAAGCTCCCTGAGTCGGTGCGTGCCGGTTGGTACCGCTACCGCGTGAAGGCATTCGTGCCACTGCCTCGTCGGTGCTATTAATGTCACCGCTTCGGCCATACGAATCGCTCATGTAGACGTGCAAAGTCGGGGTCACCCGAAGTCTGTGTAAATTGCTCCAAGGTCGCGCACGATAACTCCAAATCGTGTGTGGCCAAGTGTGTCAATTGCGGAGAGCCGCACCCTGCTTCTTCGAAGCAATGTGGTGAATATCTCCTTGAGAAAGAAATCCTGGCCGTTCAGGCTCAGGATCGAGTCTCATTCCGCGAGGCTAAGGACTTGGTCCTGGCGGGCCCGGCTCTGCCTGGGACGTGATATGCCTCAATAGTTAGAAAAGCACCCTCTGCTCCTGGCCCATCCAGGCCAACGAGCACGGTTGTTTCCGCGCCCATTCGGAGCCCTTCTGCGGGCTCTACCCAACCCGGGCGCTCCCCTGGTAAAGCTAAAACCAGGGCTCCCTCCTCTTCCCCCAGCGTGACCGTTTCCCGTAGGGCGAAACGGCCATGTGCCTCCACCGAGTCGTTAGACCCACAGGAGGCAACATCCCTGAAGATGGTTGCTAGGCCGTCTTCTGGGGTTCCTAAAGCTGTTCCCTGAAAGGAGGACAGCAACAAAGGAGCTTCGACTCCTTCGCCCACGCCCCGAGGTGGAGCGAGTGGCTCGGAGACGGTGGTTCCTCGAAAAGAGGGCCCCCCGCCTCCGTAGCCGCAACGCCCGCCTAAGGTTTCGAGGCGGAGGGAGGAAAAGACTCGCATGGCGAGCATAACCTCCCCCAATAAGTCCTCGAAGGCGACAGTGCCTTCAGCGCTTTGTCCGGCCAACAGCGCCTGGGGTTCTGCCCCCGGGAAGCGTACGGCTATTCCCGTGAGGGTCTTCAGTTCGAGGAGGGCCCCCGCGTCTCCTCCGAGCTAGGCCTGGACGGCATATTCCTTCAATGGAATTGCCGTGGACTCCGGGCATCCTGGGATTCGCTGCGTAGGCTCGTCCCGTTCCCCGTTTGCTATCTTTTTGCAGGAAACCATGCTAGGCGCGTGCTCCCTGCCCGCCCTCCCGGGGTATAAGGGTCTTGCGATCCCACCACCGCGGGATGGCCGGGCTGGGGGATGCGCGGCTTACACCCGGCATGATGTCTCCGTTCTTCCTTTCTCTTTAGATACCTCCTTTCAGGCAGTGGCTGTGCAGCTGCACCTGGATAGGAGGTATACTCTGATTTCTGCTTACATTCCACCATCAGCTGACTTCGACGCGGGGGACTTCCGCCGCATCGTGGCACAGTTGCCGAGGCCCTATCTCTTGCTTGGAGATCTGAACGGCAGGCATCCTCTCTGGGGAGATTACTTCATAAATCCCAGGGGACAAGTCCTTGCCGATCTGATCGAAGAGCTTGAGATGTGTGTCCTAAACGTGGATGAGATTACGCATCACTGTCCGAGAACCGCTTCATTTTCTTGCCTTGACCTATCTTTGTGCTCTTCTGATGCACAGCCTGATTTTGATTCGAGGGTGGTCGATTCCCTTCATGTTAGTGATCACTTCCCCATTCAAATATCATTTTCAGGGCATCTACCACCTGAGAGACCACCTCGGTGTGGCTTGGCGCGGGCGCGGTGGCCTGCATTTCAGGAAATGACTGAATTCTCTATCTCAGTCGAGGAGTTTAGGTCGGTAGATGAGGCTGTTGAGTTCTCCGGCAACCTCATCGCCGTGAGCCTGACTACTATTCCTAGGACGTCTGGCCGTTTTGCACGCCGACCACTCGATGGTGGTTGGCCGAGTGTGAGACGGCCCTCAAACAGAAGCGTTATGCCTACATGCGCTATAAGCGCCGCCCGAACGATTTCACTGTCGGTGAATTTCGTCGGGCTAGGGCTAGGTTCCGGTATATTTCGAAGCACGCCCGCCGCTCTTCTTGGCAGGCATTCGTGTCTTCACTTAACGGGAAGACCCCGTTAGCATAGGTGTGGAAGCGAGTCAAAAGGATTCGGGGCAAGTTCTCGCAGGATGCCCTTCCCGTTCTCCAGGAGAATGGGACCGCAATCTCTGACCCCGCGCCTGTAGCGGAATCCTTAGCGACCGCTTTTTCCGCATTCTCTAGCCGTGATGCTGCTCCGCCAGCATTCAAAGCACGTCGTGATGTCAAGGAAGGCCGCCGACTGGACTTTACCTCCAGAGGCGGAGAACCCTTCAACGACAAGTTTACTGTGAGTGAGTTGCATTCCGCTCTCGCTTCGTGCGCTGACACCGCCCATGGTCAGGACGATGTCCCGTACGCCATGCTTCGACACCTGGGTGAGCGAGGCATGGCCTTTCTGTTAGATTTGTTTAACAGGATCTGGGTGGAAGGTCTTCTCCCAGACTCCATGTGAATCGTTTCTGTGCTCGCCTTTCGCAAACCGGGGAGAGATCACTCTACTCCGACCGGTTTCCGCCCAATCTCTCTAACCTCTTGCTTGTGCAAGTTGATGGAGAAATTGGTAAATGTTAGATTAGTCTTTTTCCTGGACAGCGGAGGCCATCTGTCTTCCGCATAGTGCGGCTTCCGCAAGTTCCACTCCACGTCGGATGCTCTGCTCCGACTGGAAAATGCCGTCTGCGAGGCTTTCCTTCGTAGACAGCACTACGCCACGGTCTTTTTCTATCTGGAGAAGGCCTATGATACCGCATGGCGATACGGTATCATGGAGACTCTCCACACGATGGGGGCGCGGGGACGCCTCCCAATGTTTATATCTGAATTTTGCGAGATCGTCGATTCCGCGTACGGTTGGGGGGGAGCCCTCTCCGGCCCAAAGGAGCAGGAAGAGGGTGTTCCGCAGGGAAGTGTCCTCAGTGTCACACTCTTTACCCTGAGCATCAACGGCATCACCTCGGTGCTGCCGGAAGATGTTCTCGCTACGCTCTACGTGAACGACCTTCCGATCTCTTTTGGCGCGGCTCAGATGCCAACTCTGGAGCGTCGACTCCAACAGGCACTGAACCGCGTCTCTCGCTATGTTGAAGCGCACGGGTGTTGGTTTTCTTTGGCCAAGACTAAGTTGGTGCACTGCTGTCGCCATCCACGGCTTCACCCCGACCCAGATTTGTTTCTTAATGGGGTGCGCCTGGATGTGGTTGAGTCGCACCGTTTCCTTGGTCTTGTATTCGACCGACGCCTCACCTGGGACGCTCATATTCGCAGCCTTAGGGTCTCTTGTACCCGCGCCATGGACATTCTCCGTTCCGTGACGTTCAGCTCTTGGGGCGCTGATTCGGCTACTGCCCTACTTTTTTATCGATCCTTTGTTCGTTCGAAGCTCGACTACGGATGCAAGTTTTATGCATCCGCAGCCGAGCGTTTATTGCGGAAGGTGGATTCGATCCACCACCCCGGCCTTCGCCTTGCGACCGGTGCCTTCCGCACTTTCCCCATTGAGAGCCTGTTGGTCAATGCTGGGATGATGCCACTCGCTCTGCGTTGCGTGCAGTGCATCACTCGCCTGTACACGCGAGCCCGGCGCCTCCCTCAGTCGCCAACAGCTCTCACTGCATCCGCAGCTGATCTCGATGGTGCCTATGCCGCCGAGAGATGCCAGTCATACCCTAAGCCCTTTGGGTTTAGGTCCAGGACACTCCTTCGAGAGGTAGATATAGCTCTCGGGCCGGTGGCGCCCCTGGTTCTGCCCAGGACGCCACCCTGGAGGGTACCACATTTGGCTATTTGTCGCCGCGCCTCTGCTCCCAAAGCTTGTACTGCGCCGGGAGTATTGCGTTCGACCTTTTTGGAGCACACATCGTGTCACGCTGGAACCGTGCCAGTGTATACGGATGGCTCCAAGTCCCAAGAGGGGGTCGGCTTCCACGCCGTATCCCCTCTGTTTTAATTCAGCGGGGCTCTACCAGGTGCTGCGTCTGTCTTCACGGCCGAGCTGGTCGCAATACACCACTCGGTACGGGAGATTACGCGACGTGCCTGGTTCGGAGACCGGATTGTGATCTATAGTGATTCACAAAGCGCCCTGAGTGCTCTCGGGGCATTGGAATCTCCGCATCCCCTAGTTCGCGATATCCGTGACGCCACGGTTTTGGCGAGCCCAAAGATGCCCGAAGATGTTCTCGTTATACTTTTTGTGGATGACTTTCCAATCTCTTTTGCTGCGGCGCAGCTGTCAACACGAACAAGCATTGAACCATGTATCTCGCTATGCCGAAGCACCCAGGCTTTAGTTTTTATTGGCCAAGTCTAAGGTGGTGCACTTATGCTGCCATCCATGCTCCACCCTGAGCCAGACTTGTTTCTAAATGGGTTTCGACTAGAAGTGATGGACTCTCACCTTTTCCTTTGTCTTGTATTTGACAGATGCATCACCTGGTAGACTCCTATTCGCAGCCTTAAGGAATCTTGTTTCCATGCCATGGATATTCTTTTCTGCGTGACGTTCAGTGCATGGGGCGCTGGTAGGGCTACTGCCTTGTTTTTTTATCAATCCTTTGTTTGTTTGAAGCTCAACTACGAATGTGAGTTTTATGTATCCACAGCTGACCGTTTATTGGGGAAGGTGGACTCGATCTAACATACAAGGATTTGCCTGGAAACCTGTGACTTGTGCACATCCCTCATTCAGAGCCTACTTGTTATTGCTTGGAAGATGCCACTCGCTCTGCACAGTGTATTATTCACCTGTATGCGCAAGCCTGGTGACTCCCCCAGTCAATAAAAAGTCTCACTGTATCCGCTGCTCATCTCCACGCTACATACCGCCGCTGAGAAACGCCAGTCCCACCCTAAACGTTTGGGTTTTGGTTTAAATTCAGTGGGCCTCTGCCAGGCGCCGTGTCTGTCTTCACGGCCGAGCTGGTTACAATACAAGGCTGGGTACTGGAGATAACGTTGTGACGGTGGGGTTGCGACACCCTCACCAATTCTTCCCACTGCCCAACAAGGTCCGCTCGGTGGTTCAAGGAGAGAGTATTGAGGAGAGAGAGTATTTTCTAAATTTATTAAAAACCAATAAATATTCCAAGCTAAACCAAAATCACAGTCCCAAAACCTTTAAAATATATATACCTTACATACAACCTACTCAAAATGATTATATTTATGTACACACTATATAGGTGGCCTTACAATATTATTGGCCAAAAACCGCACTCGCAAAGAGAAATGTCTAGGGCTTCACAAATAGATGTGAGTCTATCCAAAATGTATCCGGATCTGGGAGCGCTATTACCGGTATAAGGGGGAGGGAGGGAAAGGGAGGCGGGCCCGCTTTCTGAGGGTAGGGGAGGTTCCTTATGCTATTCTTTCCTGTTGGTCTGGCAGTCCAGCTCCAGCCAATGCGCAATGATCCGCACGCAAGGACGGGGACACGGTGGTTCTGGTCAATGTGGAAAGTGGGAGGGATCTGGCTCCAATCGATGCATTTGCGACTTTGGGGCAATCTCGAGACTCACGCTTCAAAAACAGTTCCCTTGCTGCCACACAAGGGTCAAGATTGGCTGCTGCCACCTCACCAAGCCAGAATGCAGTGGACAAGCCGGCACCAAGAAGCTGGAAAGGAGAAGGCATTTTCAATCACCCAATCGCTGTCACACTTAAAACATTCTTATACTGCCATTCATATACACCCACCCATTCACACTAAGACTCACCTGAATAACTATTTAGCTTCCTTCTAAATTGTAATAGAACATGTGCACTTTGTCAATTTTACCTGTGGGGGTGGAGACAGGGATGAATGGGGTTAACGATACAAGTCTATTGAGTCCCCCACCCAGAGCGGCAATTACGACGCAGCCACAAGACACACACCCTGAAAAGAGAAGAAAGGGATTAGAGACGGGTGAGGAGAGGCGGATAACAATAGACTAATACAACGTGATGTGCCCAGTTCTGAGACTGGATTGTGATTTATAGTGACTCACAAAGTGCCCTGAATGTTCTCGGGGCATTGGAAACTCTGCACCCCCTAGTTCACGATATCTGTTTTTACACGGTTTTGGAGAGCCAGGCTTATTTCGATATTATCTTCATCTGGGTTCTTGGACTTGTAGGGATTGAGGGGAATGAGGCCTTCAAATAGTCTGCAAGGAGTAGGTGACCAGACTAACGTTTAACTCTTTCTCACACTGATTTTCATGATATGAATACAGGCAGCCAGCCCTCTAGTCTGCTTGGCAAAAAAGATCAGACCGTAAAGGGGAATTTAAAGCTGTGTGCCATTGCTCTGCGACCGTTCCCATGGACCTACTCCCCAATGCTAAGACAGCTTCAGGATGTTTATTGTGGTCTAATAATTGAAAACACTCAGAGGATGCACTGCCATCTGATCAAGCGGTCGCCTGCTCCTTATTGTGATGTCCTCATTGTCCCCCAGACCCTTCTACGGATTCTTGTTGAATGTCCCAGTGTGGGTGATCTTCGCTCACATTACCTGTCCTGTTGCCAGGATGAGCAGAGTCACTACACTTTGTCCCTTGCACTCAGGAATGGTTCATGCATACAGACTTGCAGACTATGACCTTTTTGAGGAGCCTCCCTTTTATTTGAGTTTTTGTTGTAGGTTGCATGTTTCTGTGCCCAGGGAAGTCTGGCATACCCCTAATGCTGAAGTGTTTTTCATTCTTTTTAATTTTTTTAACTTTAATTGCCTTTGTTTTTTAATCTTTTTTCTCGTTTTTTTTTAATCTAACCTAGCCTTAGGCTTCAAAGTTGCAAGATTGGTTCTTTAATTTTTTTAAAAAATCACATGAGATGTATATAATATAGGTACATTTGCCGGATCTTGAACTCTATTTCTTGTTTGTCTATTGAGCTCCCCATTAGTTTTGGTCTCATAGTCCTTCCAATTAACCTTGAGAAGCAAGTCTTAAAATTTAAGCCTCTCTATTTGTAAGAATTTTTCTCCTCACATGTAGCTGAGTGGTCTAAGGCATTGCTCTAACTAAGATCAAATCGATGCTTGCCTCCTCACTGTGTTTAGTTTGATCCTCATCCCTGACTAGATTTTTTGGTGTATTAGGAAAGAAGATTTTTCAGTAGAAAAATGATTTTATTTATCTTGTTTCTTTGCATTATGACAAGAGTGATAAGGCATTTGTAGCTGGGGTCATCTGCTAGATGTTTTTATCCTTTTTATCCTTTGATCAGGTTGTCATTCCTTATTTATTCAATCTCCCATTATCATATTTAACACCACTATTTAGCTGTTACCATGCACACTTAAGCTAGTTTCACACATTAATCTTTACAATTTGATCCATCACTCATTATTTCAACTGCAAGTGAACATATCTAAATCTCCAAAGTAAGCCATTAAAAACATGAAAACACAACAGTGATTTCTGGATGCTCTGTAAGAATTAAATTTTGTGCTACTTCAAGCAGGACTTTGAGAAGATTTCATTGAAGAAAGAAGTTAGTGAAGAATTCTTTCATAAAGAGATGAGTTCTTCTGTTACTTTTGATCTACTGTGTGCAAAATCTGAAAACTCTTTATCAAACACTAGCTGTGAATTTTTGCAACAAGACCTCCACCAAGAAAAGGTAATCTTTGTTATTTTTAGTTTTCTGCTGAATTTATTGTATAATGGCAAACATTATTTCATATTTTCTTCACACCAATATTATCACTCAAGATTGCCATGTCTTAGTAATAAATAAGAATAATAGTAGAGTTTATAGACTTATCATGCTTGCTTGAATGTCTGTTTTACGGAGTGCTGTGTAAACAGTACTTCTCCCATCCATATAAGTGGGATTCCTCTTATTTGTCCCTGGTCCCTCTCACACAACTTGCAATTGAGTTAAATCCCTCAATCTACATAGTCAAGTTCCTTTGTTGCCCTCCTTTGCACTAGCAGGTTGATATCATGTCTAAAATGTGGGAACCATGCCTCTATACAATACACTAAATGTTGCTAGCATACAAGTTATAAAGTTTAAGGATAACATCTTTACATTTGTAAAATTTATTTTAATGATGCCGAACACACTATTTTCTTTATTTTTTCTTCAAAACACTATTTAGAAAACCTCACTGACTCATTTATTACTACTTGTAAATGACTTTTCAACCTCAACTAAGTTCAGCCAATGTTTGTTAAACATGATTCACCCCTTCTAAATTCATGCTGTCAACATCGTTGCTCACACGCTTACAAACTCACAAACATACTGGCCTAAAGTTTTTTAGGTCTTCTTTCCTTCTTAGAAATGGACACTACATTTGCTATTTTGTTATTATCTGGCACTCTCCCAAAATGTAGTGATCTAGTTTATACCTTTTTTAGGTAACTTAGAATGAATGCCATGTGGAAACAACACAGACAAAGCAGACAAATTAATAAAAAATTAAATTTCACACACATTCAAAGACTAAGCATTCCCCTATTCACACATGACATCTCACATCCACTCATTAATCAACTCGCATACCGCTACATTGGCTGACACAAAACTGCCTGACTGCCTCAGTAAACAAATCAACAGTATTACTTTTTACACCACACTACCACAAATCAAAAAACCCTCAAAAATCAGACTAAATGCACAACACCTGCCAATATACAAAAAAAAACCCACCCTCCTAAGACTCACACTAGACACCCGCATGGCATTCAAAACCCACACAACAATCATTCCAAACAAAGCCACAAAGAAAATCAATATCATCAAAGCACTATCAAACATTAAATTTGGAGATCAGAAGGAGCCTCTAACCACTCCATACCACCCTCGACTATAGCTATTTGGATTTTCTGCCATTTAACCAAAGATGTCATCCAATTCCTCAAATTAACATTGGTTATGATAACTTTTTTCTACTTGAATGTACATTTGGCATTCCTTATTTACTCAGTCTTCTTCATTACTTTTGACACTGCTATTTAGCCTGCGCACACTAATCTTGTTCAATCTGATGGATCACTCATTCTTTTCACATGAAAATGATCACATCTCCAAAATAAGCTATTAATAACATGAATTTAAAATATGAAAAGAGCACAAACTGATTTTCATAGATAAACATCTATTAGTGATGTGAACAATATTGGTCACATTGGTAATTACCTCGTATCTTGGTTGTATTGTGTGGAATTTAATTTTGTATTTCTTTACGCAGGACCTTGAAGAGATTTCTTTGAAGGAAGAAATTAGTGAAGAATTCTTTCATACAGAGACGAATTCTTTTCCTGATGTTGAGGGACCATGTGCAAAATCTGTAAACTCTCTTCCAAACACACCCACTAAGTTGTTGCAACAACACTCCATCGAAGAAAAGGTAATTGCAATTTATATTATAGTGGCAAAATTTTCCTATTTTCACCTTTGTTTTTTAATGGTAACTGATTTACCTCCCATCTGCACTCATTTTAAGAAACTCCCAAAGTGGGGTACCTAGTGGGTATAGACTGATAGACTTGGCACAGATGCCAGATAAGGACTAAAATATACTACACTTGGCACCTGGAGGATCAGCAGTATGTCCTCCAGGCCTCAGTGCAAATAGGGAAGACCCCTCTCACTTGAACCCTTTGATGAGGCACCTATTTCTCCTTCTCTGACATTCCCCTCAATTCTTTGTTTACCCTCAAGAAGGTGAAGCTTGAGGATAAACCTGAGCTACGACTGAAAGCTGGAGTAGAAACACAACCCCTCCATTTCTGTTGTACCTGGAGGAGCAGCATATCCTCCCGGCTCTACTGCCCGCAAGGATTGACCCAACTACAGAAGGCACCTACTTCTAGGTCTGGGAAAGCTGGTGGGTTCCCCCACTCCTTTTATGTACCCTTTTCACTACTATATTTGTTTCTTTACCATTTTCATTGACACCTCTTCTATTGCCCTACCTTGACTTTGTAATTTGCTTCCTCTTACACTCTGTGCATGGTGACCTTGACCTGTGTCATTTAATAACTATCAAATTATGTCTCAGTGTCACACTCTTTGCCCTGAACATCAACGGCATCACCTCGGTGCTGCCGGAAGATGTTCTCCTACGCTGCCCCGAAAGGGGCGCGGCGATTTGCCACCCTAAGGGCAAACACCCTTAGGGGTGAGAGGGAAGCCAGGCCGCTTCGGTCGCTTCCCTCAAAAGACCTGTTGGCTAGAATACTAAACCTAGCGGGAGTCAAGGCTTGTGCCTCCCAAGACAAGAGTAATGACACTGCTGCTAATAGGACCTGTGATGTCCTGGGGGGAGGGGGGATGGCCCAAATGGAGGCTCCATCCGAGATAACATGGTCCTTGAGGCAACCCAGCCTCAGGCTGTAGGGCTTTCCTTGGGAGCGAATCCGGGCTCGGCGCCAAGCACCGAACTCGAGTCTGCTCCTATGCAAGGTCCTTCTTAAACGGCTAGAGTTTCCAAAGCAGTACAAGGAGGGGAGGGATCTCATCCTCCGACCGGTGCTCCGACGACTGCCAGGAGCTTCTCCATCTCGCAGAAGGACCTGGCTGAGGCCGGTCCATCTGGCCTGGGGGCTCCTGCCTTCGGAAGGTAGAAGAGGGTTCATTCCCCGCCATCCTCTCCTAAAAGGAAAAAAAAACATAAAAAAAAGACTAAAAAGAATCGGGGCTCCTATCCATCCGCGGGTGCTGCGGGGACGGATGGGTTTACTACCATTTCGGTAAGTGACCAAGCCAAGATCAGCCTATCCCGCCCCTCCCCCCCCCCCCGCCTGGTGCGGAGCCTATGACTATGACCAAAAGTGCTAGAGCGCAGAGCCTCGATTACATTGGGGCCCTTGATTCAGAGATTACCCAGCGTTTTAGAGCCTGCTGGCTTCAAACGCCTCCTCGTTATTCGCTCCACTGATGACACCGTGTTGGCTAAGGGCAACATGATCCATCAGAGGAGAGCTTTAGCTAGTGTGATTGGTAGAGATTCGAAGGTGACCAGTTTCTCGGATGGGAGCCTTCTGGCGAATGCGGCAGAACTCTCCGAGGCCGCCAAAATAACTGCTCTTCGGACACTTGATGGCACCCCGGTGAGTGTGACGCCGCACTCTACCATGAACTTCGTAAAAGGAGTAGGTTATGCTTGGACACTCGTGAACTACTCCATAGAAGATATCACTCAAGAGCTGGCCGACCACGCGGCGGTCAAGGACGAGCGTGTGATGAGAAAACTTGGAGGGGCCTCGAGTCCCTCCCCTACACTTCGTCACGTTCTACTGTGAGAAGCTTCCTGAGTCGGTGCGTGCCGGTTGGTACCGCTACCGCGTGAAGGCATTCGTGCCACTGCCGCGGAGTTGCTATTACTGTCATGTAGACGTGCAAAGTAGGGTCACGCGAATTCTGTGGAAATTGCTCCAAGGCCGCACACGATAAGTTCCAATCGTGTGTGGCCAAGTAGGTCAATTGCGGAGAGCCGCACCCCGCTTCTTCGAAGCACTGTTTCTGCATATCTCCTTGAGAAAGAAATCCTGGCCGTTCAGGCCCAGGATCGTCTCTCATCCCGCGAGGCTAAAGACTTGGTCCTGGCGCGCCCGGCTCTGCCTGGGACGTCATATGCCTCAATAGTTAGAAAGGCACCCTCTGCTCCTGGCCCATCCAGTCCAACGAGCACGGTTGTTTCCGCGCCCATTCGGAGCCCTTCTGCGGGCTCTACCCAACCTGGGCGCTTCCCTGGTAAAGCTGGCGGCAAAAAGGGTTCATACCCTGCCCCGGCTAAAACCAGGGCTCCCCCCCTCTTCCCCCAGCGTGACCGTTTCCCGTAAAGCGAAACGGCCACGCGCCTCCACTGAGTCGTTAGACTCACAGGAGGCAACACCCCTGAAGATGGTCGCTAGGCCATCTTCCGGGGTTCCTAAAGCTTTTCCCCGAAAGGAGGACAGCAACAAAGGAGCTTCGGCCCCTTCGCCCACGCCCCGAGGTGGAGCGAGTGGCTCGAAGACGGTTGTTCCTCGAAAAGAGGGCCCCCCGCCTCCGAAGCCGCAACGCCCGCCTAAGGTTTCGAGGCGGAGGGAGGAAAAGACTCGCATGGCGAGCCCAACCTCCCCCAATAAGTCCTCGAAGGCGACAGCGCCTTCAGTGCTTTGTCCGGCTAACAGCGCCCGGGGTTCTGCCCCCGGGAAGCGTACGGTCATTCCCGTGAGGGTCTTCGATTCGAGGAGGGCCCCCGCGTCTCCTCCGAGCTAGGCCTGCAGGGCATATTCCTTCAATGGAATTGCCGTGGACTCCGGGCCAACTGGGAGGAGCTGCGGAGGCTCGTCTCGTCCCGTTCCCCGTTAGCTATTTTTTTGCAGGAGAACATGCTAGGCGCGTGCCCGCTGCCTGCCCTCCCGGGGTATAAGGGTCTTGTGACCCCACCACCGCGGGATGGCCGGGCTGGGGGATGCGCGGTTTACACCCGGCATGATGTCTCCGTTCTTCCCTTCTCTTTAGATACCTCCTTTCAGGCAGTGGCTGTGCAGCTGCACCTGGATAGGAGGTATACTATCATTTCTGCGTACATTCCACCGTCAGCTGACTTCGACGCGGGGGACTTCCGCCGCTTCGTGGCACGGTTGCCGAGGCCCTATCTCTTGCTTGGAGATCTGAACGGCAGGCATCCTCTCTGGGGAGATTACTCCATAAATCCCAGGGGACAAGTCCTTGCCGATCTGATCGAAGAGCTTGAGATGGGCGTCCTAAACGTGGATGAGATTACGCATCACTGTCCGAGAACCGCTTCATTTTCTTGCCTTGACCTATCTTTGTGCTCTTCGGATGCACAGCCTGATTTTGATTGGGGGGTGGTCGATGACCTCCATGGTAGTGATCACTTTCCCATTCAATTATCATTTTCAGGGCAACTGCCGCCTGAGAGACCACCTCGGTGGTGCTTGGCGTGGGCGCGGTGGCCTGCATTTCAGGAAATGACTGAATTCTCTATCTCAGTCGAGGAGTTTAGGTCGGTAGATGAGGCCGTTGAGTTCTTCTCCGGCAACCTCATCGCCGTGGGCCTGACTACTATTCCTAGGACGTCTGGCTGTTTTGCACGCCGACCACTCCCATGGTGGTCGGCCGAGTGTGAGACGGCCCTCAAACCCAAGCGTTATGTCTACATGCGCTATAAGCGCCGCCCGAACGATTTCACTGTCGCTGAATTTCGTCGGGCTAGGGCTAGGTTCCGGTATATTTCGAAGCACGCCCGCCGCTCTTCTTGGCGGGCATACGTGTCTTGACTTAACGGGAAGACCCCTTTAGCTGAGGTGTTAAAGCGAGTCAAAAGGATTCGGGGCAAGTTCTCGCAGGACCCCCCTCCCGTTCTCCAGGAGAATGGGACCGCAATCTCGGACCCCGCGTCCGTGGCGGAATCCTTAGCGACCGCTTTCTCCGCATTCTCTAGCCGTGATGCTGCTCCGCCAGCATTCAATGCACGTCGTGATGTCGCGGAAGGCCGCCGGCTGGACTTTACCTCCAGAGGCGGAGAACCCTTCAACGACAAGTTTACTGTGAGTGAGTTGCGTTCCGCTCTCGCTTCGTGCGCGGACACCGCTCATGGTCCGGACGATGTCCCGTACGCCATGCTTCGACACCTGGGTGAGCGAGGCATGGCCTTTCTGTTAGATTTGTTTAACAGGATCTGGGTGGAAGTTCTTCTCCCAGACTCCATGTGAATCGTTTCTGTGCTCGCCTTTCGCAAACCGGGGAGAGATCACTCTACTCCGACCGGTTTCCGCCTAATCTCTCTAACCTCTTGCGTGTGCAAGTTGATGGAGAAATTGGTAAATGTTAGATTAGCCTATTTCCTGGACAGCGGAGGCCATCTGTCTTCTGCACAGTGCGGCTTCCGTAAGTTTCACTCCCACGTCGGATGCTCTGCTCCGACTGGAAAATGCCGTCTGCGAGGCTTTCCTTCGTAGACAGCACTACGCCACGGTGTTTTTTGATCTGGAGAAGGCCTATGATACCGCATGGCGATACGGTATCATGGAGACTCTCCACACGATGGGGGCGAGGGGACGCCTCCCAATGTTTATATCTGAATTTTTGCGAGATCGTCGATTCCGCGTACGGGTGGGGGGAGCCCTCTCTGCCCCAAAGGAGCAGGAAGAGGGTATCCCGCAGGGAAGTGTCCTCAGTGTCACACTCTTTGCCCTGAGCATCAACGGCATCACCTCGGTGCTGCCAGAAGATGTTCTCGCTACGCTCTACGTGGACGACCTTTCGATCTCTTTTGGCGCGGCCCAGATGCCAACTCTGGAGCGTCGACAACCAACAGGCATTGAACCGCGTCTCTCGCTATGCCGAAGCGCACAGGTTTCGGTTTTCTTTGGCCAAGACTAAGGTGGTGCACTTCTGCCGCCATCCACGGCTTCACCCCGACCCAGATTTGTTTCTTAATGGGGTGCGCCTGGATGTGGTTGAGTCGCACCGTTTCCTTGGTCTTGTATTCGACCGACGCCTCACCTGGGACGCTCATATTCGCAGTCTTAGGGTCTCTTGTACCCGCGCCATGGACATTCTCCGTTCCGTGACGTTCAGCGCTTGGGGCGCTGATTGGGCTACCGCCTTACTTTTTTATCGATCCTTTGTTCGCTCGAAGCTCGACTACGGATGCGAGTTTTATGCATCCGCAGCCGAGCGTTTATTGCGGAAGGTGGATTCCATCCACCACACCGGCCTTCGCCTTGCGACCGGTGCCTTCCGCACTTGCCCCATTGAGAGCCTGTTGGTCGATGCTGGGGAGATGCCACTCGCTCTGCGCCGCGTGCAGTGCATCACTCGCCTGTACGCGCGAGCCCGGCGCCTCCCTCAGTCGCCAACAGCTCTCACTGCATCCGCAGCTGATCTCGATGGTGCCTATGCCGCCGAGAGACGCCAGTCATACCCTAAGCCCTTTGGGTTTAGGGCCAGGAAACTCCTTCGAGAGGTAGATATCGCTCTCGGGCCGGTGGCGCCCCTGGTTTTGCCCAGGACGCCACCCTGGTGGGTACCACATTTGGCTATTTGTCGCCACGCCTCTGCTCTCAAAGCTTGTACTGCGCCGGGAGTATTGCGTTCGACCTTTTTGGAGCACACATCGTGTCACGCTGGAACCGTGCCAGTGTATACGGATGGCGCCAAGTCCCAAGAGGGGGTCGGCTTCCACGCCGTATCCCCTCTGTTTGAAGTCAGCGGGGCTCTACCAGGCGCTGCGTCTGTCTTCATGGCCGAGCTGGTGGCAATACACCACTCGGTACCGGAGATTACGCGACGTGCCCGGTTCGGAGACCGGATTGTGATCTATAGCGACTCACAAAGCGCCCTGAGTGCTCTCGGGGCATTGGAATCTCCGCATCCCCTGGTTCGCGATATCCGTGACGCCACGGTTTTGGCGAGCCGGGCAGATGTCGAGATTATCTTCTGCTCGGTTCCTGGACATGTAGGAATTGCGGGGAATGAGCGCGCCGATGAGGGCGCCAAAGAGTCCGCGAGGACTCTGCGACCGGACCAGCGTTTCGCTCTTCCTCACACCGACTACATGGAAGGAATACGGGCAGCTCTTTGGACTGCTTGGCAAAGAAGATGGGAGACGGTCGAAGGGAACTTAAAGTTGCGTGCCATTGCGCCGCGACTGTTCCCATGGACCTATCCCCCAATGCCGCGGCGGCTTCAGGTTTCTTTTTGTCGTCTCCGAATCGGACACACTCGTGTGACGCATCGCTATCTGATGGAGCGCTCGCCTGCGATCTATTGCAACGACTGCGTCGTCCCCCAGAATGTTCGGCACATTCTTGTCGAATGTCCCAGTCTGGGTGATCTTCGCGCACGATACCTGTCCCAGTACCGGGATGGGCGGGGTCGCTACCGCCTGTCCCTTGTGCTCGGGACAGATTCGTGCACATTGACTTGTGGACTTGTTGACTTCTTGGGGGAGGCCGGCCTTCTCCCTATTATTTAAGCAAGGTTTGTTTGTTTTTTTGTTTTTTTGCATTTGTTTTTTTTGTTTTGTTTTTTGTTTGTTTTTTTCCTTTAGTTGCACGCTCCTGCGCCGGGGGGACCTCTCCCCGACGCACCAGCTTGCTTCCTTTCCCCCTTTTGGGGTGTTGTTTTTTTTTTTCTCTCTTTAATTTTATTTTAAAGTAGCCTAGAACTAGGCCAGTTTTATTACGGCGACTAATGCCCAAGTAGGCAGTCGCCAGATGAGCTCTTATAAAAAAATTTAAAAAATTTACTTTAAAGTAGCCTAGTTCTAGGCTGTCGTGTTTTTCGGTGACTTATGCCCAAGTGGATAGTTGCCAGATGGGCTCCATATAATTAAAAAAAAAAAAAAAATTGTTCTTTTCTTTGCTTTATATACTGCCTTTGAGACTATAGCTGTGCAGCTGCACCTGGATAGGAGGTATACTGCTATTTCCGCCTACTTTCTACCGTCAACCGACTGCGACGCAGGGGACTTCCGCCGCGTCGTGGCACGGTTGCCAGGCCCTTTTCCTTGCTCGGAGATCTGAACGGTAGACACCCCCTCTGGGGAGACTACTCAATTAATCACTGGGGTCAAGTCCTTGCCGATCTGATCGACGAGCTGGAGATAGGTGTCCTAAATGTGGATGAGTTTACGCATCACTGCCCTAGAACCGCTTCATTTTCTTGCCTTGATCTATCTGTGTGCTCTCCGGATTGACAGCCTGATTTTGATTGGGGGGGTGGTCGATGACCTTCATGGTAGTGATCACTTTCCCATTCAAATATCATTTTTAGGGCGGCTGCCGCCAGACAGCCCACCCCGGTGGTGCTTGGCGCGGGTGCGGTGGCCTGCATTTAAAAAAATAACTTAATTCTGTCTCAGTCGAGGAGTTTTGATAAGATAGATGAGGCCGTTTAGTTTTACTCCAGCAATCTTATCGCTGGGGGCCTGACTATTATCCTAGAACGCCTGGGTGCTTTGCACGCCGACCACTCCCGTGGTGGCCAGCAGAGTGTGAGACGGCCCTCAAGCAGAAGCGTTATGCCTACATGCGCTATAAGCGCCGCCCGAACAATTTTACTGTCAGTAAATTTCGTTGAGCTAGGTCTAGGTTCAGGTATATTTCGAAGCACGCCGGGCCGCTCTTCTTGGCGGGCATACGTGTCTTCACGTAACGGGAAGACCCCTCTAGCAGAGGTGTGGAAACCAATCAAAAGGATTCGGGGAAAGTTCTCGCAGGAACCCCCCGCCCTCTTGCTCTCCAGGAAAATGGGACCGTAATCTCGGACCCCGTGTCCGTGGCGTAATCCTTCGCGACCGCTTTCTCTGCATTCTCTAGCTGGGATTCTGCTCCGCTTACATTCACTGCGCGTCGTGATGTCGCCGAAGGCCGCTGCCTTGACTTTACCTCCAGAGGCGGAGAACCCTTCAATGACAGGTTTACTCTTGAGTGAGTCGCGTTCCGCTCTCGCCTCGTGCGCGCACACCATCCCTGGACCGGACTATATCCCGTACACCATGCTTCAACACCGGGTGAGCGAAGCCTGTCGTTTCTGTTAGATTTATTCAACAGTATCTGGGTAAAGGGTAGCCTCCCAAATTCTTGGTGAATCGCTACTATGCTTGCTTTTCGCACACCCCGGAGAGATCACTCTACCCCGACTGGGTTCCTCTCAATCTCTCGTAACTTCCTCCACATGTAAGTTGATGGATAAATTCGTAAATGTTAGATTAGCCTTTCTAGACAGTGGAGGCCATCTATTTTCTGCACAGTGTGGCTTCCGCAAGTTCCACTCCACCTCAGATGCTCTTAGTTTTTTGGATCTAGAGAAGGCGTATGATACCGCATGGTGATACGGTATGATGGAGACTCCACACGATGGGGGCGAGGGAACGCCTCCCAATGTTTATATCTGAATCTTTGCAAGATCCTCGATTCCGCATACGCGTGGGGGAGGAGCCTTCTCTGATTCAATAGAGCAAGAGAGGGTGTCTCGCAGGGAAGTGTCCTCAGTGTCGCACTCTTTGCCCTGAGCATCAACAGCATCACTTCAGTACTACCGGAAGATTTTCTTGCTACGCTCTACGTGGTCGACCTTTGGATCTCTTTTGGCTCTGCCCAGATGCCAACTCTGGAGCGTCGACTCCAACAGACATTGAACCGCGTCTCTCGCTATGCTGAAGCGCACAGGTTTTGGTTTTCTTTGGCCAAGACTGAGGAGTTCCACTTCTGCCGCCATCCACGCTCCACCCCGACCCAAACTTGTTTCTAAATGGGGTGCACCTGGAAGTGGTGGACTCGCATCGTTTCCGTCGTCTTGTATTTGACCGACGCCTCACTTCGGAGGCTCATATGTTCAGCTTTAGGCTCTCTTGTACCCGCATCATGGATTTTCTTCGCTCCGTGACGTTCAGCGCCTCAACCGCTGATAGAGCTACTGCCTTACTTTTTTTTATCAATCCTTTGTTTGTTCGAAACTCGACTACGGATGCGAGTTTTATGCATCCGCAGCCGAACGTGTATACCGGAAGGTGGACTTGATCCACCACACCGGCCTTCGCCTGGCGACCCTTGGCTTCATAACTCGCCTGTACGCCTGAACCCGGTGCGTCCCTCAGTCGCCACCAGATCTTGCTACATTCGCAGCTGATCTTTACGATGCCTATGCCACCCGTCATACCCTTAACTCTTTATGTTTAGGACCAGGTTACTCCTTCGAGAGATAGGTATAGCTTTCTAGCCGTTGGTGCCCCTGGATCCGCGCAGGACGACACCCTAGAGGCTGCCACCTTTGACTATTTGTCGCCACGACTCTGCTCCCTAATCTTTTACAGCACAGAGAATATTGCGTTCGGCCTTTTTGCAGCAGACTTCGTGTCTCTCTTTGTTCGGTGTCAGTGTATACGAATAGCTCCAAGTCCCAACAGGGGGTCGGCTTCCACGCCGTCCCTCTGCTTGAAGTCAGCAGGGCTCTTCCAGGCGATGCTTCTGTCTTAACGGCCGATCTGGTTGCAATACACCGCTCGCTACGAGATATTACACGACGTGCCCGGTTCGGATATCGTAATGTAATTTATAGCGCCTCACAAAGCACCCTGAGTGCTCTCGGGGCATTGGAATCTCCGCATCCTCCGGGTTATCGATATCCGTGACGTCACTGTTTTGGAGAGCCTGGAGGCCTCCTCCACTTTACTTTACCTTTCCTGTTTCTCTTTGTAGGCTACATGATAATGCTCGGGGGGAGGGGGGCAGGCATACCCCCCGACGCAGGAGCATGCTTCTTTCCTTTTTTGCTTTTCCATTATTTTTTTAACCATTTTCATTTTTATCCATGTGTTCTATTATTTTCATATCTTTTTATTATTTGTTTTTTTTATATAACCTTGTAGTGAGCTGTTGTGTATGGTGACTTATGCCTAAGTAGGCAGTCGGCAGATGGGCTACCCCAAGAAAAAAAGCCGAACGTGTGATGAGAAAACTGGGAGGGGCCTCGAGACCCACCCCTACACTCTTCGTCACGTTCCACTGTGACAGGCTTGTTGAGTTGGTCCATGCCAGTTGGTATCGCTGCTGCTTGAAAGCATTCGTGCCACTGCCACAAAGATGCTTCTACTTCCACCATTTGTGCCATATGGCTCCCCTTTGCATTTCCCCCATCAGCGCTTTCTGATAGGCTACACTCTGGCCAAACCTGTAGGACACAGAATAGGTGACCATATTTCGGGTTTGGATGTCCCTTTCGTGCCATCAATATGTCCACCCTATTTTGCTTCTCCTCCAACATACTCGAATATATAAGAAATATGGCATTTTCAAAAATAATCTGTTGTCCCTGTTCTACTTTGCTCTTTCTTCTGAAACATGTCTCAGCAATCATGCCCTGGGCGTTCAGCGCCAACAGAGATAGCGCCCTTGAATTTAAAAAAGCTCTCTTGCTCAATCCATACAGAAGGATCAAAGTCTATTCGCAATTTGAGCGCAACAGCGGTGTATCAGTCATCACGGCAGCTAACTTTGCCTATGATATCCTTTATTTAACTGTTGAATTGTCACATATTCCTTTAAATTTCCGCCTATTTTTTACTTTTCACAATTTTATTATTCATAGTGATTATAGAACTTTTGGAATCCCTTCATTCTTTTAGCTCTTCTTATCCCTTTATCTAAGAAATTTGTGGGTGACTGATGCGGAATGCCTCAGGATATAATATAATATCACTTTATGTTGAAGTCATAATGAGGTGGGAGTCCTAAAGAATAAATTTTGGATGGGTGGGGTCCATACACTTTCTTTCTATTACAGGATGTCCTATTGTACACCAGAAAGATCTTGAATGAGAAATTTGAAAATAACTCATTGTTTCCTTTTCAGATGAAATTGCGTTCGTCCAGTAACCTTAAGGTTTTTCCACAATCTAGTGGTATGATATCACCTCAAGCCCTTTGCTCTAATCAGGCTGCCATAAAAGTTACTAAGAAACATTCATATAATCACACTAGTGAGAAACCGTTCAGATGCAACCTTTGCCCTTATCAAGCTGTAACAAAAACAGAGATTAGAAGACATTCAAGGACTCATACTGGAGAGAAGCCTTTCAAATGCAGCCTTTGCCCTTACCAGACTGCAAGAAAAGATCTTCTTAAAAACCATTCATTTACTCACACAGGAGAGAAGCCTTTTAAATGCAGTCTTTGCCCTTATCAGGCTGCAAAGAAAGCAGATGTTAGAAAACATTGTAGGACTCACACTGGAGAGAAGCCTTTCAAATGCAGTCTTTGCCCTTATCAGGCTGCAACGAAAGTTCATCTTAAAAACCATTTATATACTCACTCAGGTGAAAAGCCTTTCAAATGCAGTCTTTGCCCTTATCAAGCTACAACGAAAGTTCTTCTTAAAAGCCATTCATATAATCACACTGGAGAGAAGCCTTTCAAATGCAGCGTTTGCCCCTATCAGGCTGCAACTAAAGGTTTTCTTAAAAAACATTTATATAATCACACAGGTGAAAAGCCTTTCAAATGCAGTCTTTGTTCTTATCAGACTGCAACGAAAGTTCATCTTAAAAACCATTCATATACTCACACAAGTGAGAAGCCTTTCAAATGTAGTCTTTGTCCTTATCAGGCTGCAAAGAAAGGAGATCTTAAAAGCCATTCATATACTCACACAGGTGAGAAACCTTTTAAATGCAGTCTTTGCCCTTATCAGGCGGCCAAGAAATGTCAGCTTAAAAACCATTTATATACTCACACAGGTTAGAAGCTTTTCAAATGCAGCTTTTGTTATTATCAGGGTCAGAGAAAGGTCAAACTTGTGGCACATTTAAGAACCCACACTGGTGATAAATAAACCTTAAAGAGAAGAAAATGTTAATTCGCTCTAAGCGTCGCCTGAACTATTTCACCGTAGTTGAATTCACCGAGGGCCTCCGTATGGGCCAGCCGAGCGTAAGGCGGCCCTACTCACATTTATTTGACTTTTTGGTGTTGGTTGCATTCTCTGGGAGAGGGCAGTCAGGCGAAAAACTAGGAAAAACATACAGGATAAAAAGACATACACAAGCATATCATTGAAACCACTTTCCTAAAAGATAGTGCTGGTGCGCCTCATCGCTAAAACCGATAGAATGTTGATGTCTGCGGCATCCCTGCCCATTACCGCCATTACATATCGCTGGGAGGAGCGAAAATTCTGCTGCGCAGCCCCCAAGTAAGCGCACCCTATCTCGCTTTATCCTTCCTTTACGACACTCCTTGAAGACGATATGGGTAGTCTTCATGCCCCACGTACAAGGAGAAGAAAGATATCCCTTAGTAAACTCCCTTCTCAAACAAGAAACCTGAAGATAAACTCCAAGGCATCTACTTTAAAAAATATGGCATAATTTTGTTTTCCTGTCAACGTCTTGATCTCAAAATGGCAATCCAAGTCCACGCCATTTCCTTTTAAGAAACCCATTCAGATTAGGGCTTTAAGGAAGAAAAGTTTCACCAAATCCAGATTATTTCTTATGACTCGGTAATCGTATTATATTAATGTTATCGATGTCCTTTTGTTTAATAGGGCATATATAGGGTGGTAGGTCAGCCGTTAGGGGTAATATATTTAATGTGGCCAAGAGCACCCACCCCTTCTCGGTCACGGTGTTTCCAGAGGCTGACCGCGACAGTGGTCCCACCTTGTAGGTAGAGAGGGGGCACGGCCCACTCCTCTACCTTTCTTTATTCATGGATTGATTGTTATTGCATTCATGATATCTTATTGACCCTTCTCCTTCCCACCTTTCCTCTCTTTCTCCTCCTTTTCCTCTCTGGGACCTTTTCTTTTTTTCCGGAGATGGTTCCAGAGAGGCTCTGGCTTTCTTGTGGTGAGGCTGGGCCCTTGGGGGGGGGGGGCTGATGCTGCAAACTACACTTTTAATGCATCCCTCTATTTCTCTTTATGCCAAACGTTTTTTAGCCTTTCCTCGCACGTTGGATCCCTATGCCAACGATCTGGACGCGGATTTAGATTATCTCCGCTTTCTGGTCTTGACCTAGTCATCTGACACCCCTACTTGCAAAAGTGGATGTGTTCGACGTTAGCCAAACATTTGAGATCTGTGGTGAACCCTGCCGGATGTGGCCATGAGGTAGTGGTGATATAATAGTCGAGGCTTCATCTCCCTCTCAACACAATCTTATGGGAAATTTGTCTTCGATAGCACAAGTTCACTTAACCGTGTCCTATCCACGTCTGAATTTTGTCAAAGTGCAATGCATTCAGACGAATTAATAAGGCAGGCAAGCGGCCAATAATTGACCGCTCCCGATGGGAGCGACGCGATAGGCCCAACGCCCTTAGAGGGGTGAGGGCAAGCATGCTTCCTGAGGTGACCCAGCCCCAGATGATAGGATCTTCCATGGGGCTGAACCTGGGCTCAGTGGCAAGCACAGAACCCTAGTCCGCCCCTTTGCAAGCTGCTCTTAAAGCTGTTGGATTATTTAGGCCTCACAAGGAGAAGATGGGGATTCTCTCCTGGCTGTTGCTCCTTTGACGGACTTGGCCTAGAGGGGGGTAGATAAGCGATTTTATTCCCTGCCCTCCTCTTATAAAAAGAAAAAGACAATAGACTGAGGGCTCCTCTCCCGCCTCGGGTACGGACTGGTCTACTGCCATTTTGGCAAGCGACCCAGCCAAGGTCGGCACGTCCGGCCCCTCGTTGCTCTCCTGTGTGTTGAGTCCTAAACGAAGCCCAGAACTGGGCAGATCGGAGCCTCGATTAAGCCGGGCGCATCATTCAGAGGCTACCTGGCGTTTTCGAGCCGGTTTAATTCAAATGCTTCCTCGTTATTCGCTCCAATGATGACAGCATGTTGGCTAAGGGCAACATGATCCATCAGTTGAGAGCTTTAGGTAGTGTGATGTTTAGTGAGCCGAAGGCGACTCGTTTCTCGCACGGGAGCCCTTTGGCGAATGCGTCGAATCCCTTCGAGGCGGCCTTGATTTGTGCCTTTCGGACACTTGATAGCACGCCTGTGAGTGTAACGCCGCATTCTACCATGAACTTCGTTAAAGGAGTAGTTTATGCCAGGGAACTCGTGGGCTACTCCATATATGACATCACCGTAGAGCTGGCCGATCATGGGGCGGTGAAACGTGTGATGAGAAAACATGGATGGGCCTCGAGACCCACCCACCCCTACACACTTGGCCACGTTTAACGGTGGCAAGCTCCCTGAGTTGGTGCGTGCTGGTTGGTATCGCTACCGCGTGATGGCATTCGTATTCGTGCCACTGCCGCGGAGGTGCTACTACCCTCACCGCCTCGGCCATGTTAATCGCTCATGCCACACTCTTTGCCCTGAATATCAACGGCATCACCTTGGTGCTGCCGGAAGTTGTTCTCACTACGATCTACGTCGACGACTTTTCGATCTCTTTTGGCGCGGCCCAGATGCCAAGCCTGGAGCGTCGACTACAACAGGCATTGAACAGCGTCTCGCTAAGCCGAAGCGCACAGGCTTCGGTTTTCCTTGGCCAAGACCAAGGTAGTGCATTCTGCCGCTATCCACGGCTTGACTCTGACCGTGACTGTTTCTAAATGATGTTCGCCTGGAAGTGATGGATTGTTACCGTTTAATTGGTCTTGTATTTGACTGACGCCCTCATGGGAGGCTCATATTCCCAGCCTATGGTCCCTTGTACCCGCGCAATGGATGTTCTTCGCTCTCTGCTGTTCAGCACCTGTGGTTCTGATAAGACTCCCGCCTTACTTTTCTATCGAACATTTGTTCTTTCAAAGCTTGACTACTAATTCGAGTTTTATATTGCGGAAGATAGATTTAATAGACCACATCGTCCTCGCCTGGCGACCGTTGCCTTTACACATCATTTATTAAGAGCCTACTTGTCGATGCTAGGGAATGCAACTGGCTTTGCGGCGTCTTCAGTGCATTAGGAGCCTGTACGCGCAAACTTGGCAACTCCCGCAGGCACCAACGGCTCTCATTTCATTAGTACATCCCGACGCTGCCTCTACCGATGAGAATCGCCTGCCATACTTTAAGCCATTTTGGTTTAGGTCTAGGAAACTCCTTCAAGAGCTCTGTGTAGCTCTCGGGGCGGGGGCTCCCCCTGAGTCTGCCCAGGACGCCTTCCCTGGAGGGTACCACCTTTGACTATTTGTCGCCAGCCTCTTCTCTCAAACCTTATACGACGCCGGGAGTATTATGTTCGGCCTTTCTTCGATCACACTACGTTGTATACGGATGGATCCAGGTCCCAGGAGAAGGTTGGTCTACACGCCGTATCCCCTGTGTTTGAAGTCACCATGGCTCTGCTAGGCACCCCGTCTTTCTACATGGCGAGCTGGTTGCATGCACCGTTCGCTACGGGAGATAATGCATTGTGTCTGGTTCAGAAACAGTATTGTGATCTATAGCGACTCAAAATCGTCTTAAGTAATCTCGTGGCCTTGAAATCTCCGCATCCTATGGTTTGCGATATCTGTGACGCTACCGTTTTAGCGAACCAGGCTGATTTCGAGATTATCTGCTGCTGAGTTCCTTGCAATGCGGCAATGATGATGCCAAAGAGTCCGCGAGAACTGGGCAACCGGACCAGCGTTTCGCTCTTAGTCACACCGATTAAATAGCAAGAATAAGGGCAGCCTTCCGGGCTCCTAGGCAAATAAGAGGGGAGAAGGCTGAAGGGAACTTAGAGTTGCGCGCACCTTCCGATGGACTTTAAGCCCCTATTTTGGGATGGCTTCGGGTTTCTTTCTTTCGTCTCCCAATTGGACGCATAGTTATTTGATGGCGCGCTTGCCTGTACCTTATTGCGACGACTGCGTTGTCCCTCAGACTGTTTGCCCATTGCTGTTGAATGTCCCAGACTGGCTTATCTTCGCGCATGCTACATGTCTCATTAACGGGAAGGACGACCGTGTCGTTACCACTTGTTCCTTGTACTTGTGATGGCTTCGTGTACACAGACCTGGCAACTATTTTACTTTTTGGAATAGGCTGGCCTCCTCCCCTTTAGTTGAGACTCATCGTTGTAAGTCCCATGTTACTCCGCCGGGGCAGGCGGGCGCCTTTCCCAGACGCCGGAGCGCTCTTCCTTGTTTCTTTTTTGACTATCTTGTTTTTATTTGTTATTTTTTATCTTGTTTCTTGTCTTTATTCCTTGTTTTATCTTTCGGCGGCTGCCCCTTTTCTTTCTCACTTTTCGCAAACCGTAGAAATATCACTCTACCCCTGCCGGTTTCCGCCCAATCTCTCTTAGCTCTTGCGTATGCAAATTGATGTAGAAATTAGTAAATGTTCAGGGTCCTCTGCTGCCCAGAAAAAAATCTAGGCTGTCTCCTACGCCGTTTCTTTGTAGGCTTTTTTGCCTGACGCCCCAAATGGCAGGCTCATTCTCAGCCTTAGGGTTTCTTGTACCCGCGCCATAGACCTTATATGTTCTCGTGATGTTCATCACATGGGGAGGGTGATAGGGCCTTACTTGACTACGGATGCAAGTTTTATGCATCCACTGCTCAGCGTGTATTACCCGGCGTCTCCCTCAGTCGTCAACGCTCTAACGGCATTGGCAGCCGATCTCGACGGTATATATGCTGCTGGGAGACGCCAATCTTTCCCTAAGGTTTTTGAGTTTAGAGCTATGAAGCTCTTTCGAGAGCTCGCTATAGCTCTTGGGTCGGTGTCACCCCTGGTTCTGTCCAGGACGCCACCCTGGACGGTACCACAGAGGCCTGCTGTAATTTCTGGGTGCATTTATCCTGTCAGTTGAGTTCGACGCGGGAGACTTATTACATGCCATATTAACGGTAGATACCATCTATAGCGAACTTATTCGATTCGGAGGCATTAATTTTATATACCTTTCTTACCACTTTGGTACTCGTGAAGGTTTCCTGATACTCCGTATGCAACGTCGGAAGGTGCTGGTAGTGCACTCACAGGCATCGTCACTTGATTTTGAATACTGAAATATGGGACACCTAAATTGGAGAGGTAGTTAAACACTACACTGGACCCATAGAACTTGGGTAAAGTTACGCACGCAACGCGAACTCGCTCTCAGCTGGGTTCCAGATTGTCCTGGACCTACTTCATTAACTTTTCTTTTGTTTTGCGTTGTGTTCATTGTAGAGTTTGTTATAAACGGCTGTTCATTAAATATGTCAAAGCTTATATTATTGCATTCAGGCCTATTTTGCAGAAAGTCACTTTATAACTAAAGATTTACGGCGACTTATGCCTAAGTCGGCAGTCGCCAGATAGCCCCTTAAAAAAAAAAAAAATTATAACTAAAGTGACTTGCCATAATATAATGAGTAAATTGCAGAAAATAAAATGCATATGATGAAAACCTTTCCATAATCCTTTCCAAATTAGTTTCCCGATTGTTATTAGTATGTTATTTTTTATTTGTCATACCTTGCAGGCGATCCAACTGCTATCAAGAGATGTCATCCATAATCGAAAGATGTCATCCTGATTTTAATTACGAGTCCATATATCCTGTGTTTGAGACTACCCCGACTATTAGATCGCTCATGCCGACAGTGTTTATTTCGGTACAGAATGGAATAGAGCCACGTGGCCACCTCCAAGATTTAGTATTGGGAAATGAAGAAAAGAGTGGAGTCACCCATACACACACTCTTTTCGGGTTCCACAAGCCAGATTAGTCTATCATATGTCCTTCTTACTCCCCACTTCACCCCGGCTTGCTTCAAGCTACCGAACATTGCCAAGGACCTCCAGACTAAGAGTCCGGGGGACATGGCAATAAAGATTTACTTGAAGAAAGGTTTCTACCATTTGCCCTTGCATCCAAGGGAAGGCTTCAGCTTAAGGTAAAGATCGTGGACAAGTGCTTGCAATTCAAAAGATTATCCATGGTCTTTTGGGGGGCCCTTCTTAACGCAGATCTGCTTCGAAAGCATTGCTAACCACTGGGCTATTTGATTGGCCTGCTTTACACATTAAAATGTTTCTTCTGCAGCTAGCTTCCTATAACTGACCAGCGCTAAAATCCATCTTTTCACCAACCTCCAGTATCGACTACCTCCTGGTCCTCCTAAATCTTAACCGTCCTAACTCCACCCATGCATGATAAGGTACACAGAACCATCTCCTCCTGCAACGTTCCACCGAAAATCCTGGCAACGATTGAGCGACCTAATTAACTATCCTCCAACTTCCTTTTTTCTGGACACAGGTTTGTCATCATAATCATCGCCATCGCCTCCAGGAGGAGCGCTTCTGCTCCCTCTTTCCTCTCATTGACACGGTCTGGAGTGGCTGATGGAGACACAAGGCCTTCAACACGGCCATAGCCATCACCAGTAGTTTCGTCTCCCTAGCTATTGCCACCATCTGTCTGAAGTTAACACAATACTCTCACTAAGAGAACTTCATTTTTTGGCAACTCTGCTAATCTTACGTAACGCCAGACTCCTGTCGGACTGCAGCCCCAGCATCCATAATACACGTTAAGTACTCATATACGACCACAACGTCACAGGAAGCGACCAAATTCCTTAGGTGAAGTCCAGGAGACCGAGTCTCTTCATTTTAAGGAAGGAAGCGTCTTCGAAGAACCACTTGAGAGCATCTGATGAAATACCGCAGTTACGTTATAAGATGAGACATGTTAAGGATGACATCTTCTGGATCAATTACAAGGAGTTATCAGTAAAGTGGTAACAGTTGAGACTCAGCTCGGTCGACGCGGTGCATTTTGATATAAGCATGACGTCGTCCTCCTCAATCTGACTCATCAAACTGAGACTCTTTTAGGGTAGTGGAGTAGTGACTCCTGAGGGTTTTAAGGTCTTTTTAACGGGAGTTGATTTACCCCAAAACTTAATAAGTTCAAACTTAGAACAGTCGAGTTGAAGATACTTCTGGAAGCATAAATTCAGGTCGAAGCAGTATAATTCCCTCACTTCGGAGATTGCATCGACCAATGCTTGCGTCGATGCCCCTTCCACCTTAACACGTGGAAGCAGCGGGGCGCTTTTAATAATACTCATACTTACGGTGACCATCTCTGGAAGGTAGAGAAAGTCAAACAACGCGACAAGTCGCATGTAAGTTAATGATCACCAGATGTTCCGTATTGCGACCCTTCTCAAGGACCTTTTGGATGAAGTGGCTACCCATTGTCCGGTTTTCCAGACGGACGTACCTGATCAAGTTTGAGAGAGAAGAGCCTCGAATCAGGTCATTCCGGGTTTGTTAACAAACTGTCCATCATCAACTAAGAAGGAAGGTTTAACAAGGAGAAGATTCCTTCCATGACAAAACAAAATCAGGGAGGTCATCAATGTCTGTTATTTTATCTTCAAGGGAGAAGTGAAAGGGCCAAGGGTGAGGATAAGCCAATGGAGGGGAACCAATTGGGGCCGAAAGTGGTTCTCAGGCAGAATTAGACCACTCAGGAAACGGCCGCTCCCAAACGCCTAAAAAGACAAAAGGAATCAATTTAGAGTGGGTGAGGATTCTACGCATTTTCACAATTGAATCTTCTCTCTTTCACACCATTTCAATTCTCTGATAAGGGAACAGGAATGGCACCCTCGTGATGCGAGTTGCGCGTCGTGGGTGACTAAATATGACAGCGCGGATGCATGAGAGGCTGAGACCGAAGTAGGGAACCTCCGAAGTCCTCCCTTTTGTGGTACACTTATGGGGTGGAGGGCGTCGCTTTCTTCCCTGGTCAGCAGCAAGCGTGGATCCAGGGGGAGGGGAGTAATTTTGAGATCCCATCTGGCGACTGCCAACTAGGGCAAAAGTCGCCGTACTCATGTCAAAGCCTACTAGTAGGCTAGATTTAAAAACAACAGAGAGAAAATAAAGAGAAAGACTAAGCAGAAGCTAAAAAAAAGCAAACAAAAAACAACAAGAACCACATAGAAAAAAGGTAAAGGAAGGAAGAGGCCCCAACGCCGGGGATATGTCCACCTCCACCCGGCCCTTGTCCCTTGAACTCGGATGGTTTTGTGCTCACTGACTTGTGGACTTTACGACTTTTGGGGGAAGGCCGGCATCCTCCCCTTTATTTGACATTTGACTTTTTTTTTGTAGGTTACATGTTCCGACGACGTGCGCGAGGCGAGCCTACCCCCCGACGCCGAGCGTGCCTCCTTGCTTTGTTTTCTTATTTTTTTTTAGCCCTTGTCCTTTTTAGCGTTGTTATTTGTTATTTACATATTGTTATTTGTTACTTAGGCTGTGTCGTGTACCGCGACTTATGCTGACGCAGGCACTCGCCAGATGGGATCCGAAAATTTCAAAAAAGAGAGCGTGTGCGCGAACCAGTCCCGATTACAAGGGAAAGGTAACGTGCCCGAAGATCGCCCAGACTGGGACATTAAACAATAATATACCGAACAGTCTGGGGTACAACGCAGTCTTCACAGTAGGGTGCAGGGAATCGCTCCATCAAATCGCGACGCGTCCTGCGATTGTGTCTAATTCGGAGACGACAGAAAGCAGCCTGAAGCCGTCGCGGCATTAGGGGGTAGGTCCATGGTAACAGTCGAGGCGCAATGACACGCACTTTAGGTTCACCTCGACCGTCTCACATCCTCTTTGCCAAGAAGACCGGAAAGCTGCGCATATTCCTGTCATGCAATCGGTGTGAGGAAGAGCGAAACGCTGGTCTGGTCACCCAGGACTTGCGGACTATTTGGCCCGCAGCAGAAGAGAATCTCTACATCTGCCCGGCTCGCGTAAACCGTGGCGTCACGGATATCACGAACCAATGGATGCGGAGATAAAAATGCCCCGATAAGACTCTGGGCGCTTTGTGAGTCGCTATGAATCACAATCCAGTCTCCGAACAGGTCACGTCGCGTAATCTCCCGTACCGAGCTGTGTATTGCAGCTAGCTCCGCCGTGAAGACAGACGCAAAGCCTGGCAGAGGCCCGCTGACTTAAAACAGAGGGGAATGGAGTGGAAACCGAACCCCTCCTGGGACTTAGAGCCATCCCATACACTGACACGGTTCCAGCGTGACATAAACTGTGGTCCAAAAAGGTCGAACTCAATACTCCCGACGCTGTATAAGTTTTGGGAGCAGTAGCGTGGTACCCTCCAGTGTGATGTCCTGGGAAGAACCAGGGACGCCACCGTACCGAGAGCTACACCTAGCTCTCGAAGGAGTTTCCTGGCCCTAAACCCAAAGGGCTTAGCGTATGACTAGCGCGTCTCGGCGTCATAGGCACCTTCGAAATCAGCTGCGGATGCAGTGAAAGCTGTTGGCATACAGATGAATAATGCACGGCGCAGAGCGAATGGCATCGCCCCAATATCGACAAGTAGGTTCTCAATAGGGAAAGTGCGGAAGGCACCGATCACCAGGCAAAGGTTGGTGTGGTGGATCGAGTCTACTTTCTGAAATACACGCTCGGATGCGGTTGCATAAAACTCGCACTCGTAGTCGAGGTTCGAACGCCCCCCCCCCCATCCCAAGTGCTGAACGTCACGGAAAGAAGAATATCAATAGGGCAAGTACAAGGGAAACTAAGGCTCCGAATGTGAGGCGTCGATCAAACACAAGAACAAGGAAACGGTGCGGGTCCACCACTTCAGGCCAACCCCATTTAGAAATAAATCTGGGCCAGGGTGGAGCCGTGGATGGCGTCAGAAGTGCACCACCTTATTCTTATCCAAGAAGAGACTGTTCAGTTCCTGTTGGAGTCGATGCTCTAGAGTTGAATCAACGTTCGCAGAATCAACGTTCTCGCAAAAATTACAACCACCTTCAGTGGGTTTGCCGCTTGTGTGTGTTAGATGAACATGACCATTTTGCCTAATGGTAAATAGTAATATGCGGGGAGTGTGGAAGATACTGGTTTTAGCCAAGGCTGGGTGTAAACCCTTTGTGCTACTAGATATAGTAGGGAAGAGGGTGAAAATCTACCTGAATGGCTCTTAACGAGTAGGGAAGCAACTTTACGTGTAGGTCAGGAGGGATTAGGAGTAGAGGGTTCCTTTTTGAAATTTGATGCCTAAGACACGGTAGCGATGGGTGTGGCTGGACCAAGTCCTTAAGCTCAAATAAAGAGGGTTAGTTCACATCCTTAATGGCTAGGACTTCCTTGTTGAAAAAATACGAACTACATTGCTTCATGTAATGAGAGTGCACATGGCCATAATTCACACACCCTGCACAACACAATATGGATTTATTATGCAATAACTTTGAGCACATTTTGGGTTGAACTAAGCCAAAGTTAAGCAATTTGCAAGCAGTGGCTCATGAGAACCCATGGGGAGAGGATATATCTTCTCTCCCAGCTGGTGTTCTCTTGTCTTCCGTTTTTGAAAATTGATGCCTAAGACACGGGTAGCGATGGATGTGGCCGGACTAAGTCCTTAGGCTCAAATAAAGAGGGTTGATTCACATCCTTAATGGCTAGGACTTCCTTGTTGACAAGATACAACCTACATTGCTTCAAAGAATGAGAGTGCACATGACCATAATTCACACATTTGGCACAACACAATATGGATTTATTATGCAATAACTTTGAGCACATTTTGGGTTGAACCAAGCCAAAGTTAAGCCATTTACAGCAGTGGCTCATGAGGACCCATGGGGAGAGGAGATATTTTCTCTCCCAGCTGGTGTTCCCTTGTGGTCCGTTTCGGAGGTCCCGGTTTCGGTTGTGCCCCACCCTCGCCTCAATTTGCTCCAACGAATTACTGCCCTATGATATCTTGAGACTAAAAGATAAACCTTCGTCCCAGAGGGTTACAGACCTTTATAGGGTGTCTAATTCTGTTGGTCTCGCTAAGGTCCATAAGAGTACGCTCATCGTATATATATATATATATATATATATATATATATATATATATATATATATATATATATATATATATATATATATATATATATATATATATATATATATATATATATATATATATATATATATATATATATATATATATATATATATATATATATATATATATATATATATATATATATATATATATATATATATATATATATATAATATATATATATATATATATATATATATATATATATAATATATATATATATATATATATATATAATATATATATATATATATATATATATATATATATATATATATATATATATATATATATATATATATATATATATAATATATATATATATATATATATATATATATATATATATATATATATATATATATATATATATATATATATATATATATATATATATATATATATATATATATATATATATATATTATATATATATATATATATATATTATATATATATATATATATATATATATATAATATATATATATATATATATATATATATATATATATATATATATATATATATATATATATATATATATATATATATATATATATATATATATATATATATATATATATATATATATATATATATATATATATATATATATATATATATATATATATATATATATATATATATATATATATTATATATATATATATATATATATATATATATATATATATATATATATATATATATATATTATATATATATATATATATATATATATATATATATATATATATATATATATATATTATATATATATATATATATATATATATATATATATATATATATATATATATATATATATATATATTATATATATATATATATATATATATATATTATATATATATATATATATATATTATATATATATATATATATATATATATATATATATATATATATATATATATATATATATATATATATATATATATATAAATATATATATATATATATATATATATATATATATATATATATATATATATATATATATATATATATATATATATATATATATATATATATATATATATATAT